>JARQOD010000001.1:698720026-698854921 GCA_033576555.1 Oophaga sylvatica
GCAGCAAGAATTACACTAAAGAAAAAAAAAAAAAAAGAGTGAGAGTGACATGTGCAGATGCCTACATACAGCGTTGTATGCCGAGCAAACTGCAGCGCGTCACCTGCACTCACACACACACCTTGCAGAGCTGTGAAAAAAACACTGCAAGGCAAAAGGAAGATGTACACAGCGGTTGGTAAAGTAGCCTGCCTAAAGCACAGTACACAAAATCGCAATTCTAACTGTCCCTTAGAGTCAGCAGAGCAGCGTTCTGTCCCAAACTGAATTAAAAGCACAGTGACGCTAAAATGGCGGCTTTATCCCACAACAATACCTTCCTTGTGTCACGGTTAGGGTAGCGTGTGTCTATTATATGAGTGTCTGTAAAATGTAACGTTACGCAGACTTATTCTGCCCTTGGGACGCAAAAATAAGACAGCAGTAATCATTTACTGTATAAAACTCCACCTATGCGGCAACAAAACAAGCACGTTCCCTCTTACGGTTCCTGCGCTGACATGTGAGTAGGGAGTTTGGAGACGTCCTGAATTTATCCCAGGTTATCCAAGCATATCAGGCCGATAGGAGAGCATTAAAACCACCCACGGGTGACTTAAATATGGTGAATCGAACCAGTGAAGAACTGTAGGTCGATGCGAATGAATGTGCGATCACATGACACACGTTTATAATAACCCTTGCTAGACACGAGTAACTTTGTAGACATTTGGACACACCTGAACCCAGATGGCAGTGAATATTCATTCTATTCGGCGCCACATGACTCTTGGTCCAGAATAGATTATATATTGCTAGCACAGGAGCTATTAAGGGGAGTGGAAGAGGCAGATGTGCACAGCGTAGCTATATATGACCACGCGCCCGTATCAGTGACCCTGCCAGATATGGTGCAGATGGGGCCAAACCAAACTTGGCGCTTCCCGACCTATTTGTTAATGGATGAGAAGTTTCGACATCATGTGTAAGCAATGGTGTTTTTAATATGTAAGGGATAATGGAGATACTAGGGATAGGCCGGAACTTTTATGGGCAGCAGGGAAGGGAGTAATGCGCGGGAAACTAATAGGTTATCAGACAACGCTAAAAAAAGAAGATGGCGACAAACTACTCGCAGGCTAGCAGGATATTACGCGATAGGTACACGGCAAACAAGACAAGTTCATCAACACAGGTTAAAAATAGATGTAAGCAGGCTAAGGTTGACTTACACGTATGGGTATATCGACGAGAGAGAAGCAGTAATAACAATTATAGAGCCGATGTATATCGTTATGGTAGCAAATGAGGGAGACTATTAGCACGACTACGAAAGGAAATCACATTCGTCATCAACATATTACAGCGTTAACGAATAAACATGGGATCATGAACACAGACCCTCGAACCATAAAACACCATTCTACAAGAATACTACTCAGACTTATATAAGGTGGAACATACGGATAGTGAGGAGGGTAACACCTTTGTAGATGGAATACGGTTACCATCCATCACAAACTATCAGCTTCTCCTTTTAAAAAAAACAAATTGAGGTGACGGAAGTGACAGCGGCGATAAGTTACTTTAAATACGGGAAAGCTCCAGGATCTGACGGGTTTACAGCCAAATTATTAAAATTATTGAGTGAGGATATCCCGTCCACATTGGTACGCACCTTCAATCATATATTGGAGACAGGAGGGTTGCCCAGCCATTCAAACATGTCACACATGAAGTTGCTACTAAAACCAAACAAACCTTCACATCTGCCTGGATCCTATCGTACATTCTCACTCATTGACCATTATATCAAGATTTTGTCCAGGATCATGGAAGATCTTTTGAGTAGCATTGTTCCTACGCTGATAGGGCGATCACAAGTGGCCTTTGTTAGCTACTTTGTTGGCTACTATCAGTCTCACTATGCATAACACATGTGTGCAGTGGGCAGTATTACCTTTGCCTTCGGTGGAGTAGGAAAACCCCTCTCCTATCGAAGTGTTAGTTGGGGAGATGGAAGATTTGACACCGGGACCTGAATTGTAATACTTAAATGTGACAGGTGACAAATTTGTTAAGGCGCAACTACGCGGCCCCTACGTTGAGTCTAGCCCGTGAAAATTTACTGGTTGTCAATGGGGAACCCCAACACCCCGGGGCAGCTACAGTATTTAAACAATTAGAGCTGAACCAAGATTTGCTGTATCAGGTTTATAAAATACATGTTGAAATTTTTTAGCAATTGCTGCTACCGCAGTCATATCGGAGGTTGGTAATGGACTTAGCGCATGCGCATGTACTAGGGTGACATTTGTGCCAAAAGAAAACCCTACACAGAATTATACAACGGTTTTACTGGGGGGGTCTATCAAGAAGTTAAACGGTATTGTAACTCTTGTCGCATGCGCCAGATACACAGTCCTCAGCCTCATTTTGTAAGTCCCTTGGTGCCATTAAAAATTTTAGAGGTCCAGTTTGAGAGAATACCCATGGATCTGGTGGAGCCGGTTAATAAATCAGCAAGGGGTCATCAACAGGGGCAATAAAAGGGGCACTGTGTGGGTCACCAGTTTTGAGCACACCCGAGTTCAAAAGAGATTCATTGTCCAGACTGATGCGTCAGAGGTAGGTCTGGGTGCCGTGTTGTCTCAGGACTGGAGCTTAACGGGGAGGAGCATCCCATTAGTTTCCTGAGTCGAAAACTTACTCCATCAAAAAACAGAGACAGCATTGTAGAGAGAGAGTGCCTGGCGATAAAGTGGGCACTGGAGTTGTTGCGCTACTATTTGTTGGGGATAACATTTTGTTTTGTAAATGATCATTCCCCTGTGACTGGCAGTGTTGTAGCCCAGGGAGTAGAGTTCAGGTGGTAGAAAGATGAACATAACAGGAGACTTGAAAAACGTTGGCAAACAGTTATTTAATCTGAAAACGGACAGGCAAATTCAGGTGAGATCCATGCCTTGTTCATTTTCAGAAAAATAAGCCGGTCTACATTGTCTGAGGATAGTCGCATGCGACGGTCTGTTAGTACACCACCTGCAGCACTAAAGACGCGCTCAGATAATACACTGGCAGCAGGGCAAGCCAGCACCTCCAAAGCATACCACACATCAAATACAAATATAACAGTAATAATAATATTATCAATAAAAAATGAAATTGCACACACAGTACACAGACACAGCTCATATGTGTGTATGAGAGAGTGTTTCTGTGTGTAGTTCATGCCTCTAGCCTAGAAGATCAGTCTTGCTAAAATCTTTAACACTGACCCCTGTTCTGTTCTTAAAATGGTGGATGCTGAACTGCTTCTCAGCCCCCTCATACACAATCATTATGTGGCACTGCTGGGCTCAGTCAGAGGCATCAGATTGAACTAGGCTGTCCTGAGTCATTCTCAATAGAACATTTTGTTCAGCAGTTCATCTAGTTCATTTAGTTCAGAGGTCACATGATGCATTTCCTATCAGCTCCTCACAGGATAGGGTGGAGAAAAACTGAACTAAATGAACTAATCTTTTGAACTAATCTTTTCAGTGAACTAGTTCATGGTGAACTAATCACCAAAATTAACTAGATTTCCCATCACTATGGTGTACACCTTGGTGGCGCTGTCACAAAACTTCGCCACATTTGTAACATACAGCTCTTGCCCTGTGCAGAGGCGCTGCTTGTGCTCTCTCTTGTTGCAGAGGTGTCTACAATGCCTCGACGCACAGAGCTGCTTTGTAAAGCAGTAGCAGCAGCAGCGCTCTCGGCTGGAATGGAGAACATTATGGATTTCAACAGTGTGTCTTGGTCCTCCAACATTTTACGGTCCCGGTTCAACGGTGTGATGAGGCTTTGTAAGTTGTCCCAGTAGCGAGGGTCTAGGAGGGTGTACACCCAATAATCTGACATGGTGAGAATGTGGCCGATGCAGCGGTCGTTTCTCAGGCAGTGCAGCATGAAATCAACCATGTGCTGCAGACTCACAAATGGCCAACAAACGCTGTCCTCTGGAAGAGCGTCACACTAATATATTTTTGTAAATTTAAAATAGAATAAAGCAGAAGCAATTTTTGAAAAATTACAAGGATGAGCCAGTGACAGACACTCAGCAGAGTACACGCTGCGGTGGTTGAAGTGGAGCGGGATCTACACTCCTACAAAAAAATGAAACCTCAGACTACAGTGAACACTGAAACACAACTGTTCACTTGCTGTGAAAGGCCTTTTTGTGGACTTCTATTAAGTTTGCAAGCAATGTATTGTATTTTGATGGAAGAGCGTCACACTAATATATTTTTGTAAATTTAAAATAGAATAAAGCAGCAGCAATTTTTGAAAAATTACAAGGATGAGCCAGTGACAGACACTCAGCAGAGTACACGCTGCGGTGGTTGAAGTGGAGCGGGATCTACACTCCTACAAAAAAATGAAACCTCAGACTACAGTGAACACTGAAACACAACTGTTCACTTGCTGTGAAAGGCCTTTTTGTGGACTTCTATTAAGTTTGCAAGCAATGTATTGTATTTTGATGGAAGAGCGTCACACTAATATATTTTTGTAAATTTAAAATAGAATAAAGCAGCAGCAATTTTTGAAAAATTACAAGGATGAGCCAGTGACAGACACTCAGCAGAGTACACGCTGCGGTGGTTGAAGTGGAGCGGGATCTACACTCCTACAAAAAAATGAAACCTCAGACTACAGTGAACACTGAAACACAACTGTTCACTTGCTGTGAAAGGCCTTTTTGTGGACTTCTATTAAGTTTGCAAGCAATGTATTGTATTTTGATGGAAGAGCGTCACACTAATATATTTTTGTAAATTTAAAATAGAATAAAGCAGCAGCAATTTTTGAAAAATTACAAGGATGAGCCAGTGACAGACACTCAGCAGAGTACACGCTGCGGTGGTTGAAGTGGAGCGGGATCTACACTCCTACAAAAAAATGAAACCTCAGACTACAGTGAACACTGAAACACAACTGTTCACTTGCTGTGAAAGGCCTTTTTGTGGACTTCTATTAAGTTTGCAAGCAATGTATTGTATTTTGATGGAAGAGCGTCACACTAATATATTTTTGTAAATTTAAAATAGAATAAAGCAGCAGCAATTTTGAAAAATTACAAGGATGAGCCAGTGACAGACACTCAGCAGAGTACACGCTGCGGTGGTTGAAGTGGAGCGGGATCTACACTCCTACAAAAAAATGAAACCTCAGACTACAGTGAACACTGAAACACAACTGTTCACTTGCTGTGAAAGGCCTTTTTGTGGACTTCTATTAAGTTTGCAAGCAATGTATTGTATTTTGATGGAAGAGCGTCACACTAATATATTTTTGTAAATTTAAAATAGAATAAAGCAGCAGCAATTTTTGAAAAATTACAAGGATGAGCCAGTGACAGACACTCAGCAGAGTACACGCTGCGGTGGTTGAAGTGGAGCGGGATCTACACTCCTACAAAAAAATGAAACCTCAGACTACAGTGAACACTGAAACACAACTGTTCACTTGCTGTGAAAGGCCTTTTTGTGGACTTCTATTAAGTTTGCAAGCAATGTATTGTATTTTGATGGAAGAGCGTCACACTAATATATTTTTGTAAATTTAAAATAGAATAAAGCAGCAGCAATTTTGAAAAATTACAAGGATGAGCCAGTGACAGACACTCAGCAGAGTACACGCAGCATTAGTTGAAGTAACTGGAGCGTGATCTGCACTCAAAAAAAAAAAAAAAAATTACAGACTGCAGTGAACACTGAAACACAACTGTTCACTTGCTGTGAAAGGCTCCATTGTGGACTTCTATAGTGTTTGCAACCAAGGTATTGTATACGGATGGAAGCGCGTCACACTATTATTTCAATTACATGGAGCAGCAAGAATTACACTGAAGAAAAAAAAAAGAGTCTGTGAGTGACACGTGCAGATGCCTACAGACAGCGTTGCATACAGAGCAAACTGCAGCGTCACCTGCACTCACACACACCTTGCTGAGCTGTTAAAACAACACTGCAGGCAAAAGGAAGCTTTACACAGCGGTTGGTGCTAGCCTGCCTACAGCACAGTACACTAAATCGCAATCTCTAACTGTCCCTCAGAGTCAGCACAGCAGCGTTCTGTCCCTTACTGAATTCACAGCACAGTGACGCTAAAATGGCGGCGGCGCCTTTTATACACTGAAGAAAAAAAAAAGAGTCTGTGAGTGACACGTGCAGATGCCTACAGACAGCGTTGCATGCAGAGCAAACTGCAGCGTCACCTGCACTCACACACACACCTTGCACAGAGCTGTTAAAACAACACTGCAGGCAAAAGGAAGCTTTACACAGCCGGTGGTAAACTAGCCTGCCTAAAGCACAGTACACTAAATCGCAATCTCTAACTGTCCCTCAGAGTCAGCAGAGCAGCGTTCTTTCCCTAACTGAGTTCACAGCACAGTGACGCTAAAATGGCTGCGGCGCCTTTTATAGTGCATTCTGACATCATTTCAGCAGCCAATCACAGCCATGCCATTAGTTAAGATGACCGCAGCTTTACAGGATGTGCCCACACTTCATAAGATTCATCATTGGCTGACTAACATCACATTGCCTCTCAAAGAATTATGGGAACTTCCGATTCCGGTATACGATATTGAAAAAGTATCGGAATTAAGTATCGGAATTCCGATAACGCGAATATCGGCCGATACCCGATACTTGCGGTATCGGAATGCTCAACACTAATGGTGAGCACCTTGAACCTATAGGTGCTTCACAGAAATTTATATCGGAAAGCCGCGAAAATAATAATTTAATAATAATTTTACCAGAAAAACATTCTATTAGCCCTAAATGTTTTATTTTCACAAGTGTAACAGGAGAAAATGGACCCCAAAATTTGTTGTGCAACTTCTCCTGAGTACAACAATACCCCTATATGTGGGGCAAAACTACTGTTTGGGTTCATGGCAGGGCTTGGAAAGGAAGGAGTGATGCTTTGGAGCAAAGATTTTGATGGAATGGTCTGCGGGCATCATGTCACGTTTGGAGAACCCGATGTGCCTAATTAATGGAAATGCCTCAAAAGTTACCCTGTATTGGAACTGATCTAGTACTTTCCTGGTATGTGAATTTTATGTTGCGGTAGCATACAAAGTAATATAGAGTGTATCAGGTTGGCACAAGTGAGTTGTGTAAAGTGCATCAGCTTAGCATACATGAGTTGTGTAGAGTGCATCGAGTTGGTATACATCAGTTGGGTAGAGTGCATCAGGTTGGCTTACGAGAGTTGTATAGAGTACATCAGGGTGGCATATGTAAGCTGTAAAAGTCAGAAATTAATTTAGTAGTCCATGGACTTGTGGTACAGTTTCAAGCATTTTTTTATACACAGGTCCGGTTTGTCGGGGCAGGTGTGGCATTGACAAAAGCTGTCTTTTTTGTTATCCCCCTTCTGTAACACACTTGGCACCTTTTTTGTGACCTTCCTTTCTTTCAAGTTTGAGGGACCTCACTGGGGAAATGTTGCTCTTGTACGACGTAGGCACCTTCAGTTCTGGAAGTACTGGCGCTCGCTCTTTTCTGACCTCCAAAGATTAGACCCTTGATCACTACCTCCTGGAACTTAAGGTACACATCGGTCTGGCCTGCACATCATGATAGAATGAAAGAGTTATACATTGCCATCTGCACAATGTGCACGGTCAGCTAATTGTACTACACCTTAGCTTTTCTCATGGCACTGTATGGCTGAAGAACGTGATCAGAGAGATCAACTCCCCACATGTTCTTGTTGTACCCCAGGACATGGTCTAGTTTTGTGACCTGTGTAGAAGAACCTCGTACAGCGGTGGAGGTGTTGCCATCACCATGTATGATAGTCATGAAAAGGACATCCCTCTTGTCCTTGTACTTGACCAACCGCATGCTGTCGCTACATTGAGCTCTTCTCTCACCCTTTCTGAGCAGCTACCCAATTAGCATCTTAAGGAGGCCTCTCTGATTTTTGCAGACAGTACCGCATGCTGTGGTAGCTCGCATAGAGGGACTAAAAGAGTCCTGAAGGACTTGAAAATTCTGGTATAAAAGTTATCTATGTAGAGGTGATAACCTTGGTCCTGCAGGGGGTGCACCAAATCCCACACAATTTTCCCATTCACTCCCAGGACAGGGGGACATTCAGGGGGTTGAATCTGGGTGTCCTTCCCTTCACAAACTGTAAACCTGTGGGTGTGCCCTAAGGTACTCTCGCACAGTTTGTAGAGTTTATTTCCATACTTGGGTGTCTTACTGGGCAGATATTGTTGAAATTTGAGGCTCCTCTTGAAATATATTAGGGACTCATCCACACAGATGTCCATTTGGGGAATGTGCAGGAAACTTGTTGCTGAAGTGATCAATGATCGGCCGAACTTTGAAAAGTCAGTCAAAGTTGGGGTCATCTCGGGGAGGACACAGTGCATTATCGTTGTAAATCAGAAAATTTTGGATAGACTCAAAGCGTTTATGGTTTATAGCCATGCAGAACACTGGAGTCTTGTATAAAACATCAACACTCCAATATTGCAGAAGTTCTGGCTTCTTCACTAACCTCATGTGCAGAACAAGGTCCCAAATGTCTTCGTTTCTACTGTGTCTACAGGGGTCCAGTTAGAAAATGAAGTAGTGGTGTTTTTTGGGCTAAAAATTGCTGGGCGTACAAATTGGTCTCGGCCACCATGAGGTCTACAAAATCATCAGAGAAAAATACTTTGAAAAAGTCAATTTCCGTGAGGCCTGTGGTGTCAAATTGGATTACTGATTGCACCACAAAATCAGAAATTTGTGGCTCATAATCTTCGGGGGTGAGGTTAATAGGGGCTCGCTAACGGTGTGAGCTGATTCATTTTCTGTTCTGCGGTGTCTGTGTGGCGTTTCAGTACTGCTTGAGAAGGAGGAGTCATCGGAAAAAGAAATAAAGGTGGGATTATTTCCCTCAATATCAATGTCGGAGGCAAGGAAGGCATATGCCTCCTCAGCTGAATACCATGTTTGGGACAAGCTGGACATTTTTTCACGTGTAGTGTGTGTGAGTGTTTGGTGTAAGATAGTTTATTTACAACAGAAAAAAAGAAAAGAACCTAGGAAGATAAAACTAAAATAAAAAATATAAAAATTTGGTAAAGGAAAAAACAAACTTACTAAACGGACATCAGTAAAAAACAATTACTGAGCTACCGTTACTATTAGAGATGAGTGGTGTTCGAATCAAACTGTTTGCCAATCTCAAATTCGAGCTGTTTTGGGCGGTGTTCGAGCCGTTCGGCGAACCCGAACGATTTGGAAAAAATCCGGCTGTTCGAGGTTATGTTCGATAACTGTTCGTGCACCAATATCGTAACTGGATTTTTTCACAGTAATGCTGATAATCACTGTTAATACACAGTTTGAGTGTACAGAGGGGCATGGGATGGATCTCTGCAGAAATAATGAAGATCTCCATTTTTTTTTCTGTTTCCCGCATTTCCAGTGGGCGGTGCAGTCTGTCAGCCTATCAGCAGCGCACACACGGATCGAAGTGCTTTTTTTCACACAAGCAAGGGCATGTGTCATTGGCTGTGTGTCACATGTCCTTGCCCTATAAGACCCTGCCATTTTCACCTTCGCCACCATTTTCTCACTGCTGCAGCTCAGTGTTAGACGGCACTGCTGCTGCTGTGAGCGCTATATTGTCACGGTGAAACTGCGAATTGCAAGCGATTTTTCTGGTAATTAGACAGGAAGGTTTAGGGAGTAGGGACTAGTTTGTAATTGCAGCCCTTTTGAGGGCTAGGTTACAGCAGTTCCTAGCACTTTTAGCAGGCAGGTCTGTGCTCTTAAATAGACAGCTAGGTCAACTTGGGAGTAGTGACTATTTGTAATTGCAGCCCTTTTGAGGGCTAGGTTACATCAATTCCGATCACTTTTTGCCAGCTCCACCAGCGTTCAAATAACTACGAATTTATTGCTGCATCTTGCCTGGACAATAATTTTGGGCATAGTAGCAGTGTGTGGTAATCATTCTATTAGGCCATCTATACTTAGCTCCACCAGCGTTGAAATTACTAATAATTTTTATCTGCATCTTGCCTGGACAATAATTTTGGGCATAGTAGCAGTGTGTGGTACTTATTCTATTAGGCCATCAATACTGAGCTCCACCAGCGTTGAAATAACTAATAATTTTTAACTGCATCTTGCCTGGACAATAATTGTTGGCATAGTAGCAGTGTGTGGTACTCATTCTACTAGGCCATCTATACAAAGCTCCACCAGCGTTGAAAGAAATAATCATTTTTAACTGCATCTTGCCTGGACAATAATTTTGGGCATAGTAGCAGTGTGTGGACTCATTCTATTAGGCCATCTATACAAAGCTCCACCAGTATTTAAATAAATAATAATTTTTATCTGCATCTTGCCTGGACAATAATTGTGGGCATAGTAGCAGTGTGTGATACTCATTCCATTAGGCCATCTATACAAAGCTCCACCAGCATTCAAAAAAAAAGAATTTTTAGCTGCATCTTGCCTGGACAATAATTTTGGGCATAGTAGCAGTGTGTGGTACTCATTCTATTAGGCTATCTATACAAAGCTTCACCAGCATTCAAAAAAAAGAATTTTTAGCTGCATCTTGCCTGGACAATAATTTTGGGCATAGTAGCAGTGTGTGGTGCTCATTCTATTAGGCCATCTATACAAAGCTCCACCAGCGTTCAAAAAAAAAAAGTATTTTTAGCTGCATCTTGCCTGGACAATAATTTTGGGCATAGTAGCAGTGTGTGGTACTCATCCTATTAGGCCATCTATACAAAGCTCCACCAGCATTGAAATAAATAATAATTTTTATCTGCATCTTGAATGGACAATAATTTTGGGCATAGTAGCAGTGTTTGGTACTCATTCTAATAGGCCATCTATACAAAGCTCCACCAGCGTTGAAATAAATAATTTTTATCTGCATCTTGCCTGGACAATAATTTTCAGCATAGTAGCAGTGTGTGGTACTCATTCAATTAGGCTATCTATGCAAAGCTCCACCAGCGTTGAAATAAATAATAATTTTTATCTGCATCTTGCCTGGACAATAATTTTGGGCATAGTAGCAGTGTGTGATGCTCATTCTATTAGGCCATCTATACAAAGCTCCACCAGCGTTCAAAAAAAAAAAGAATTTTTAGCTGCATCTTGCCTGGACAATAATTTTGGGCTTAGTAGCAGTATGTGGTACTCATTCTATTAGGCCATCTATACAAAGCTCCACCAGCATTAAAAAAAAAAAAGTATTTTTAGCTGCATCTTGCCTGGACAATAATTTTCGGCATAGTAGCAGTGTGTGGTACTCATTCTATTAGGCCATCTATAAAAAGCTCCACCAGCGTTCAAAAAAAAAAAGAATTTTTAGCTGCATCTTGCCTGGACAATAATTTTTGGCACAGTAGCAGTGTGTGGTGCTCATTCTATTAGGCCATCTATACAAAGATCCACCAGTGTTAAAAAAAAAAGAATTTTTAGCTGCATCTTGTCTGGACAATAATTTTTGGCATAGTAGCAGTGTGTGGTACTCATTCTATTAGGCCATCTATACAAAGCTCCACCAGCGTTGAAAGAAATAATCATTTTTAACTGCATGTTGCCTGGACAATAATTTTGGGCATAGTAGCAGTGTGTGGTACTCATTCTATTAGGCCATCTATACAAAGCTCCACCAGCGTTGAAATAAATAATAATTTTTTATCTGCATCTTGCCTGGACAATAATTTTGGGCATAGTAGCAGTGTTTGGTACTCATTCTATTAGGCCATCTATACAAAGCTCCACCAGCGTTGAAATAAATAATTTTTATCTGCATGTTGCCTGGACAATAATTTTCAGCATTATAGCAGTGTGTGGTACTCATCCTATTAGGCCATCTATACAAAGCTCCACCAGCGTTGAAATAAATAATAATTTTTATCTGCATCTTGCCTGGACAATAATTTTGGGCATAGTAGCAGTGTGTGGTGCTCATTCTATTAGGCCATCTAAACAAAGCTCCACCAGCGTTCAAAAAAAAAGAATTTTTAGCTGCATCTTGCCCGGACAATAATTTTGGGCTTAGTAGCAGTGTGTGGTACTCATTCTATTAGGCCATCTATACAAAGCTCCACCAGCATTCAAAAAAAAAAGTATTTTTAGCTGCATCTTGCCTGGACAATAATTTTTGGCATAGTAGCAGTGTGTGGTGCTCATTCTATTAGGCCATCTATACAAAGCTCCACCAGCGTTGAAATAAATAATTTTTATCTGCATCTTGCCTGGACAATAATTTTCAGCATAGTAGCAGTGTGTGGTACTCATTCAATTAGGCTATCTATGCAAAGCTCCACCCGCGTTGAAATAAATAATAATTTTTATCTGCATCTTGCCTGGACAATAATTTTGGGCATAGTAGCAGTGTGTGATGCTCATTCTATTAGGGCCATCTATACAAAGCTCCACCAGCGTTCAAAAAAAAAAAGAATTTTTAGCTGCATCTTGCCTGGACAATAATTTTGGGCTTAGTAGCAGTATGTGGTACTCATTCTATTAGGCCATCTATACAAAGCTCCACCAGCATTAAAAAAAATAATTTTACTGCATCTTGCCTGGACAATAATTTTGGGCATAGTAGCAGTGTGTGGTACTCATTCTATTAGGCCATCTATACAAAGCTCCACCAGCGTTGAAAAAAATAATTTTTTATCTGCATCTTGCCTGGACAATAATTTTGCATTAGTAGCAGTGTGTGGTACTCATTCTATTAGGCCATCTATACAAAGCTCCACCAGCGTTGAAATAAATAATAATTTTTATCTGCATCTTGCCTGGACAATAATTTTGGGCATAGTAGCAGTGTGTGGTCTCATTCTATTAGGCCATCTATACAAAGCTCCACCAGCGTTCAAAAAAAAAGAATTTTTAGCTGCATCTTGCCTGGACAATAATTTTGGGCATAGTAGCAGTGTGTGGTACTCATTCTATTAGGCCATCTATACAAAGCTCCACCAGCATTCAAAAAAAAAGTAATTTTTAGCTGCATCTTGCCTGGACAATAATTTTTGGCATAGTAGCAGTGTGTGGTACTCATTCTATTAGGCCATCTATACAAAGCTCCACCAGCGTTAAAATAAATAATTTTTATCTGCATCTTGCCTGGACAATAATTTTCGGCATAGTAGCAGTGTGTGGTACTCATTCAATTAGGCATCATACAAAGCTCCACCAGCGTTGAAAAAATAATATTTTTACTGCATCTTGCCTGGACAATAATTTTGGCATAGTAGCAGTGTGTGGTCTCATTCTATTAGGCCATCTATACAAAGCTCCACCAGCGTTAAAAAAAAAGAATTTTTAGCTGCATCTTGCCTGGACAATAATTTTGGGCATAGTAGCAGTGTGTGGTACTCATTCTATTAGGCCATCTATACAAAGCTCCACCAGCATTAAAAAAAAAAGTATTTTTAGCTGCATCTTGCCTGGACAATAATTTTGGGCATAGTAGCAGTGTGTGGTACTCATTCTATTAGGCCATCTATAAAAGCTCCACCAGCGTTCAAAAAAAAAAAGAATTTTTAGCTGCATCTTGCCTGGACAATAATTTTGGGCATAGTAGCAGTGTTGTGGTACTCATTCTATTAGGCCATCTATACAAAGCTCCACCAGTGTTAAAAAAAAAAGAATTTTAGCTGCATCTTGCTGGACAATAATTTTGGCATAGTAGCAGTGTGTGGTACTCATTCTATTAGGCCATCTATACAAAGCTCCACCAGCGTTGAAAGAAATAATCATTTTTAACTGCATGTTGCCTGGACAATAATTTTGGGCATAGTAGCAGTGTGTGGTACTCATTCTATTAGGCCATCTATACAAAGCTCCACCAGCGTTGAAATAAATAATAATTTTTTACTGCATCTTGCCTGGACAATAATTTTGGGCATAGTAGCAGTGTTTGGTACTCATTCTATTAGGCCATCTATACAAAGCTCCACCAGCGTTGAAAAAATAATTTTTATCTGCATCTTGCCTGGACAATAATTTTCAGCATAGTAGCAGTGTGTGGTACTCATTCTATTAGGCCATCTATACAAAGCTCCACCAGCGTTGAAATAAATAATAATTTTTATCTGCATCTTGCCTGGACAATAATTTTGGGCATAGTAGCAGTGTGTGGTGCTCATTCTATTAGGCCATCTATACAAAGCTCCACCAGCGTTCAAAAAAAAAGAATTTTTAGCTGCATCTTGCCTGGACAATAATTTTGGGCTTAGTAGCAGTGTGTGGTACTCATTCTATTAGGCCATCTATACAAAGCTCCACCAGCATTAAAAAAAAAAGTATTTTTAGCTGCATCTTGCCTGGACAATAATTTTGGCATAGTAGCAGTGTGTGGTACTCATTCTATTAGGCCATCTATACAAAGCTCCACCAGCGTTCAAAAAAAAAATTTTTACTGCATCTTGCCTGGACAATAATTTTGGCATAGTAGCAGTGTGTGGTACTCATTCTATTAGGCCATCTATACAAAGCTCCACCAGTTTAAAAAAAAAGAATTTTTAGCTGCATCTTGCCTGGACAATAATTTTGGGCATAGTAGCAGTGTGTGGTACTCATTCTATTAGGCCATCTATACAAAGCTCCACCAGCGTTAAAAAAATAAATATTTTTACTGCATCTTGCCTGGACAATAATTTTTGGCATAGTAGCAGTGTGTGGTACTCATTCTATTAGGCCATCTATACAAAGCTCCACCAGCGTTGAAAAAATAAAATTTTTTATCTGCATCTTGCCTGGACAATAATTTTGGGCATAGTAGCAGTGTGTGGTACTCATTCTATTAGGCCATCTATACAAAGCTCCACCAGCGTTGAAAAATAATAATTTTTAGCTGCATCTTGCCTGGACAATAATTTTGGCATAGTAGCAGTGTGTGGTACTCATTCTATTAGGCCATCTATACAAAGCTCCACCAGCGTTGAAATAAATAATAATTTTTACTGCATCTTGCCTGGACAATAATTTTTGGGCATAGTAGCAGTGTGTGGTACTCATTCTATTAGGCCATCTATACAAAGCTCCACCAGCGTTGCAAAAAAAATCATTTTTAACTGCATCTTGCCTGGACAATAATTTTGGGCATAGTAGCAGTGTGTGGTACTCATTCTATTAGGCCATCTATACAAAGCTCCACCAGCAGTTAAATAAATAATAATTTTTACTGCATCTTGCCTGGACAATAATTTTGGCATAGTAGCAGTGTGTGGTACTCATTCTATTAGGCCATCTATACAAAGCTCCACCAGCGTTAAGAAAAAAAATTTTTATCTGCATCTTGCCTGGACAATAATTTTGGGCATAGTAGCAGTGTGTGGTACTCATTCTATTAGGCAATCTATACAAAGCTCCACCAGCGTTGAAAAATAATAATTTTTATCTGCATCTTGCCTGGACAATAATTTTGGGCATAGTAGCAGTGTGTGGTGCTCATTCTATTAGGCCATCTATACAAAGCTCCACCAGCGTTCAAAAAAAAAAGAATTTTTAGCTGCATCTTGCCTGGACAATAATTTTGGGCATAGTAGCAGTTGTGGTACTCATTTTATTAGGCCATCTATACAAAGCTCCACCAGCGTTAAAAAAAAAAGTATTTTTAGCTGCATCTTGCCTGGACAATAATTTTGGCATAGTAGCAGTGTGTGGTACTCATTCTATTAGGCCATCTATACAAAGCTCCACCAGCGTTAAAAATAAAAAATTTTATCTGCATCTTGCCTGGACAATAATTTTGGGCATAGTAGCAGTGTGTGGTCTCAATCTATTAGGCCATCTATACAAAGCTCCACCAGTCGTTAAAAAAAAAAGAATTTTTAGCTGCATCTTGCTGGACAATAATTTTTGGGCATAGTAGCAGTGTGTGGTACTCATTCTATTAGGCCATCTATACAAAGCTCCACCACGCGTTAAAAAATAATATTTTTACTGCATTTGCCTGGACAATAATTTTGGCATAGTAGCAGTGTGTGGTACTCATTCTATTAGGCCATCTATACAAAGCTCCACCAGCGTTGAAAATAAATAATAATTTTTATACTGCATCTTGCCTGGACAATAATTTTGGGCATAGTAGCAGTGTTGTGGTACTCATTCTATTAGGCCATCTATACAAAGCTCCACCAGCTTGAAAAATAATAATTTTTACTGCATCTTGCCTGGACAATAATTTTGGCATTATAGCAGTGTGTGGTACTCATTCTATTAGGCCATCTATACAAAGCTCCACCAGCGTTGAAAATAAATAATAATTTTTATCTGCATCTTGCCTGGACAATAATTTTGGGCATAGTAGCAGTGTGTGGTACTCATTCTATTAGGCCATCTAAACAAAGCTCCACCAGCGTTCAAAAAAAAAGAATTTTTATCTGCATCTTGCCTGGACAATAATTTTGGGCATAGTAGCAGTGTGTGGTACTCATTCTATTAGGCCATCTATACTAAGCTCCACCAGCATTGAAATAACTAATAATTTTTAACTGCTTCTTGCCTGGACAATAATTTTTGGCATAGTAGCAGTGTGTGGTACTCATTCTATTAGGCCATCTATACAAAGCTCCACCAGCGTTGAAAGAAATAATAATTTTTTACTGCATGTTGCCTGGACAATAATTTTGGGCATAGTAGCAGTGTGTGGTACTCATTATATTAGGCCATCTATACAAAGCTCCACCAGCGTTGAAATAAATAATTTTTATCTGCATCTTGCCTGGACAATAATTTTGGGCATAGTAGCAGTGTGTGGTACTCATTCTATTAGGCCATCTATACAAAGCTCCACCAGCGTTCAAAATCAAAAGAATATTTAGCTGCATCTTGCCTGTAGAATAATTGTGGGCATAGTAGCAGTGTGTGGTACTCATTCTATTAGGCCATCTATACAAAGCTCCACCAGGTTCAAAAAAAAAGAATTTTTAGCTGCATCTTGCCTGGACAATAATTGTGGGCATAGTAGCAGTGTGTGGTACTCATTCTATTAGGCCATCTATACTAAGCTCCACTAGTAAGGAAGGTGCAGGAGACCAGGAAGAAGTGGGGGACGAACTGGCGATGGGCATGGAAGACTCATCAGATGAGGGAGACCTTGATCACATTTCTGTTGTGTGAGGTTGAGGGGAGAGGGCAGAGGAAGGAAGCAGGATTCTTACCTCGCCACCAACACAACAGGGACTTGGTGCTCCTGGATGCGCAAGACACATGAGTGCCTTCTTGCTGCACTACCTGCAACATGACCCTCGAATTGTAAGAATTCGAAATAATCCTGACTACTGGGTAGCCACACTGTCAGATCCCCGGTACAAAAGTAAATTTTCCAAAATAATTCCTGCCATAGAAAGGGATTCACGCATGCAGGAGTATCAGCAGAGACTGTTGCATAATCTTACATGTGCTTTTCCACAAAATACCAGTGGTGCACGTAGTGAATCTCACAGTTCTAACTTGCCAACCGTGAGACTGTGGAGTCTTCAGCACTCAAACCGTAACAGAAACACAGTATCTGCTGGTGTTAACAGCAATTTTGCAATCCTTTCCCAACTTTTTTAGCCCATCCTTTGCAAGGCCACAGGAGACAAGAAGTCAGACACATAGTCAACGCCTAGAGATGATGGTACAGGAGTATCTCCAACTGAACATGGAAGCCATGACTGTGTCACTGGACCCTTGCTCCTTTTGGGCTTCCAATCTGGATAAATGGCCGGAGCTCGCCACTCACGCCTTGGAGATCTTGTCATGCCCTGCAGCCAGCGTTCTCTCTGAACGTGTATTCAGCGCTGCTGGTGGTGTGCTGACAGATAAGCGCACGCGGCTGTCCACTGACAATGTAGACAGACTCACGTTCATAAAGATGAACAAATCATGGATCCGCAAGGACTTTTCTACCCCTGTGTCATCCTGGGGAGAGTAAAAGCTTGATGATTTGTTAAATCACCTCACCAAACGTTTTAAGTAACTCTGGGGCAATTGATGCTACTTAAGTGGTGTCTGTGCCCCAAATTTTTGAAAAAAATGGTGACTCTTTTTGGAGTCCCCTTGCTGTTTTTTTTACGTTGGCATCGTCAATTACAGGTGGTTGGGTCTTTCCCCCCCCCTTTTAACCGTAAGAAACTACATACACTATGGCTTGGGGTAACACAGATGGTTGAGTGTCAAGACGGAGCTGTTTACTCATACTAAAGCCTGGGAATCAGAGGTCTGCTCCAAAGCTTCAGTGTCTGCTAGTCAGTGGAGTAGCCACCGGCTGTAGATCTAAGTAAATTTTTTTTTTTTGCAAATTCCTTTTTTTTTTTTTTGTGTGAACAAGTAAAAGAAAATACAATATACATAGTAAAAGGGGTAGTATAACTATAAATGTATGCATAACGACAGTACATTAGGGGGTACAGGGAGGGTTTGCCATCAATATCCAGATCAAGCATGTATTTTTCTTTTCCAATAATTTTATTCAAATTTTCAAGGACGGGAAGGGAAACAATAGGGAATAAGGAAGGGAAAGAGGGAGATACAAGGAAAGGGAAAGGAAAAAGCAGGAAAGGCAGTGAAGGAGGAAACAATATGAAATTGTTGTACTGCATATTCTTTTGCGTTCAATGCTGAACAAGAGCTGGGGTATGTGCAGACCATGTTCCTGCACAGTCAGACACAACCATTACACAGTACATAGCAGGGGCACATTTATGAGCTTATTTCCGCATAGGAAAATGTTTGTTAAATGCATCCAATAGAGGAACTTATTATTATTCAAAGGGTTATTGATTCAAATGTTGAATAAAATTAACTTTTTTCTTGGGAAAACCCCTTTAAGTTTGGCTAAAGGTGCAGTAGAAATGCAGGATATCAGGTGGCTCAGAATTGACGTTGCTTTCCATATTGAGGATGAACAGAGAACATGAACATATTTGATTAGATGTTGCAGGGACAACATTTTGGGTCCTGGAAGAAAGGAGCTCTGTTTTCGGGAGTAAAGAAAGATTTCTAAAAATACTTTTCTGGAATCTCTGGAGTCATAGCTGACTTCTATCTGTTGGTTATCAAACCCAAAGATTGATAAGAGCAATGGTCTTTCGAGTGGACAACAATGAGGCCGTTTGCCAAATAGGGAATAATACTTATGGAGTTCTGCCTTAGTTTGGCTGCTAATGCTGTCATTATGGGCTGATGAAATTTCAAAGGGCAAATATTTGAACTGGGAATGGTAATTTTGTAAGTCTATTAGCAGAGCAAAACAGAAATTATTGAGACTGTAGAATGATAGGACAATGATTTATAGGCATTTTTCTGACCACCAATTTGATAGACTCCAATTTGACCTTCCTGTAAAATACAATTGTTTATTGGTTTCAGTTTATCATGCAAAACCTCTCATTTATTTTTTTTATAACAAGAAAAGTGTTGAATAATGCCCTCTTCCTTGCTATTTTATTGCGGCAGGAGAGTTGACACCTAGATGCAGTAAATCTTGAACCCAATCTAACAGCAGAGTAGATATTTTTGAAGATGTTTTGACAATCTTGAAATCTGGAATTGGGAGTCGTTATAATGTCTATACAACAGAATTCTTTAATGACATTTGCTACTCAAGACTATGGGAAACTAGCTCCCACTTGTTGACAAAGTTTTTAAATTTCGCACCTGCCTGAATAGCGTCACTGCTTAGAGAAGGAAGATTTTTTTTGGTTGACATTAAAGAGGAATTTGTTAACCTTTCTTCCCTGGCTATAGATCCACCTATCTGCTTTTACCACTTGTGGTATGGCAACTGCCCATGTGGTTAATGGGAGGTATGAATCATAAAGGAGTGTGGCCCTGTGTTGGAAGCTTGGGCTTGTTTGGCTGAGATCTACTGCTGAGGTTTTACTATACATTGGGAAGGCTTCCAGGTGATTTGGAGACAAGGGTGGGTCCAGTCACCTACATACCTAACCCCAGGGTGTGTGGCTGAACTCCCAAGATGGAGCCTATATGTTTGTGCACGTGGGGCAGTGCTGGCTAGAGTCAGCCAGGGTGAGGAGGGCTGTGAACTACCTCCGGGGAGGACACCTCTGAGGATAAGAGGTATCCGGGAAATGGTGCGGTGATCATGGACAGTTAACAGACACTCACCCCTATTAAGCACACCAGGGCTCAGCAACGACCGTTGGTACTGTAGAGCCTAACGATTGCCGGACGGTGCACGGGGTGCTGCATGTTTCCAAGTACCTGAGATTTGTTTTATGCTGTGTCTTAATAAACCTAATGGACTGTTTTAACCCTGAATGTCCCAGCGTGTTCCTCAACGACCTGCCAAGTGAGTAACCCCCGTCTACAGATAGTGGAGATACGTCACAATTGGTGCTAGATTGCGGGCATCGGTTCAGGAGGTACCTGGGAGGACTGCAGGGCACAGGCGGTGAGGGGCCTGATGAGTCCATGGCGTACACTCCAAGGAGTGATGGTTGCCCGAAAGGGGGTGGAGTCTAAAAAGGGGCAGTGACCCAAACAGGGATGGTTGCCAACAATGGGGTGGAGTCCCAAAAGGGGCAGTGACAAACAGGGATGGTGGCCCCAAAAGGGGGCGGTGACCCAAAAAGGGGCAGCGGCAAATGCACTGAAGGACTGTTGCTAGTAACAACATTCGAACAGCGCATGTCCGGGATTATGTACTGTCTATCCATCAGACAAGATGTCACAGAGGTGTACTGTGGAGGTCAATGGAGAGAGGTGTGAGCAGACTTCTAGACTCAGGGAGCTCGGTGACTCTGGTGACTGCCACACTCCCTGTCTGATTCCCGGAAGGAAGATGGAAGTTCACTGCATCCATGGGGTCCATAGGGATTATCTGATATCCGGGGAAATCATTGAGATGCCCACGATTATTACCAGCCATGACGTCCCTGTAGTACTGGACTTGCCGTACCATAATCGGTCAGGACTTTAAATTTTTTTGGGTCCTGTGGGAGGAAAAGGAAGCTCCACCACAGCAGGCGGCTGTAGGGGTTCCTGGTGGTGTGATGCATAAAGAGGAGGAGATAGCACCCCCCTAAGGTCGAAAGTTCGGAGTTAGGGATGTCCAGATGGAAGTGTGGGTCTGATCAACTCTGGGACGAAGCAGAGGTGACCAACAGGATGACCATTGAAAACGGGGTAGCTCCAGGAAAGGAGTCCGACACTTGTTTAAGTGCGGACTTGTTTTTCTAGGATGACAGGGTGAGTGGTGGTGTTTCCAATTCAGACTGTGATTTTAATGCAAGGGAAAGAGAGTGCGGTAAAGAGGACCCGAGTAAAAATGGCAAGTCTTCCTCTCGTTGCCGGGAACAAAGCGGCCGCAGAAAGGCAGGACAGGCTACACTCTCTGAGAAGTGGGATAAAGAGACAGGGTCAGGTGCCAACCAGGTTAATGTCCTTGATAAGGAGATTACTTTGCCACTGACAAACCCCAGCACAGAGGTAGTTGATGACGTGCTGAAAATAAAACTGACACATTATGATGGTGGAGATCCATCAGCAAAGATCGTGCTAGGAGAAATCCCGAGAGCGCAGGTGGAGTGAAAACCCACAAAGGTCATGGAGAGCAGACTGGTGGTTCATTTACCTGAGGTGGCGGCAAATTACTGTGCCGAAACTCTGAAAGGGAACTGTATTGAGGCGTGTGACACCAGGACAGTAGGTGGTGAGAACTCCAGAGAACCCGAGGCTGGGGAGAACATTGACTCTTCAGAAAGCCCAGCAGAGACCCTAGAGGCAGTCGGAGGTAATGTAGCGAAGTCCCAAGAGAAAGCTGAACCTGTTGATGAAGGAATAGGTAGAACTCTGAAGCGGCAGAGAGTGGGTGGGCACGCTGCTCCATCTGAAAATATAATTAAAGAATTTATGGTGCGACACATGCTTGCCAAAAGGGATTAGAATCAAGAAGTGGAGATGCTTAAAGAGGCAGTAAAAGACCATGTCAAGCGAGAAAAGGTCCTGAGACAAGCGGCTGAGCACAGAGTGGATGAGCTGGAGTGAGAAGTCTCTGAGGTCAGAGGTCACCTGTCAACTTGTCAAACCATGAACAAGGCCATATTGGAAGACATGGAGGTGCTCATAGAAGCATTAAGAGGACTTCTACAGGAGAAGGAGATGGTGGTCGCAGACTTACAGCGGCAGTGCCAGAGTGGTAAGGAGGCGGAGCTGCAAATCCCCATCTTGGCGAGGAGTCTTGAAGAGTGTGAAGCTCAGGGAGAGTTTGCGCTAATAGCTGAACAAGACAATCACCCGGTCATGGCAGAGGACTTGATGGAAATGTCCAAGGCAAAGCAGGAGCCGTCCGTCCATAAAGAGGATGAGACTTCACACTTCAAGTGCATGGTAGATGTACCCGAAGACATGCGAGAAGCTTGTGTCAGTGAGGCTCTGCATGAGGAATTTAGGAAGGTGGTGGAAGCTTGTAGTATGAACTGGGCGCCAGAGACTAAACAGTTGGTTATACTGTCAACTAGGGAAGTCATAGTGAAGCAGGTGGCTATCCTGAGTGACCAGCACCTACACTGTCTTCGCATGAAACGGTTGATCCTGTTGAGGAATGAGGAAGCTGCTCGACGTCTGGAGCGTGCAAAGAAAGCTCAAAGTTGGTTGGAATTGGTGGAGGACATCGTTCAAGTGCCCAGATATCTGATGAGAAATTCAGGAAATCATAAATAAGTCCGGTGTGGCGAGAGTGATTATTGCGGCTGATGACAAAGCTCAGGTAGCTGAAGATGGGTTGGTTCCATTCTTCGTTGTCGGATTAATGGAGAGCCTTAAGAATATCCGAATACTCCTGGAATATCGCATGGTGTACTGAAGAGGTGGAGCAGCTAAGACGTGAGAGACTGCAAATTAATAAACAGCTGCAGGAAGTGCGAAGAAGATGGTGGCCACTTTCAACCCAAGGTATGGAGAGACGAAGGGGTTCTTTAAAGGATGGAAGTACCCAACCTGGAGATAAATGGAATGACTGCTCTCTGGGTAACAAAGACAATAGGAGAAATTGCCAACAGAGACCACCGAAGGTGACCTGATGAAAGAGTTAGAAGTAGTGACTCCTGTTAGCTCAGTGCTAATTGGCCTAGGCGGGAGACCCTTTAGCGGACATGGTGACAGAGTCAGACACAACATAAGGTATGGGTGTCAGGAAATCGCAACACCGTACTGACCGCTGGGGATGGGGGTGGTCCGACAAAGGGGAAACTCTATCAGACGAGGTGACGGAGTCGAATGACGGAAGGGTCCAAAAGTGCTCAGTGACAGGGCCCGACTTTAACAGACTGACTGATAGACGACCGAGAAGGGTCTCTGATCGGATAATAGAAAGTGCCAAGCCCCATGGCTTTAGGCAGAGGGGGGAGGTATGTGGTATGGCGACTGCCCATGTGGTTAATGGAAGTTATGTATCAAAGAGGTGCGAGGCCCTGTGATGGAAGCATGGGCTTGTTTGGCTCAGCAGATCTACTGCTGAAGTTTTACTATACATTGGGAAGGTTTCCAGGTGACTTGTAGATGGGTGGGTCCTGTCACCTACATACCCCCACCCCAGGTGTGGCTGAACTCCCAAGGAGCCTGTATGTTTGTGCATGCAGGGCAGTGCTGGGGAGGACACCTCTGAGGATAAGAGGTATCCCGGAAATGGTGCGGTGATCACGGACACTCACCCGTATTAGGCACACCAGGGCTCAGTGAGGACCGTGGGTACTATAAAGCCGAACAGTTGCCGGACGGTGCACGGGGTGCTGCATGTTACCAAGTACCTGAGATTTGGTTTATGCTGTGTCTTAATAAAATGAATGGACTGTTTTAACCCTGAATGTCCCAGCGTATTCCTCAATAACCAGCCAAGTGAGTAATCCCCGTCCACAGATAGTGGAGATACGTCACACACTGGATTTCTGTACTTCTTAAATATAGCAGCCAAACTAATGAAAGAAAAGGGTTCTTTTACTTGGACATTTCTTCTAGCAGACCTATTATTGGTCTCATGCATTGTAGGAAATGCTTTTTGCAGTCTGGACCAAAAACAAACAGATCATGGAAAAGTCAGAGAATAATTGTTCTTGACACCATATCATCAGATCCAAGATTTCAGAATACCTGAAGGAGCAAGTTAGAAAATACCCTAGTAACAAAGGACAAACTTATAGACTCCACTGTAGCATCAGGTAGGAAGCTGGTCATTTTAAGTAAATGGAGAGAACCCAAGATTTGAGCCTTGTGTATCTGCAAGCAGGATATTCAGAACACTTCTGGTGCAAGCTAAAGCAGAGGGTTCCACACTGGGATAAGCTGCAGAGGTCATGGTGAATGAGAAGCAGCCTAGGAAAGCAGCACCAGAGTAGAAAATACATGGAGCCTGGAATGAAGATTTCTTTAATAAATTTATGGGAGCCATTTGCAATATAAGGAAGTTCAATCTAGCCGAAGTGCCATCTTGTTTGCACCAACAGCGGACTATGCTCTCTCATTGTCACCGGAAGTGTGATCTTCCTGAGCATCAAACTTTGCGGAGAACCTCAACATTGGGAAAACTGCCTCTGCTGATACCCAGAAATGAGGGAAAAGCTAAACTGAGACCACAGACTAAAGGTACTGCCACACTAAACAATCCCGCTAGCGATCACGATAACGACGCATACTAATGCGATCGCTAGCGGGATTGTTTCTATATCGCTAAGTGCGGCCACATTTAGCGATATAGTTAACGACGCTATCGCCGTTAGCGATCTTCTTAACGACTTTAGCGGTACAAAAGTACCGCTAAATCGCTAAGAAAAGGTGCCACACTAGCGATATATACTTACCCAGCGGGAGCACCGACGAGAAAATAAGGTCCGGAACGATTCCAGCGACGAGCGAGATCACAGCAGGAAGCTCGTCGCTGGCAGCTGCCGCACTGAACAACATCGCTAACGGGATCGCTAAATAGTGACGTTTTTTAGCGATCCCGTTAGCAATATTGTTCAGTGTGGCATACCCTTTAGACTATAGCACAAAGATGAAAAAAAATTAGCTAAGAGACCCTTCCTAGCACCCCTCCGAAATAACCTGTCGACTGACAGGAATAATACTGAAGATGAGGTGGAATGAGTGTATTTTAACCTTTTTGTTGTACTGGAACCAAGATTTTGCTTGTTTACTGGTGTGTTTAGGGTCATTGGCTTGTTGAAACACTCATTTCAAGGGCAAATCCTCTTCAGCGTAACGCAGTATGACCTCTTCAAGTATTTTAAAATATGAATACTGGTCCATGATCCCTGGTATGCGGTAAATAGGTCCAGCACCATAGTAAGAGAAATATTCCCATATCATGATGCTTACACCACCGTGCTTCACTGTCTTCAGAGTGTACTGTGGCTTGAATGCAGAGTTTGAGGGTCGTCTGATGAATTGTCTGCAGCTTTTGGACCCAAAAAGAACAATTTTCCTTTCATCAGTCCACAAAACGTTTCTTTAGACCAGTTCATGTGTTCTTTGGCAAATTGTATCCGCTTCAGTACATGTCTTTTTTTTACAGTAGGACTTTGCAGGGACTTCTTGCTTCACACAGGCATCTATCACAGTGCTCAGAGGTAACTTGAGACTGTCTTTGATCATCCTGGAGCTGATCACTGGCTGAGCCTTCTGCCATTTTAGCTATTCTTCCATCCATTCAAATGGTAGTCTTCAATTTTCTTCCACGTCTCTCCGGTTTGGCTTTCCATTTTAAAGTATTGGAGACCATTTTAGCTTAACAGCCTTTCATTGTCTGCACGTGTTTATAAGTTTTATCCTATCCAATCAAAGTACACTGTTCTTCTGAACAATGTCTCAAATGACCCATATTTCTCAGGCTTTCAAGGGGAAATGCATGTACATCATGTCCTGACTTACATAAGGGCCAACTGTTTCACATGTTTCTTCACAGAATGATTGACTTCACTAATTAAACTCCACACTGCTATTACTTTGATCACATCCCCTCTCAATTAATTATTCTAATACACAGACTCAAATACATGCAGATCATCAATGCGGAGTCTGGTGGTTTTCTTAGAATCTACTGCACCAATTGGTAAATTGTTTGACATGTGGTAATATAATTTATACCAAAAACAGTGATTAATCTGGAGAGTCATATTGGACTGCTATTATTTTGAACACTACTGTATGTCAAACTCAAGTACACAGAGGGCTAAAATTAGAAGCTTGGAGAAACTCGAGGCCAACCTCCATAAAGTATAATGGCCCCACATAGTACTCCATACAGTATAATGGCCACATATAGTGGTCCATACAGTATAATGGCTCCACATAGCCCTACATACAGTACACTGATCCCACAAACTCCTCCATACAGAATAATGGCCCAGTCTGGCATTGCAGGCCAGAGTTTGACATGTGTGCTTTAGAGGAAGAAAATCTCAGGTGTGCAGTCTTGGAGATGACTGTGGAAATCTCAATACTTCGGCAAACCAAGACATTTTGAACCCTTGTACACCACAAAGTTTGTGAGAATAGTCAGGGGAAGGTCATTTACTGTTCCAGTTTGACTGTTCCCCACTGTACAATGCAAGGTCCATAAAAGTATGGTTGGACACATTTGCTGCAACATCTTCACTTGTTTGCCAGAGCCCTGATCTCAACCCCATCAAACGCCTTTAGGAATAGCTAGAAAAGAGATTGCGAATCAAGCCCTCTCATACAACAGTAGAGCCTGAGAAATGGTCTTCTGGATGTATGGGCAAAAATTGTCATATAGCCGCACCAAAATCTTACAGAAAGCCTTTGCAGTAGAGTGGAAGCTGATAGATACTATGTAGGAACCAATTCCATATTAATGACTATGGTTTTAGAAAAGCAGCTGTAGGGTGTAATGTGTAGTTGTATGAATATTTTAATCCATATAGTGCATTTCAATTTTTCTGTTGAAGCAGTCTACTAATGATCTGGAGAGCTGTAATTACGACTCTTCTAAATGGCATTGGTATACAGCAAAGTTCAACGGGTCATTTAACGCTTGCCTGTGCATTATGGAGACTTATGGAATTCCTAGAACTCTTACAATGCTTGTTCTAGGTTGGAAGCTATTACAATACAATACAAGCCAAGTTTCTCATTAGAACAACACTGCAGACCTGGCTAAAAGAATTCGCTATAGAACCGTGTGCAAGACACATTTATCATGAACGACAAGACCTTGTGAAGAATAGCACTCCAATTACCTTAGCTATTCCTTCCATGAAACAGGAGCAGTTTTGTCTTTGTGTATGGACAGAAGTTGTCAGATAGGAAATAATGACAGTAATTGTCATTAGGAATAAAGGAATTATTAAAAGTCTGGCAAATAATGTTTTACTAAAGCAATTTTTCATGTTGTGATTTACAGCTTCTATTGAACACGTCCCTCCAAACGAGACAGTCATTTAAAGCAGACCTGGGCAAAGCACGGCACTATGGCTGTCCTAGTCTGTCTTGTGGACGGAGTTAATAGAAGGGCTGGAAACTGTGGACCAAGGGTAGCACCAGTCGGCAGCCCTTCCCTGCCCAGCATCCCGATTTCACCGCTGTCTGCAGACTCAGGATGCAAATAGAGGTTAATATAATGGTGGAGGAGGGAGCCCTTCTATTTATTCAGCATCAGTGACTGAGACAGCAGACACGGTGATGTCACATCGCATCTGCTCTGTGGAGCGTAAGTGCACACATCGCAGAGCGGGAGCAAGGTGAGTATATGTTGCTTTTTTTTTTTTTTTAAATGTGTGGCTGTATATAGGGGGCTATGTGGGGGCTCACCTTGTATATAGAGTGACTGCGTGGGGGCTTACATTGTACATAGTGAGGCTCTTACTGTGTATAGGTGGCTATGTTGATTCATACTGTATATAGGGCTCATGCTGTATATAGGGGACTGTGTGGCTCTTATTGTATACTATGTATTATGTAAATGGGGGTGTTGGTGGGCTCAAGGTATATGGGGGGATGTGAATGTCAGAATACTGAATTCTCCTCAATATAAACTGATAAGGTATGAAATAATAATCTCATCAACATAATATTAAGCAGAATTAATTTCAGCCTACTGGTAGATTGTGAGCCCTCACGGACAGGGTCCTCTCTCCTCCTGTACCAGTCGTGAATTGTATTGTTTAAGATTACTTTACTCGTTTTTATTATGTATACCCCTTTTCACATGTAAAGCGCCATGGAATAAATGGTGCTATAATAATAATAATTGGTTACAGCCTCCACAACAGTCACGGTCCCACTCAGGAAAATTAATTGCCCACTCCCGATTTAAAATTTAACATCTTGGTCACAAAAATGCACAGCTTCTAACATTGAAGATGCATTTCTTTGTTGAATGACTTGTGTATTACTTTTTGACAAGATTAGCATTCTCTAACATGCCTACTTGGTCTCCGGCAGGTTGAGGTCAGTGGCCATACCATGTGAAGCACTTTCATTACTCACTCACACTGCTGACATTTTCGACCCATAATTCACATTAAACTGTAGTATGAAGTAATAGCCATATTTACTAGGTCTCCGCTAAAAGTATAGGCGCTGTAGGTCAATTCTGCCCATGGATGTAAATCAGCAGTAGCGTTAAGTGAACATGCTCGGGTGCTAAGTGCTTCGGCATGCTCGACTAATATGTTCGAGTCCCCCGGCTGTATATCTTGCGGCTGTTAGGCAATCCATGCAAGTGCAGGGACTCAAACATATTTTTCGAGCATGCTGAAGACACTGTGTAGCACACGAGCACGCTCGGATAACGCCTTATCGGAGCACATTCGCTCATCACTAAATCAGCACGTTTCCATTTAACAAAATGCAGAAATCTTAAAAAGGCATAGATTCCCAGAACCCAGTCAATTGACCAAGTCACTAGTCTGTAGCCACTACTGGAGCCTTAGAACTGCCTCCTCTTTCCTTGCATCCACAGCTCTTCATTTGATAAGCCGGCCTAGTGCAATGTCATCATTGAGCCATGACACACATGCTGACAGGAAGGTGGAGGTTCTTAGGGCTACTGTCCAGAGGCCAGAGATTACAGATGTGAACGATGGACCAGGACCTGCAAATCAATCTAAATCAACTTTAATCAGTTTGCTTGGGCATTTTTTCTTTAAATAAAGCAGTATATATTTCACAGTGGAAAAGAACAGTTGCAATAAATTACGCATAATTATTCAAATATTCCATTTTAAACTTAAAGTGATGGAAAAGCTCACAAACTTGTTTTGATGCAAATAAGCTTTTACACTAACGCACACAAAAAAAATTCCCACCACAGACATTTTGCCATGTTCACTTGGATGTTTTGCTCAGTAGCTTTTGTAGCATTTAACGGAAGTAGCCACATATACATAGCCATATTTAGGACCACATCTGTTATAACAATGGGGGTCACTACAGCCCTCTTCTGCCTGGTGAGTCAACTACAGCACCTGGGATGACATGACTGGAGGGGTGGCAGTGCATATGTTTGGCTCTCCGTAAGGGTACATCCACAAGCGACGGATCCACTGTGCAATCCACGGCAGCGAAAACTGCGGCGGTTTTCACCACTTCCCACGAAAATGAAAGTAAAAAATTGATAGATTGAGAAGCTCAGATCTACAGCATAGGTCATTTGCCATTGTTGATGTTTCCTGGTTCTGTTAGAGGATTTTGTGCACAAACATTTATGGTAAAGAAAACACTATAGTTTAATCCCATCTCAACATACCCTAAACTCGAGGCGTTATGTAAACAGCCAACATCATAGATTAGGGTCACACGACTGCATTTTCTCTCATCAGAGAAAATCGGTTAGATGATGAAGATCACACTGTGATTAGAACGAGATCAGAAAGTGATCAGAGCGTGATCAGATCAGAGTGAGAGTCATCAGAGCTTCTCGAACGAGGAGAGCAGTCAGATCGCACTAGGACCGAAAATACCTTTGTCTGCACAAGCCCTTAATATGAGCAATATATTGTTGTAGTCCAGAATTGGAGAGGAAACTTTTTTTTTCCCCAGAAACAATACCATGTTTTGCTAATAGGTTGTGTTTGCTGAAACGTTTCTTGCAAAATGAGACCCTATTTTGTATCCCAGACAATGCTACCCAACTATGGTGGGAAAAAACCACAAAAGAGATATTGGTCATGAGATAAATCATATACACACTTTAATTAAAGCTACAACGGAGCAGAACAGGAGTATAATATGCCTTGTTTATTATGTATCATGATCAGAGTTAACATAAAAATCAAATGCATATTATAAAATGTATGTTATCTTCGTTGAAGGAAAAAAAAACATCACAAAATATATACCTTATGTAAGAGAAAAAAAACATTTTTGAGTCATAGATATTCCTTTATATAAAAGCAATATATTTTTCAGTCAAGAGTCTTGTTACAGTTATAAATACAAGATATACACAGCCTCTCGGTAGGGAAAATGTTTCTTACAAATATCTACATATAAAACATTAAAAGCGGCGCTCCGTTAATGATGTTTTATTTACTTTTTATGGTCTGTGTTTCAGAAAAATACATGTACATCTGTATATTTTCATCCAACCACTCAATCTTCTCAAGAAAAAGCAAAAAAGAAAAGAAAAGAAACAAAAGCGACAAAGTGTCTCAAGACTGAGCTATAAAAGAAAATATTAATCTGTATATCTCTTTCATCAAAGCAGTGTAGGAAGAGTTTCATATATGAAGGCTATGATATGTGTCCAATGCACTCTACATAGCAGTTTAAGGCTGGGGTGTAATAAATGAGGTGACCTTAATATCTGGACCGAAAATACGAGACTAGACATGCCGGGAGATCCTGGCATCCACCTGGATTAAGTAGGAAGTCTTCCTAAGGGTGGTTTCGCACACAGCTTTTTCAGGAAACCATTACCAACAAGTTTGTGATGCAGTCTGAGCCAAAACCAGGAGAAGATTCAAAAGGAGAGAAAAGTATAAAGAAAGGACATATACTGCTTTCTTGCTGGATCGACTACTAGCTTTGGCACAAAAAAATGCATCAAAAATTGCAGTGGAGTATACCCCCAAAAAGGTTCCTATGTGAAAACACCCTAAAATAGGAATGTTATGATAACGTCTATATCAAATCTATAGGTAATACAACTGGGCTGAAACCACATATGCAGCTTTTAGATCAAGTGGATCCAGCAGGAAGGAGAAGTAAAAGTTCTTCCTTTATAGTCCCCATTCCTATTGAATCAACTACTCACTTTGGCTCACAAAACGCATGTCTGACTGCAGCATTTAGGGGGTTGCCCAGCTTGAAAAATGTGTATATGGGTATGTTCACACAAATGTGTTTTCAGAAGAAAGTAACTCATGTTTGTATGTAACATAGAAGAACACTGCCATATAAATATTGGCTAACTACTCATAACTGCACTATACTTCCACTCTTCTTTCCATTTTTTTTTTATATACATACAATTTTATATAACAATTCTCTGTGCAAATACTTGCCTTACGTGACAATGAGGCAGCTCGATCTGATCCATCAAGGTTACTTAGGACACAGCACTGCTAGCAATGCCTACTGCTCTACTACTGCACTGACCTAGCAGCGTGGGCCGAAATATTTGGGGTGCATGACTGATTTGAGAGTGGTGGTTTGGGAATTCCTGCAGCATTCTGTTCTTCTTTGTACATATCTCTGTAAACGAGTTCTAGATAACTTCAGAGTTAATCCAGAAGACAAGGTTACTACAAAACGCAGCAAGAAAGGCAAAACCAAGTCTTCTCCCCACCTTCCCCTACACAAAAAAAAAAAAAACACAACACAAATGTAATAGCAGGCACTGTAGGGTGTGTAACAACACGGTCTCTCTTTGCATATGGTACCATTCGGAGTCACTGTCACTGCAATATCTAGGGATTTTTTTTCGTCAACAGTCAATATAAAATGCAATGACAAGGTTCGAGGTAGCATAAACTGAAAACACAATCTCAAACCTTTAGCTGCTTTACTGCTGGAGATATCCGCTACACATGCAACCTCCCATGCAGTGAATAGGTAATAACTGATATTTTAGACAAAAAAAAACTAATTAAAATAAAGGTCGTCAATATAACATCTGCATGGTGATCCAATGCCATATTTTGTGGTTGCTGTTGTGTAATGACCTCTTTCTTCAGCAGAATTCAGTACATTCTCCTTGATTCTGACTGGAGGTGACACCTAGGGATGGTTTAGAAGGGTGGTCAGACGCTGGTGTCTTGTAACAAGGGTTCAATGTCCTCATTGCCCCCACGGTCTGGATTATTCGCCTGACTGTTGCTGCCGATGTTGTGCTTTCCACCAACCACGTTTTTGGAGTGACTGCTGTGTTCAGGGATAAACAAGGCCACCAGGAAAGCAAGGAGGACAGCAATTGCTCCGAATAAAAATGGTGGTCCAGGAATAATAGCTCCCTACGGGCAGGTGAAAGAAATCAGAAGTTAGCAACATATTCCAAATAAAAACATAAAAGCACAAAACCTAATGCCTACCTAACGCTCAAACCGCTTCTACTATGTGTCAATGACTTTGCTTTTATTAGACTGGTAGACCATGAAACACGGATTTTGGTAAAAACTTACCTGTAAAATCCTTTTCAGCGAAGGAAGGAAGAGAGACACAGTATTCATTACTGATGGGTAGGCGGAGCCCCAGATCAGGATGTCACCTCAGATCAAAAGAGTGCTGACTGGCTGGCCCCTCCAGCTCGGGCTCCTCCTACTCAGCTCCAGTCGTACCAAAGCTTTTAGGAAAAGAGCCAAGATCACCAGCGGAGCAACATAACCCCTTCTGAAGGAACTTCAGAGAAAAAACACAAGGATACAGGTTATGCATGCAAAGAAAGCCAAAAACCACAGAGTTCCAGGTACTACTCACGGAACCTGACTACTGCGATGAGCTGGCGATGCTGGAACAGAGCCTTAGCGCGCTGACCTCAGCCCAGATAATCGCTATCAGATAAGGGTCGCGCTGCATCTGAAAACATCAACACACTTCTGCCTTGGGAGGGTGCTGTGTCTCTCTTCCTTCCTTCGCTGAAAAGGATTTTACAGGTAAGTTTTTACCAAAATCCGTGTTTCAGCTGCAGATGGAAGGAAGAGAGCCACAGTATTCATTACTGATGGGACGTCCCAAAGCAGTTCAAAAATAAGGGTGGGAAAAACCAACAAAAGGCAGAAACCCAACAACCTTAACAACAAAGCGCAACCAGCGCTAAACACAAGTTCATCCAGAACTTTAAACTACAGCTGCCTGCAGGACCCTACGTCCGAGGGCTGCATCAGCGGAAGCACTGACGTCCACTTTATAAAACCTTGTAAACGTGTGGACAGAGCGCCAAGTTGCCGCTCGGCAGAGCTGCACTGCCGAGGCACCTTGATGAAAAGCCCACGATGAGGCCACAGCTCTCGTGGAATGGGCTCGAATCTTAATCGGGCAAGATTCACCCCGAAGGCGGTAAGCCTCCAAAATAGCTGACCGGATCCAACGAGCTATAGAATCCTTGGAAGCTCGTTGACCACGCCGACGACCTGCTGGAACCACAAACAGGGAGTCCGTCTTACGAAAACCTTGAGTAATAGATAGATAAAACTTCAAGGCCCGCACTAAATCCAATGTGTGTAAATCTCGCTCTTTCGCATTCTTCGGATCCGGACAGAGTGAAGGCAACACAATATCCTGGTTAACATGAAATTGTGACACCACTTTAGGCAAAAAATCACCCGAGTGCGAAGCACTACACGATCCGGAAAAAACTCCAGAAAAGGAGGCGAACAAGAAAGAGCTGCCAACTCAGAAACTCTCCTCAAGGAAGTGACTGCAACAAGGAAAGCCACCTTCCAAGAAAGTAAAGAAAGGCTAGCAGAAACCATAGGCTCAAAAGGTTTATGCTGAAGAGCCTCCAAAACAAGGTTGAGCCGCCAAGGAGACACGGGTGCCTTCCGCGGCGGAAACTTACGAGATATACCTCGGAAAAAGGAGAGCACGTCTCTATTTGAAGCAATGGTTCTCCGGAACAATAAAGACAGAGCAGAAATCTGACCTTTCAGAGTGCTGACTGCCAAACCCTTGTCTAGCCCATGCTGCAGAAAAGCCAACAGGTTGGGAATGGAAAATTTTCTCGGGTTCCGAGAGGACCCCAAACACCACGAAAAGAAGGTTTCCCAAATTTTGTGGTAAATCCTAGTAGTAGCCGGACATCTTGCAGCACGAAGGGTAGCAATGACCTCGGCTGAGAAACCTCTACGGGTCAAGATTTCGGTCTCAAGAGCCACGCCGTCAAACGCAGGGACATCAAGTCCGGATGACAAACGGGCCCCTGAGTCAACAAGTCCGGTTGAAGAGGGAGTGGAAAAGGAGGTGCCGCCAACAGCGACATTATTGTCGAGAACCACACCCTTCTTGGCCAGTCTGGAGCTATCAAAATAGCTGGAATTCTCTCTAGTCTGATCCGACGCAGTACTAGAGGAAGTAAGGATATCGGCGGGAATACATAGATCAGCTCGAACTGATCCCACTGAGCCACTAGAGCATCCACCGCCACCGCCTTCGGGTCCTTGTACCTGGACATGAATGTCGGTAACTTGGCATTGGACCTGGATGCCATCAAATCCACTTGGGGGGTTCCCCAGCGAGAGCACAGTAGTGCAAAAACTTCCGGGTGAAGGCTCCATTCCCCGGGATCCATCCTTCTGCGACTGAGAAAGTCCGCTGTAATATTCTGAACCCCTGGAATGTGAATCGCCGAAATGGCTGGTACACTGGCCTCTGCCCAAATCAGAATTCGGGACACCTCTACCATGAGTCTGGAACTCCTTGTCCCACCTTGGTGATTGATATACGCGACAGCCGTCGCATTGTCTGTCTGCACTCGGACTGGCAGACCGCTCAAAGGGACCGTCCAATGTTGGAGGCAAAGGAAAATCGCCCTCAATTCCAGGATGTTGATCGGAAGAAAAGACTCTTCCGATGACCATACCCCCTGAATCCAGAGATTGTTCCAAACACCCCCCCAGCCCGTCAGGCTGGCATCGGTGGTTATGACTGACCACTTCGGAGGGAGGAAAGACTTCCCCAGGGAGAATGCCCCTGGACGTAACCACCATTCTAGAGAATCCCGCACCGCGCGAGAAATGGTGACACTGCAATCCAGCGATTGCGACTGGTTCCATCGACTCAAGATGAACCTTTGGAGAGTCCTGGAATGGAACTGGGCAAAAGGAATTGCCTCCATGGACGCCACCATCAGTCCCAGAAGACGCATACACTTCCGTAGGGACATTGCCGTTGAGGATTTCATAATCTGTACATGTCGAAGAAGACATGACTGTTTGTCTGGTGGTAGGGAAACTACCGACCGAAACGTGTCGAGATGCATTCCCAAAAAGAGGATTGTCCTCGATGGTTCCAGGGACGACTTCTCCCAATTGACCAGCCAACCGAAGTCCTTCAGAAACTGAAGAGACAAATCCCGAGCCGTCAACGCCTCCTCCTCCGAGGAAGCCATGATCAAAAGATCGTCCAGATAAGGGAGAATCGTAATCCCCTGTCTTCGAAGGATTGCCATGAGGGGCGCCAGAATTTTTGTAAAGACCCTTGGCGCTGAGGCTAAGCCGAACGGCAGAGCCACGAACTGGTAATGATTCTGACCTATGGCAAATCGAAGAAAGCGCTGATGAGCCTTTCCGATGGGAATATGCAAATAGGCGTCGCGAATGTCGATTGACACCAGAAAATCGTTCTGTGACAGAGCTGCCACAACGGAACGAAGCGACTCCATGCGAAATTTCCGGGCATGGACATGCCGGTTTAATCGCTTGAGATCCAGAATCGGGCGAAATTTGTTCTCCTTTTTGGGAACTATAAAAAGGTTGGAATAAAAACCTTTCCCTCGGTCCTCTGACGGAACCGGTATCACTACACCCTTTTGTAGCAGAGATTCGACCTCTCGCTGTAGAGCGACAACAAGCTCGGGTTCCGACGGAACGTGAGATTGACAAAAAACATTTGGGGGTCGAGAAGCAAACTCTATGAAATAGCCTGCCGACACTATCCGCGTTACCCAGGAATCTGGAACGCGAGCCATCCAAGTCTCCTTGAAAAGAAGCAGGCGACCCCCCACTCGAGAATCCTCGAGTGGACCCCTGGCGTCAATCCGACTTTGCGGGCTTCTTGTCAAGTTCCCGCTTGTCCTGGCGGAAACTCTGCTTCAGGGAGTACGAGTTTTCTGAGAGGATTTCTTTCCTGAGAAGGAAGGACGACCCGATCCCCACGAGGAGTGACTAGATCGTCCTCGGCCCCGAAAGGACCGCCGACCACTATAGACACCAGGCTTACTGGACACCGAGGCCATGGCCCTACGCTGTGGTAATGCTGATTCCTTCGCCTTAGCCTTGGAAATCAGCTCTGTGAGGTCGGATCCAAAAAGATGGCCACCCTTGTAAGGTAAGGCCAACAACCCTTGTTTGGAAACTGCGTCCCCGGCCCACTGTCTGAGCCATAAAGCTCTTCTGACTGTGACCGCTGAAGCTTGCGCTTTGGCCAGCAGAGATGCCGTATCCAGACCGGCATCAAAGATATAACAGCTGCCGTTTCTAACCATTCACAAGTTTCCCGTATCTCAGATAACGGAGATTCATTTTGCAACTCCGTCTTCAGACGTGCCAACCAGCTTAGAGAAGCTCTAGCAGCACACATGGATCCTAGCACTGCTCGAAATCCATGACCCGCAGCCTCATAGCTTGCTTTTGCCGCCAATTCTGCCTTTCTATCCAAAGGCTCCTGTAAGCTCGCTTTTCCCTTAATAGGGAGTAGTGAGGATTTACTAAGCTGAGATAAAGACACATCCACTTCAGGAGCAGAAGTCCAATTAGCCTTTAACTCCGCAGAGCAAGGATAAAGTGTATCAAAGAAATGCGTTCCATGAAAACGCTTATCTGGACATAGACGTTCCTCCTCTATTACACTATTAAGCTCATCCAGAGCTGGCAATGTTGTACGCGAAGCACGGGACTCCTGGAACATGCGTGCTGATTTACCAGGACGACTAGTTACCTCCTCCGGTAACTGTAATATATCTCTCATGGCTTCAATCAATGCCTCCGTACGCTTCGCCATAGAGGAACGCCCCTGCGGCTCGTCCGCATCTGAATCGGATATTTCTCCATCCGAATTTAAAGGGGAACTCTGCCCAATATCAGATACATCTGACTCGCTCCGTGTAGAGGCCGGTAACGGCCTGCGTCGCTTCCTCTGAGAGGAATTAGCAGACACATATTGACCTAAAAGGTCAGACAAGTTGTTGATCGATCGAGCGATATCGTCCAATTTTCCACCGCTGTCGACCGCAGCGCTAGACGCTGTGGAGGCCTGCGTATCTGATTGCCGCAATGGCACTGGGACGTGATCCGCGGCATCTGAACTCTGTTCAGACATGTCTCACCTGTATGAGCAGGTCAAAGCGGTAATACCAGCAAAAACTATGCGGTTTTTTTTTTTTTTTTTTTTAAACGCTGAAGGGTTAACGCTCCACCAAGCAGGGTTACCCCAGCGGTATTCAGTCAAAAAATTTAGCTGGTAGAAATAACCCTCAGAGGGGTTAATATTGCAAACTCACCACAATATATATATTTGTGAGCCCCAGCCAATTTTTATGTCTCTGATGAGACTGCAGCTGCAGGATAGCGATCGCTGCGCTGCGGGGTGAGGAATCAGCACTCACCCAGCTGGCCGTGGTGTCTTATGAGGAGAGGAGCGGTCTGAGGAGCCCAGGAGCCTGTGTAGTGGCCGCCACAGTGAGGGAGTCGCAGGAGAAACGCCAGAGCGCACGTCTTCCTGCTCAGAAGACCGGGAATATTTAGGCCACGCCCCCCGCCAGCTCGAATATTGAGCGCGAACTCCCCCGCTCCTGCTCCCTCTCTGTCCTGCAGGTATCTGCCTGCGGACAAAAAATCACCACATCTACTTGTAACATGTAGTAGCGCTGTCACAGCAGCGCTGAAGCATACTGACATACAAGTAATAGCGCTGCTCATTCAGGCGCTAAAGCACTCACACATAATTATAATCAAAAATTTGTGTGGAGTACTCACCAGCCAAGGCGCCACAGGGACCCTCAGGGGTTTCTGGCGCTGTGCCCATGCTTCCCCCCAGGGCGAAGAACGCAGTGACCGCACGTGTGGTTTGCGTCCCGCCAGGGAAGCTCCCCTCATCCCCCAGGGCCGGCAAGGATTCTGCAGGGACTTTGAGTAAATACAGATCCGCCAAGGGAGAGGTTGGGGTACAGCAGCGCTGGTACCCCTGAGACCTCTAGACCAACTAGTGATCCAAGTCTCCTGTCCGAATATAAAATAATAAAATCTTCTGAGGAGCTGCATTAGCAGCGACCATCCTCTGGACCTCAAATCTTAGACTGGAGCTGAGTAGGAGGAGCCCGAGCTGGAGGGGCCAGCCAGTCAGCACTCTTTTGATCTGAGGTGACATCCTGATCTGGGGCTCCGCCTACCCATCAGTAATGAATACTGTGGCTCTCTTCCTTCCATCTGCAGCTGAAAGTAAGCGTCCTTAAATATCTATGACTAGGGTTCCTCTTCTGAAGGTCACTGAGCATTACTTTATCTTCTTGCTGCCCGATACAGGTCCTGCACCCTGCTTCCCCCCAGTGCTTTATTATAACTGTCCGGTGTAAACAGAGATTCAGGATGTAAAATAAAAGACCCTTCACTCCCCTTTAAAAGCCTCACTGCTTTGGTGGTCCTCATTAGCCCTGCAGCCATCACATGTTGTACATTCTTATGACTAGTACAACCCATTGCTAGCCTCGAAATGTGCGTGCTTGTGCATGCTTAGGTCAGTGATCATGTGAATAATGGACAAAATGTTATTGCTGCTTCCTACTTTTATTATTTTTAATTCTCCAACAACTGTTTGTAGAGGTTTGGCTCACAGGTTAGGTGATAAATACGATTGCTGGCGGTCACAGCAGGATTTAAAGCCAAACCTCCTAACCCGCTTTAATCAGTGTGCTTGGAAGAATTCCTTACTAAATTCTAAATCTTCTATGTAACAATCACTTATTTGACACATGACTAAGTCACAGAGCATTTCTCCACTTCTTTACCTCGTCTCCAGGTTCTTTGCTTGTAGTTTTATCATCTGAGCTTGGCACTGGCACTAATCCTCCAAGTTCCACATGGAAGAGGAAGAAGACGAACCCATAGAGTGCTGGACCCAGACCATTGCATAACCCTCGAATACCAGTCACCATTCCTTGTGCAACCCCTGCATTGGTAACAAAGCAAAGTTTTCGTGTTACATGCACTTAGTAAAAGCAAGTCTGTGTTTTAGTCCACTCAAGCCTTCCTAGTCCTTATAGGAGGGAACAAAATAATACCTACTATATAACAGGAAATTGGTGATATACTAGCAGTACAAAATAGCATGATGACAAGGGAGTAATGTGAGCAGGGAGACAGAGCGGGAGACAGAGCGGGAGACAGAGCGGGAGACAGAGCGGGAGACAGAGCGGGAGACAGAGCGGGGACAGAGCGGGAGACAGAGCGGGAGACAGAGCGGGAGACAGAGCGGGAGACAGAGCGGGAGACAGAGCGGGAGACAGAGCGGGAGACAGAGCGGGAGACAGAGCGGAGACAGGCGGGAGACAGAGCGGGAGACAGAGCGGGAGACAGAGCGGGAGACAGAGCGGGAGACAGAGCGGGAGACAGAGCGGGAGACAGAGCGGGAGACAGAGCGGGAGACAGAGCGGGAGACAGAGCGGGAGACAGAGCGGGAGACAGAGCGGGAGACAGAGCGGGAGACAGAGCGGGAGACAGAGCGGGAGACAGAGCGGGAGACAGAGCGGGAGACAGAGCGGGAGACAGAGGGAGAGCGGCGCGGGAGACAGAGCGGGAGACAGAGCGGGAGACAGAGCGGGAGACAGAGCGGGAGACAGAGCGGGAGACAGAGCGGGAGACAGAGCGTTCACATGAGGGTATAACACGACCGAGTGTTATGAAATGTTTTTATTGGCTAGAACACAGACCAATGTTATACTATGGGGCAGTGCCGACCGGCGCTCTTCTCATGCAGATTCAGATTGAGAAAATCAAGTACAGCTGATAATTACATACATAAATGGAGGAGTGAAATGGTGTGTAGCTGAAGACAACTGAACTGTCTGTTACTTGGCGTTTGGTAACAAACTCTACCTTGTTGATCCGATTCAGCATTACGGGAAATCAGGGCACTGACTGCAGGGAATGTGATACTAGACATTGCAGCTACAGCACCGGCTGCCCACATCATCCTAGGAAAAGTAGAAAAGAAATGAATGAAAGGAAAGGAGCAAACTGCTAATACTATACCATACTCTTGTGTTGCATCAATTCTTAGTTCTCAGGCATTGGTATCATTAAGGGCCTGTACACACAATGCGTTTAAAAAAAAAATAAAGATTATTATTATTATTATTCTGCACAGTTTTGTCACAAAACCTGAAGAATTTCCTAGTACCAGCAAAGTGCAGATTTAAATCTGCAGGAAAAAATAACCAACATGTCTGTGAGACTTCAGGAATCTCCTTCACTTTGCTGGGACTAGGATCTAAGGGAAAGTTTTCTCTTTGTGGAGAGTGACATGCCAGGCTGACAGGAACGAGGAGACGCCTTGCAAGCGCCTCTGGGAAATTAAATATGCAAACTCTCTCTTCAGAGAGGAACAGGACTTGGAACTCCAATGCCAAGGAAATCCTTCAGGATTTGTGACAAATCGGCATAGAAAAAAAGACTAACAAAAACGCACCAGATGCAGACAGACCCTTCCGGACAACAGTCTTTACTAATGGCAGTAGACTATGAAACAGCAAAAAAGAAACTATAACTCATTCCCAACTGAGCAATTTTCCATTTAGATACTTTAGTTTTTTTTCTCCCCTTGTTCCAAAAGCCATAACTTTTTTATTTTGTTGTGGACGTAGCCAGATGAGGGCTTGTTTTTTGCAGGACGAGTTGTAGTTTTGAATGACACCATTCATTTACTTTACTGGAAAAAAATAAAAAAATTCCTGGAGCAGTGAAATTGCGGAAAAAAAAAACGCAAGTCTGAAGGGCGCTGAGGTTTTGTTTCAAATGTGAAGCAATTTTTCGATAGTTTTAATTATATCTTTTCATTATAAATTCCGACATTTTGATCACTTATTAAATTTTTTTTGCAGTAAACTTCATTTTTAGGTTTTGATCAGGTTAATTCATTTTGCGTTTTGATACTGTGGGATTTTATGGGCACAGTGGTAAACAGCAGCAGCAATGCTCAGTTTCTTTCTGCTGTCAGCTACAGATGCTATTATCTGCCAGTGATGATACCAGATGAGTTTGAATCAAAGCCCGGGACAAGACGTGATGTAATAGTACATCATATGTTAGTATGGAGTTAAATAAATGGATAATTTCATCATATTGCATTTCCCTCTACACTGCAATATAAATAGGAAGTCCTGACATAGGAGCTGTATCGGAAAAGCATATGATGGACATGCCAGCGAAGGGCTGCAACAGAACAGAAAATCTTCTCAGCTGACTGAGCACAAAAGAATTTTTAACTCCAGCATGAGTCCTCTATGCACAGTCAGATGAGATTAATCTGTTCTCCTGTCACCTCCCTTCTCAGGCACCTACAGTGAGTGCTTACAATAAAGCTTCTCTGTCAGTTTAGACACAGGTCTCGGAAGCAGTGTTTCTTCAGCCTGGCCTGGCACATGACTAGGACTGCTGCCGTTTGAATTACATGAAGGAAACCATTTTCTTACATTCTGGGAGAATTGATTAACAAAAATAGACAGTGGATAAAGGATATCTCAGATGACAACCAACATAAATATCCCCCAAAACTTAACTTTTAATAAACTGATTAAGAAACAATCCTCAAAAAAAACAAATGTATGCACCATAAAAAACACTTTGTTCCAGGGTAGTCAATGTGCAGACTGGAAGGACAATAAACAGAAATCACCAACAACAGATAGACACCATGCACATGCTCTACCTCTCATGCTACCTGACTGCGGAGCTTGTCACCCTAACTGAGCAACGCAAGTCGTGTCCCCACTCAACATGGTCTGTCCCTGTCAAACACTGTTCTACAGCACCTCTAATATCAGTATAGAGGGTTAATATGGCCAAAGAAATACAGAAACCAGTTAAAAAAGGCTTTAGTAAGTAAATTATTATATCACCTATAAAAATGCTATCCGGACCCTGGGGGTTGGCACACAAACTGTACGCACATCATTTCCAATGTCGACTGTCCCTGATAAATCCTACGTAGCCTAGAAAACCAAAAGGTGTTGGGCACATGGGTTAACATACGACAGGGACTGCTCAATTTCCCAGGTAAAGGATGATGACCCACTTGTAAAGATGCTCTTATATAGACAGTCTACACATCCACATGGTGCAATAGAGAAACACGGGTATTACATACCTGGTAATGTGTTTTTTCATGAGACATGACGGCACCACGAGAGAGGGGAATCCGCCCATCAAGGACAGGAAACCTTCAAGATAAAAGGGGCGGCTCCTCTCTCCGGATCAGTTGTTTTACAGAGCACGAGAGGAACTCCGCATGTTAGTACATACATAAATAATACATTCTTTACAATTTTAATTACCCCAATCCAAGGGTGTGAAAAAATAATAAAAATGCACCCAACTAGTGAAGATGATCAAGGGCGGGAATATAAGGGTGCCGTCATGTCTCATGAAAAAACACATTACCAGGTATGTAATACCCGTGTTTTTCCATCATACATGACGGCACCACGAGAGAATTACAGAGATCGTATCTTGTTTTAGGGAGGGATCACTGCTTCCAACACTCTTCTCCCGAACGCGAGATCAGAGGTGGCAGATAAATCAAGTCTATAGTGTTTGAAGAAAGTTGACGGAGAAGACCAAGTGGCCGCCTTACATATTTGGTCAATCGTGGCATCTGCTTTCTCCGCCCAAGATGTCGACATGGCTCTTGTGGAGTGGGCTTTAAGTCCTTCAGGAACAGCCCTGCCTACACTACTATAAGCTAGCATAATGGCCTCTCTCACCCATCTAGCTATAGTTTGCCTAGAGGCTCCTAGGCCTTTTCTCGCCCCCCTGGAAAGAGACCAGTAATGATCTGCTTTTTCTCCAAGTTTTTGTTCTTTCTAGATACTTTAGGATACATCTCCTAACATCTAAACAGTGTAATCTTTCCTCTTTTGTGTTGCTAGGATCAGGACAAAAGGATGGTAATATTTCCTGAGCTCTGTGGAATTTCGATACTACTTTGGGTAAGTATGCAGGGTCTAGTCTTAATATTACTCTGTCGTCTAGAATTCGAGTGTAAGGAGAGTCGGCTGATAATGCATGTAGGTCTCCAATCCTACGGGCTGATGTAAGTGCTATCAATAAAGTGGTTTTAATGGTCAGGGCTTTATCAGATATTGTGTTAAGGGGCTCAAAGGGACTATCCATTAAGGCCGATAGAACTAGATTGAGGTCCCATGGTGGAGGAGCAGGGGATGGAACAGAATCTGCCCTACTACAGGCCCGAATGAACCTGGCTACCCATCTGTTTGCTAAATCATGGCTAAACAGGGCTGCGAGGGCAGATACACGAACTTTAAGCGTGCTAACTGCTAGCCCTAGTTAGAAATTCTAATATAGCCACTATTGGGATCTCTCCTTCCTGTAGTGGCGGAGAATTTGTTAAAATTTTTCCCATATTCTGGCATAAATCTTTGTGGTTACAGGCTTTCTACTGCGAAGTAGGGTAGATATTACTGCGGCTGAAAACCCTCTTTTTTCTAATAGTGACCTCTCAAATTCCATGCCGTCAAATGTAGCCCGGATTTCTGAGGGTGACTGAAAGGACCCTGTGTGAGAAGGTCCTGGTCTTCCGGCAGTACCCACGGATCTGTTATGGACATTATTTTTAGCCAGTAGAACCAAGGTCTTTTTGGCCAAAACGGAGCTATTAAGATAACCCTGGCTTTGTCCTCCCTGATCTTCTTCAGAACTAATGGAATTAGACATACTGGAGGAAAGGCATACAGAAGTCCCGACGTCCAGCTTATTCTGAAGGCATCTACTGCTAAGGGTCTGTCTGCAGGATTCAGAGAGCAGAATTTTTGCAGCTTCTTGTTGGTCCTTGTGGCAAAGAGGTCTATGTTGGGTTTCCCCCACATATGTACTATCTGGTGAAAAATGGACTCTTTTAATGCCCACTCTCCCTGCTTCAGGTGGTTTCTGCTCAAGAAATCTGCTTTTTGGTTGTCTATGCCTCTTATATGTAGGGCCGATAATGAGTGGAAGTGGCGCTCTGCAAGAGCCATAATCTTTTCTGTTATGTCCATCAGTGACCGGGAACGGGTGCCTCCTTGGTGGTTTATATAGGCGACTGCCGTCCGATTGTCTGACAGGACTCGGACATGATGTCCCGATATATTCGGTAGTAGACCCTGTAATGCTCTTTCGACCGCCAAGAGTTCCCATTCGTTCGAAGACAGCTGTTTTTCTTCCTGCTTCCATGGTTCTTGGAGCCACAGCGTATCCAGATGGGCTCCCCACCCCCAAGGGCTGGCGTCTGTTGTGACTACTTTGGAGACGTGAACTTCCACGGAATCCCTCGTGGAGATGTGTCTACTGTTAGCCACCATTGGAGCGATTGGAGTACCGGGACTGGCAGTGTGATTTTCTGGTCTAGTGTCCCTGGAGGACTAGATCTTCCTGCAACACATTCCACTGTAATGTCCTTGTATGGAACTGAGCCCACTTTACTGCCGATATGCATGCTGTTAGTGATCCCAACACTGACATGGCTTTCCTTAGTGTAACCTGAGGTTTTCGTATTGTTGTTGTTATCATTTGTTTTATCTTGAGCTCTTTTTCTTCCGGAAGACGACATTCCTGTGCTATAGAGTCTATCGTTATTTCCAGGAAAACCTGGGTCATTGCTGGTTCCAGCTTGGATTTTTTGAGGTTGAGTTGCCACCCCAACCTCCGTAGGGTTTCTATAACGATCTTGACCTGATCTTGACAATGCGAGAAATTTCTCCCTACTATCAGAAAATCGTCCAGATAGGGTATTATTAGCGTATCTCTCAGGTGCGCTGTGACCTCTGCCATCAATTTCGTGAAGACACGTGGGGCTGTTGCTATCCCAAAGGGCAGTGCCCTGTACTGTAGGTGATGTATTTGTGATCTTATATTTACTGCTACCCTGAGATATTTGCGGTCTGCTCTTCGGATTGGGACGTGATAGTAAGCGTCCTTTAGGTCGAGGACCGCCATATAGCACCGAGGAAAGAGGAGATTCACTGCTGTTTTTATCGTCTCCATCTTGAAAGACGGAATTATCAAAAAATTGTTGAGAGCTCTTAAATTTATGATAGTCCTCCAGGAGTTGTCTGTTTTTTTTTACTAGAAACAGTGGGGAGTAAAACCCCTCTTTTTCCTCTTCTACTGGGACTTTTTCTAGGACGCGTTTCTGTACAAGAGCGATTATTTCCTCCTCCAGACTCGTTTGTTTCTCTGACGAGGATTGTTGGGGAGTCAGCATATACTTGTTCGGTGGTCGGTGATGGAATTTTAATTCTAGTCCTGACTATTATTTGCAGGATCCAGGTACTGGACGAAATCCTCTCCCAGGCTGGAAGGAAGTGAGAGAGCCTTCCTCCCACCTGAGAAGGACCGTCACTGGGAGGGCTTCTTATCTTCTTTGGAGGGCTTACCGAAGTAGAAGCCTCTCCCTCCTCTGGATCGCTTGTCTTGAACGTTTCTGTCCCGTTCTCTGTAGTGCTGTCTTCCAAATTTTCGATTTCTCTGAAAGGAGCGACGAAAACTTTGAAAAGGCTGTTTTGGAAAATTTTTCTTTTTATCCGTAGCCTTCTCCAATACCTCATCCAGCGCAGGCCCAAATAAGAAACTGCCCTCGCAGGGTAGGGAGCATAACTTTATTTTTGCTTGGATGTCACCTGGCCAGCACTTAAGCCACACCGCTCTGCGTCCTACGTTAGCTAGCGCTGCAGATTTAGCTGCCAACCTTGCTGAATCGGCTGAGGCTTCCGCTAGGAAACTCGCTGCTGCTCTGATGGCTGGTATGGCTTCTAAGATTTTTTCTCTCGAGACTCTTTGTTTCACCTGGTCTTCCAAGTTATCCACCCAGACCTTTAGGGACCTGGCCACACAAGTAGCCGCAATAGCTGGTCTTAATGCCCCTGCCGATGTTTCCCAGACCGATTTTAAACAGACGTCTGTCTTTCTATCCAGTGGTTCTCTCAGAGTACCCAGATCTTCAAAAGGCAAGGAGGATTTTCTGGCGATTTTTGACACTGCTACGTCTATCTTTGGGGCTCTATCCCAGGATGAGGATGCTTGCTCATCAAAAGGATATTTCCTTTTCAGAGCGCTGGTAACATGAGACTTTTTCTCTGGTTTCTCCCATTCCCTTATAATAAGGTCTTTTAACTGGTCGTTAATGGGAAAGGTTTTACGTTTTTTCTTTTGAAGCCCCACGAACATAAGTTCTTGAGGTGTTCTTTTGGGTTTGTCTTCTATCAGTCCCATGGTAGAGCGGACTGTCTTTATTAGATTATCCGTTGCTTCTATCGGGAAGACGTTTTCGTCCTCTGAGCTGCTGTTTGTATTACGGGATCTGCTAGAGTCCCTCTCTGCTCCAGAGGAATCTTCCTGAGATATCCCTGAGACGCTAGATCTGTCTCTGGATTTGCCGTCCATATCTGCTGTATGGAAGGCTTTCATCGATTTACACACCTCCGCCTGTATTAGAGACTTCAGGCTCTCAGCAAAGGAGGGCGTTTCCTCCGCCAATGTTTTTGTAATGTAGTCCTGACATAAGTCCTTAGCCCAGGCTCTTTCTAGCAGGGTTTTACATAAGGGGCATCCTCTATTTTTGGTTTTTACCTTACTTTTTTTATAAACACCCTAATTTTTCCCCCACGTGTATGTGAGAGGGAAAAGGAGATATATGCAGGAAAGAGAAGAGAAAGAGAACAGACATTAGTGTACTGGACTTTCTCGAAGTTCACTCACCACTCGGACGCTTGTAATAGACGGATACCGGTTCCGGAGGTTGACTAACTCCTTCCGACATCACAGATCCTTCCTTGCTGTGCCCCGTTCTCATGCTGTCCGAGCGGCTATTGCTGCGGCGTGTCTGGTTTTTTTCACCAGACAGGGACCGTCTTGCATGTGCTTCCTGGCGTGAATCCAGGTGCCCTGGCGAAAGACTCTCCATCCTACAATGCTTATTCAGCTATACCGTCACTTATAGACTTCAGTCTTGTGACGGTGATTGCTAGGTGAGTGCTGGTTTAAATAACTTTTTTTTTTTTTTTTCATGTGTGCACGTGCCCCCCCCCCTTTTTTTTTTTTTTTTAATGCCCGCAAGCGCCCGTCGCATGCGCATTGTATGTGCGCGCGCCCGGCCGCCACGTCCGCGCGCGCTCTTCCCCAGCCTTTCTCCTGCAACCACAGGAGGATCACGGACTCTGCTCACCCGGGGACGCGCCCCACGTCATATCCGGTGCGCCGGCTTCCGGTCTCCTGCGCGCCCACGTGCGCTAGGAGGGCGCAGGAGACAACCAGGAAGTGGATCATGCAGCGTCCACTGCCACCAATGAATATTTGGCCATCTGCGCTCCCTGGATGACAATTTTATCCAAGTCCTCAGGGGTCTGCTCCACTGAAGGTATCTCGGGGGGGGGAGGAGAGGGGGGCGTTAAAGATGTGCCTGGCACCGATGTGCTTACAGGCTGCAAGGCCAAAAATCAACAGGGGGACACACTAAAAAGTGATCCCCGAGGATTGCCCCCGCCTACGGCTGAGCCCCCAGAGGAAGCCGTAGGAAAGAATCTGCCCTAAAGGGCAGTGGCCATGCCTCGCTCTGGGGGGGGCAGGGTATACCTGACCCCCGAGGCGACCTCCAGTACCTGGTGACGGATGCGATGAACAAACGTCCACCGTTATCCATCCGACCCAGGCCTAGGCATCCTCTTCATCCGAGAGTCTTCATCTTGAGGGTCTACCATCGAGGACCGGAAACCAACTGATGCGGAGAGAGGAGCCGCCCCTTTTATCTTGAAGGTTTCCTGTCCTTGATGGGCGGATTCCCCTCTCTCGTGGTGCCGTCCTGTATGATGGAAAAATAATCATTCCTTCAAATAAGTGTCTGGTACATGACTCCTAACTTGTCAGTCCACAAGCTAAATCTCGATGCATTTTCCCTCCAGATGATGGTTCCTCAGGAGACCTTGGAAATGAAGCATTACAATAGATGTCCTAGCTGGTGGTGTACATATTTGAATGGATGTACACACTATATTTTTTGACTGGTTTCTCTATTTCTTTGGCCTTGTTAACCCTCTATATTGACATTAGTGGGGAGGTTTAGGACAGGTTTTAACAGGAACAGGCCACGTTGAGTGGGAGCGCCACTTGCGTTGTTGGGTTAGGGTGACAACCTCTGTGGTCAGGTACAATGGGAGGCAGTGCAGGGTGACTTATTGGTAATTTCAGTTTATTGTCCTCCAAATCTGCACATTGATTACCCTTTAACAAAATGTTTTTTTTATGGCGCACACGTTTGTTTTTGTTGGAAATTGTTTTTTTATCAATTTATTAAAACCGATGTTTTAGGGTATATTCTTGGAGAACCCCTTAAAAAATGTAGATCCATTAACAATCTGTATATCTAATTATGATTGCTATCAAGAAGAAAAAAAATCAGTTAACTTTATAATAAAAGCATGAACTTTGAAAACTCTTGATGCAGTTAATCTCTGTATTATGATTGTGTTTTATTCTTTAAAATAAGTTTTTATATTCATACAGTAAGTGGCTTATATTCTCAAACAGTTGAAATATATGTACCGTATTTACTAGAGTATAAGCAGAGTTTTTCAGCACATTTTTTTTTGTACTGAAAAAACCCTCCTCGGATTATATGCTAGTCATTACCCCAGAAGATGGAGGGGGACAGGCAGCGGCGGAGCAGCGGGTAAAAGGAGGCAGGAGCCGGCTGCTGTGACTAACTCCTGTGCCCGCTGCTAAAAGAGGAATGAATGTTCACTGCGCTGGCAGTGAATATTCATTTCTCTTTAGTAGTGCGCACAGTGTCAGCCGCTGACTTCCATGAGCGGCCGGACGATCACGGGTGCCCGCTACGTAAGAGAAATACATAGTCGCCTCTCTCCATTATCATAGGCAAGGAGCGCAGTGAATATTCATTCCATTAAGTAGCGGGGACGCGTGACCTCCCAGCCGCTGGCACCGGAACGAGACGCTGCGAGGGAGCGCAGGGACGCTAAGTAGGATGGTTTATTATTTTTTTATGGTTTTCTGAAGGTGACCATGCAAACCAGGATAGGGATGAGGAACCATGCAGACCAGGATAGAGATAAGGGTGCCATGCATACCAGGATGGGGATGAGGAGCCACGCATACAAGGATGGGGATGAGGAACCACGTATACCAGGATAGGGATGAGGGGGTCATGCATACCAGGAGAGGGACGAGGAACCATGCAGACCAGGATAGGGATGAGGAACCATGCAGATGAGGATAGGGAAGAGATGGCCAAGCATAAAAGGATGGGGATGACGAACCACGTAAACCAGGATAGGGATGAGGGGGCCATGCATACCAGGAGAGGGATGAAGGGGCCATTCATACAAATATGAGGATGAGGAGACATGCATACCAGGATAGGGATGAGATGGCCATGCATACAAGGATAAGGATGAAGAACCATGCATACCAGGATGGGGATAAGGAACCATGCATGCCAGAATAGGGATGAGGAGGCCGTACATACCAGGATGGGGATGAGGGGACCATGCATACCTGGTATATACTCGAGTTAATAAGTTTTCCCAGTTTTTTTGTGGCAAAAGTAGGTGCCTTGGCTTATACTCGGGTCGGCTTATACTCCAGTATATATGGTATATGCTTCTGATGTGACAGCTATTCGAAGTGTGAACACTCTTGCCCAATGCAATCTTACCTACATAGGCAACTACTAGAAACAATTGATATAGGTAACTAAACTATTAAGTGATGAGAGAACGTGCCCAGATGAGGCGTTATCCAACCATGCTCATGTGCTATTCAAGTGACATCGGCGTGCTCAAATAATATGTTCAATTCCCCGCAGCTGCATATCTCGCAGCTGTTTGACAGCTGCAACACATGCGGGGGATTGTCTGTTTGTTACACAATCCCTGCATGTGCTGCAGCTGTCGAACAGCCACAAGACATGCAGCTGCGGGGAATTGAACATAAATCTCGAGCACGCTGAAGACAGTCGGTTACCACACGAGCATGTTCGGTTAACACCTTATCAGAGCACGTTTGCTCATTACTAGTAACTATACTTACCATGGTTGCGAACCAAATCCATACCAGGCCAGCTGGAACATTTGGAAACCAAGACCAAGCAGAACAGTATTTTTGTTTCCAATGGAGCGCATCAATATACTGAGAAACACAGTCTGAAAAGATATAAAAGAAAATAGGCATATAGTAGATCACAAGAACCTAATTTAAGAAAAGCGTTCAGATGGACTATATAGAAGAATGGCTTAGTAGGACAAGAAGGGAAAATTACATAGACCAAATACATAGTATGTAACTTCCAAACAGTGTAAAAATGCTCCTCAACTCTGGCAACGCCTATCAGCATGGCTGAATTAGTCATCCTTAGCTTTATAATATACAAGTGACCTCCAACCTCATACCTACGCATGCAAGACATTTGGTTGTAAAGACTTCTGTATAAGCAGCATCCTACTATGAAAAAGTAAGTGATCTCAACTATGAGGTTGGAGGAAGCCAAGGTAAAGGCAAAGTGACCTCACAGTGGTTGTGAATAATGGATTATATAGAATAAATCAAGATAAAACGACTCCATATAAAACGCAAGAAAGGTCATACGTAAGACACAGTAAAGTACATACCTGAGCCACGATGGACAAAATCCCCACCACTGCTATAAACGCTGCAATGCTACCCTGATTAAAGCCTATGATCTGCAACAAAACACCACAACAAGCATTACCGCCACATATGAGATTATATATGAATGGTGATATGAAAAATTTGTCGACTTCAAGACTATACAAGGGAAATGTACATTTTTTTCACAATGCTCCCAGTTTTTAGGATGAGAGATGCTGAAATCTGTTAAAAAAAACAAAAAACCTACCTGCTTGAGATAAAGGAAAAAACTAGAATATTGTCCAGCTTCTGGCAAATAGGAAAAGAAAACTGTGATACAGATTAGAAGTACGGTGGTGTCTTTCCCAATCTTTTTAAGTGACTGAAAAAAAAGGAGAAAAAGCCTTTACAAAAATAGATGGATAAATAACACAACACACACCAGCTTTTATGTTACAGCTCAAAGAACAAAGTCTGCAGTAATTCTATGTGACTGCAGAATCCTGAGCGTGCACATGGCCCACTGGTACGATACTTCGGTATTTCTGCTGCCAGTTTGTACACTCGCGGTCATGTATCAATTAGTTTCATCCAGTTTTTTTGCAATGCTCTTCTATAGAGTGGCTCAGTGGTTAGCACTGGGTTCAAGCCCCACCAACGACAATATCTGCAAGGAGTTTGTATGTTCTCCCGTGTTTGTGTGGGTTTCCTCCGAGTTCTCCAGTTTCCTCCCACATTCCAAAGACATATTGATAGGGAATGCAGATTGTGATCCCCATCGGGGACAGTGATGATAATGTCTGTAAAGCGCTGTGGAATTACTGGCGCTATATAAGTGAGTAAAATAAATAAATGAATAGAGAGAAGAGAAAGAAGCTACATGACACTTGACTGCAAGTGTGCAAATCAAATAAATGTTGTCACATGACTGACCCCCCCACATGGGAAATATCTGGGAATCATGACAGTGGGCACATTTAGCAGTCTGCATTCACTGCACACTTTTTTTTAGGATAAGAAATCTCTTTAAAAGGTTAAAACAAAAATACATAAAAATACTTTCACTATGTATTGAGTTGTATGAGAGTCAGGCTAGTAATGCTTATGTCCATGTGGCTGCTGAAAAGGACAGGAGGAAAGAGTCTAGTATTTGGTCTAGTGGCTGGTGTGAGAATTCAACGTTTTTCAATCCAGGTAAATGGAAGCAGCTTTCATATAGCAAAGAGAGAAGTAAATGGGACAGTGTGAGCACACATATATGGGGTTACTAAACAGCCACCTATTGTCAAGTGATGAGATCTGATGCAACCATGAGCTGATCCAGGAAATACTCCCTTATTTCCAGATCCAATTATAAAAGAAAAAGAACTAATAACTTACATTAATCTCAAAATTGTCAGGATTTTATATTCAGACTATTACAACATAACTGCAATCTCTTCTTCAAATCCAAATTCCTGTAACCTGATTGTCGAGTAAGGAAACCTGTCGTCAGGATATTGGACCCCTAACTAAAGGCATGTGGGTGAACTCCCCCTAATGCTTATTAAATCCATACCTTGCTGTATGCTTGGAAATTGCAGAGAAATCCTGCACTTTCGATTAAAACTGGATGTGGGCACTGCACTTCCAGCTCTCATGTGTCTGTCCCCATTTCACCACCTGCCTCTGCGGGACATCAGAGGACATTTACCAATGCTGGCTCCTGCTGATTCCCCAGTGCGTATGTGCCATATACATGAAATCGAACGAGAAAAGTAGGCGAACCCTGCGCTGGTTAAACCGGGGTTGGCGAGCAGAACTTTCTTATGAAGTGCAGTAGGTACAGTACAGTTCACACTTAAAATTTGCACAAATTAGTATAAATACCGCATAGCACCAAGTAGTAAGGAAGACAGCAGGAGAATCTTACAGAAAATGGGTCGGCTTGTTCCCAGGATATCTGTGCTCCCCAGAAGTTGGGTCTCATTTTGTCTCGTAGAGATTCGGGCACAACCAGTAAAATGAAGCAGATATCCAACAATGCCACCACGGTGGCCAGAAGAACGACTAAGTTATCGCCATAAAACGTGGAGATGTAAGCACCAATCGCGGGACTGGTAACCAAACTTGCTGCAAATGTAGCAGACACCTGTGAACGCAAAAAATGTGGAGAAATGTCAAAATGATCACAAACTCACAGGAGTCTCCATTACACATTAGATAAAGTTTGAGCACGCTCCAAGCAGCAAAAATACTACATTTATTGGAGGTACTATGGTACATTTATAAACACCAAAGGTGCTTTGCCATAATGCAATAATTAGGAGGCCCACTGCAGGTTTTTGCCATTTAATCTGAGCGCAGCATAATGTAGAGGCAGTGAGCCAGATTCTAGCGAAGTGTTACACGCTGTAGTTTCAATACAATCAGAGTTTTATCCGCAGGAGATCAACACTGCAGGACTAGGTGTCACGTGCAAGCCAGTCAGGCTAATCTGTAAAACCCCACCCCCAACACTGATATTGTACATTGGTTCAAAGCTTTTTAGAATATAACAGCGTGGTGATGACTCAAACATAACCATTAAATGCCCATGCTGATGGATGATTTATGTGTACGGTAAAGATACGCCTCCATTGATCCTTTGTTAAGGTGTAGTTCAGAACTCTCTCCCATTGAGCTTGGAAGCGTGTTTTAGACTGGTCCAGGGGTTCTATCAGGAGGGAATATGAAAATGACAAAGTGTGTCTTAAAGGCCCAGTATTTGAACATTCCATCTCAAAAATTTTTAGCAGTTTTATAAAATGCTCTAAGTGGCAGAGAATGAAAAAAATGAGTATGGCTACTTTCACACATCAGTCTTTTTGTGTCAGGCATAATCCGTCCTATGCCTGATAGGAAGGATCCGGCGCTGATTTTGAAAAAACTGATGCAACTGATCAGTTTTCTTGCCGGATCCGTCCTGACCTTTTCAACCCGGAAAGAGAAAGTTTCTAAGTGGAAAATGATAATTACTTACCGGTAATTTGATTTTTCAGAGCCATGACAGCACCGACGTGAGAGTATGGTATCCGCCCCCAGGAACAGGAAACCTGCAGCAGAGATAAAAGAAGGGGGGCGGTACCTCTCCCTCAGTTTGTTTCAGAGTATGCAAGGTAACCGCCAAAATTAGTCGTTATATATACACATATACTAGCATATTTACGACATTTACCTTCTTTATATTAATTTATACATGCAAAAAAATTTTTTTTTTTTTTTTTGTGAGTCACACAACCATCACCAAGATAGGGCGGGAATTAATACGGTGCTGTCATGGCTCTGAAAAATCAAATTACCGGTAAGTAATTATCATTTTTTCCCTTCCCCATGACAGCACCGACGTGAGAGGAAGAAATAGAAGAGCCTCCTAGGGTGGGACAACAGCAGATAACACCTTTCTACCAAAGGCTAAATTCGAGGAACCTAAATCTAGCCTATAATGACGAAAAAAGGTGGATGGTGACGACCATACCGCTGCCCTGCAAATCTGCTCTATTGACGCATTTGCCCGTTCGGCCCAAGATGTCGCAACAGCACTTGTGGAGTGAGCCGTTACACCCAGTGGGGGAGTCTGACCTGATGAAGAATAAGAAAGTGAGATAGCCGTGCGTAGCCACCGTGCAATTGTAGCTTTTGAAGCTTTTTTACCCCTGTTTATCCCCTGGAAGGAGACAAAAAGGGCTGATGACTGTCGCCAAGATTTTGAGACTTCTATATATTGAAGTAGGCAACGTCTTACATCCAAACAATGAAAGGTTTGCTCTCCCTGGGATTTTGGGTTGCCACAAAACGAGGGCAAAATTATCTCTTGGTCCCTGTGAAATTTTGTATAACCTTCGGAAGGAAGGCTGGGTCAGTTCTTATGACCACTCTGTCATCCATAAAGGTAGTATATGGGGGATTTACAGAAATAGCTTGTAGCTCACTGACTCGCCGAGCTGACGTCAGGGCAACCAAGAGTACTGTTTTTAGTGTTAGAGCCTTTATTGAAATAGATGAAATAGGCTCAAACGGGTTTGTAGTTAACGCATTTAACACTAAATTTAGATCCCAGGGAGCTACTTTAGGCATAATTTTTGAGGGTCTGGCTGAAAAGGAGGCCCGAATGAATCTATAGATCCATGGGTGGTCAGCCAGTTTTTTGTCAAACAGCGCACTTAGTGCTGAGATTTGCACCTTTAGAGTGCTTGTGGACAATCCTTTTTCCAGGCCTTTTTGTAGAAACTCTAGGATCTCCGTCATCGGGACCATTTGGACCGTCCCCGAAAACCGTCAATCCGAGAAGTCTAAGAATTTTTGCCAGATTTTATAATATTTGGCCGAGGTGACCTTTTTCCTACTAGTGAGCAAGGTAGTCACTAAGGGTCCTGAGAACCCCTATGCTAATAGGAGTCCCCTCTCAGTTCCAGGCAGTGAGGTGTAGACTGTGCACCTGAGGATGTTCCACTGGTCCCTGGTGTAGTAGATTGGGAACATCGGGTAAGATCCATGGGTCCGAGGCAGACATGCGTGTGAGCCATGTGAACCACGCTCTCTTTGGCCAGAAGGGTGCTATAAGGATCACACGGCTCTTGTCCTCTCGTATTTTTCTCAGGACTACTGGTATTAGAGGAAATGGTGGAAAGGCATATGCCAGTTTGAATTTCCAACGGTGTAGTAGCGCATCTACTCCTTCTGGTTGTTCTCTCGGGTTCAGGGAGTAAAATCTGTTTACTTTCCGATTTTCTCTTGTAGCGAACAGGTCCACTTCTGGTCTGCCCCAGCTGGCACAAATTTTCCCAAATATGTCCTGATTTAGGGACCATTCTCCTTGATGCAGTACATGCCGACTCAGGAAATCCGCTACCGTATTTTCTGTCCCTTTCAAGTGTGTGCTCGACAAGGATAACAGGTTGTTTTCTGCCCATGCGAATAGCTCTCTTGCCTCCGCCATCAAGGATAGTGATCTTGTACCTCCTTGTCGATTTATGTAGGCTACTGCCGTGTTGTTGTCGGATAGTATTGTGACGTGTCTTCCTTGTACCTCTTCTCTTAACTGATACAGCGCTAGCCTTACTGCTGTTAGTTCTTTCAAATTGGAGGATGTTTCCCTCATTGAGGGTTCCCATAGGCCTTGTACAAGCCTTCCTATTAGGGACTTGCATCTGTAGTCAGTATTACCTGATTGTGAATTGACCAGGGCACGGCTCTTGAGGTTTTCGGGTTGTAGCCACCATTCTAATGAGTCGAGGACCTGTGGTGTTAGGGTAAATCGCCGGTTTAGGCTGGTCAGATCTTTTGCTTGTTCGGCTAAGATTTGCTTTGCAGGTCTCTTGTGTGGCTTTGTGCCCACCGGACCGCTGGTATTGTTGCCGTTAATGTTCCCAACAACGACATTGCTTGTCAGACTGTTATGGCTCTGCTTGATCTTAACTGTGTATTTTGTTTCGAATGGATCATACTTTCTGTTGGAAGGACACATTCTTGATTGCAGGAATCTAAAACTTCCCAGATTTCTAGTTTTCTGGCTGCGGTTAACTTTGATGTTTTCCGTTTATATCCAGCCTAGGCTGGTTAAATTTCTATTGCGTTCTGCATCTTCCCTCGGTAATTTGCTATTAACTAGGAAGTCTTCTTTCCTCACAAAAGATGCCACTTCTGAAATTAATTTCGTGAAGATACTGGGGTGCCACCGAAATCCCGAAGGGAAGACATTGGTACTGCAGATGCGTAGGATTCTGTGCTATCTGTACCAACAATCTTAGGTATTTTTGATGCTCTTTCCAGATGGGTACATGGTAGTATGCATCCGTCAGATCGATCACTGCCATATAGCAGCCCGGCTCCAGCAACTTCACTGTTGATTTTAATGTTTCCATCTTGAACTTTTCCACTCGGATATATTGGTTTAACGCCTTCAAGTTGAATATTACCCTCAAGGAGCCGTCTGGCTTTGGAGTAAGAAACAGGGTACTGTAGAACCCTTCTCCTACTTGATGACTTGGCACTTTCACTAACACTTCCTTTTCCATAAGGAGGGTGATTTCTTTTTCCATTGTGGCCTGCTTCTTTTTGGCGACCTGAGTTATCTTTTGTCGCTGTGGTAGATTGATTACCCACCGTGAGGGGGCAATGTTTCCCACTGGTGTACAAATTTTCTCAGTCTTCCTCCCACCGGAGACTTGGCGTCATTGACGTTTAGTATCTGATCTGGTAGGGCCCTTGAAGAGAAATCCTTTCTCCCTTCTCTCTCCCCAAGGCCTGCCTCGACAGATCTCTCATCTGGTCGACTTCTGCCCCCTCTATTCCTTGCTCCACGAAAGGACAGCGAGCATCATTCCAACGACGTCTTGGAACGGACGGTAGCGGAAATCGTTTCTTCTTATCTGATGCTTTTTCCAATATTTCATCCAATGCCTTTCCGAACAAGTATTGTCCCTCACAGGGGATTGCGCAGAGTTTTACCTTTGACTGGAAGTCTGCTGCCCAATTTTTAAGCCATAATGTCCTGCGACCTGAGTTAGAAAGAGCACATGCACGGGCGGCACCTCGCACAGAATCCACCGCTGCATCCGCTTGGAACCCTGCCGCTTTTTGTAGAGACGGTATTACGTCCAATAATTCCTCTCTTGGACATTTATTTTTTTATTGTTCACTGAGTTCTTCAACCATTTGACCATGGCCCTAGCGGTGCAAGTGGCGGCTACCCCCGGTTTAATTGACCAGGCCGATGCTTCCCAGGCCGATTTTAAAAAAGCATCCGCTTTTTTATCGAGGGGGTCTCTCAAGGCCCCCATGTCCTCGAATGGTAATGCTATTCCTTTAGATGAACTAGCAATGGCGGCATCTAGCTTAGGGCTTTTTCCCATTCCCCACATATTTCCTCATCAAACGGATATTTCCGTTTTAATGCTTGTGGCACAGACATTTTCTTGTTGGGTTTCTTCCACTCTTTTTTAATCAATTTTAATAGATTCCCATGGAAGGGAAAAACTTTACGTTTTTTCCCCTCCAGATTGCTGAACATAGAGTCATGTACCGAAAGATGCTCTTTTGGTGTCTCAACCCCCATGGTAGATCTAATCAATTTTAACAATTTCCCAATGTCTTCAGACAAAACATAAGGGCGAATCTTGGTCTGAGCTTTCCGAGATTTTTAACTCCGTCGGTTCACCATCTGATTCACTTTGTTCGTAGGGGAGGGGGGGGAGGAGGGCCTGAACTGACTGGCGTGTGCTGTTTTAACTCCTCTTTAACCGTTGTTTTCACTTCTTGACGAATAAGGGTTCTAATATCCTCTAACAAGGACGGTGATTCCTCCGCTACCGTTTTCTGCACACATGAGCGGCACAACCCTTTATTGTAATCTCTGGGAAGCGTTTTTTTACACAAAGCACATGCTTTGTTTTTTTTGTTTGGCCGTAGATTTCCTGCCCTAGGGAGAGGGGAACAGGATAAAGGCCATCAATATATATTTCTTCGCCTTACAAAGGCACTCACCCACCGACCCCCTGGTACCACAGCGGTCTGCTGGCCTCCCTCCTCTGGCACGCGTTCCTCTGCTCCTTCCATTTTTCAGGTGCTGTGAAGCGCTTCTGCAGTAAATCCTGCCCAGTTCGTCGGCACGATCTCCTGCTTCCAGCAGGCTATGTATGCGATGGGAGGGTTCAGGGGGGAGAGCGGTGTGCGCGCCTCTGGAGCGACTTCCGCCCGGAAGTGTCCAGTACACCGCTTCTCCCGGCGTGTGTCGTCACTTCCGGTGCGACCGGAAGCTGCCCCACTCAGTCGGCGCCAGCGTCGTGGTGGACACGCCTACCCCGGCTCTGCCTCCTGCCCGGAGCGGCCGCCGGGGAGTCCACGGGGGGCGAGACGCGGCCAGGCAGCCCCCAAGAAGCCGGAGGAGAGCGCGCGCCGCCGCGCTCAGCTGCAATACCTCCCCTTCGGACCTCGGTCTCCAGACCGGTCATCCAGGGGACGATTCCCCTACAGGTACTCTGCCCCACAGGCATCCACCTGCAGGAACAGGAAACCAAAACTGAGGGAGAGGTACCGCCCCCCTTCTTTTATCTCTGCTACAGGTTTCCTGTTCCTGGGGGCGGATACCATACTCTCACGTCGGTGCTGTCATGGGGAAGGGAAAAAATGCAGGTACGGATGGGGAGAGAGAGAGAGGGAGAGGTAGAGGAGAGACCTTGGTTTCCGGATCGTTTTTTTGACGGATTTGCCAAAAGACTGGTCCGGTTCCATGGACTACCATTGTTTCCGGCCACCTGAAGCGCCGATTCAGGCACTATCAGGCGGCTCCGGAAAGAAAAAAAAAAACGTTGCAGTCAGCGTCTTGTCCGGCCGCCGGAATGTACATTTCTGCCGGATCTGGCCAAAAACGGATGCAACGCAATGACATCAGGCGCGATCTGGCGCTAATGTAAGTCAATGCCAAAAAAAACATGCCAGATCGCGCCTGACGTCAAAAAACTGATGTGTGAAAGCAGCCTAAGCTGCCCAATCCTCCAGTGTCCTAAGTTAAAGTGTTCTTTTGATGGCCATAGGCTTCCTTGTCCGAAATGTGACACTCTGAAATTGCACTTTTTAAACTAGGAGTGGAAAATTTCATCGTCTATTCCCAGGAAAAAAAAAAATGGAAAACCCATGATCGGGTACATGGAAGAATAGAATGGCAAAATTCACAATCAAACCAAAGGATTGTTGCAACATGCCAGATTGGTCCCAAATAAAGGATGAGCTTTGAGTGTAAAAAATGTAGATAACCGTAGATAAATCAGGCCAAGGGATAGTTATTAGTGGGGTGTTTGTAAAATTTTGCTCAATCCCAACCCATGCTTTCCCAGACCCATTCCTGCACCAATCCAGAACTCTAGAAAGGTGAGATATATATTATATGATCTGAAATCAGATAGCGCTATACCCCTGTAGCGCTGTATCTACATCAGGCAAAATAGGGATTCTATGAAAACGACAGCAAGGCGTCCAGTGATACATCGCTGGAATCAGGCTCCCTGACCTTACATTATACTTTTCTCAGATTACATAGCAAAAACCTGCTGACAGACTCCCTTTAACAACATCTAGATAACCACCCATTTTCTGACCAGTCTGCTTATTTCGATGTAGTAAAAAAAAAAAAAAAAAAGAATTCATGTTATTCCTTCACAGTATAGACTGTACAGTGAACACAGGACCATGGGCCAAGAAGAAACGCTAAGCCTGACATCCCGAGCTATGGAAACCTCCGATTATTGTGGCTATACCGAGTTTCAGCGATCTGAAAATTAATAGACTCAATAATGTTCCTATGTTTCTTTCTGAGGATTCTGCTGGAGGAGTTTTAAAGTTTATTCAGAAAAAAATAATGCAGTAATAATGTTATAATTGTTAGTTCACAAGCGCCAGATCAGTCCACATATAGCGGTTGTAGTGGTGCAGACACAGAGCCTAGAAAATAAGATGCACAAATTAAAGTTAGCATGTTGTTTGTTCATTTTCTTTTTGCCAACGCTAAAAAAAATAAATTGAAACTGGTCATATAATAGGTAGCAGTCTGCCGAGCAATTTATCAGACAAAAGTCACCGGACTCCCACATACACATGGGCTCTAGGCTGAGCGTTCATATGTTTTCAAAAACAAGGAAAGCCACCGCCAGACACCTTTGGCAGCAGCTTATCTCCCATAAAAACATAAATCAACAAAAATAACCCCAAAGACATCCTAAACAAAGTGATGAAACTAATCTGTATGCCTTCTACTTTTCCTGAGTTACATAATAATCACACTCCAAGAAACCAAATAACAGATTTAGACGACACAGGCTACCAACAGAAAATACACTCACCAATCCATACGCCGTACTTCTTTCATGTTCCTGTGTAATGTCCGCAACATAGGCAAAAATCACAGAGAATGTAACAGAAAATGCTCCAGACACTGAAATCATTGCAAAATACCACCTGCAGGGAGAAAAGGGATAGATGTCATACACCTGCACATTCCCCCACAAATCCCATTCTACGTGATCCCACTGCAGGGTGGCATCTGCCTCCTGATTACATGTGCCACGTTCACTTACCACGGGCTAATCCTCATCAGTGGAATAGGGGCACAGGTAAAGAATACCGTTATAAGCAGGAAAGACTTTCTCCCGTAAACATCTGATAGAGCACCGATGAGAGGAGCACACATAAATGACAGGAAGCCCTGAAGAATACAAGAAAACCACAAATGAGTGTTCTCAGAGCTACAAATACAGGTATAAGAAAGACCTATTCGTAGAAGCAGTGGAAATAGTCTGAGCATTCCTTTCTACTTCCTAGTAACCGGGAAATTATAGGAAGAAAAGGTGAACTAGCCAGACAAATGCAGTGGATTACAAGTGTCAGACTTGGAGAAATCCCTGTGTCCAGGCTTCGGATTCTGGCTCTTATTTTAGGATGAGGTCCATCTACCACCAGCTATTGACCTCCCTAAATCTGACATCTCCATCTCTGTGTGTGGCACCACAATAATGCTTAGGCAGCAGGCTCGCTGTCTGGATGTTATGCTTGACACCAATCTTTCCTCCACCTCCCATATACAATCTCTGGCTCACTCTTGTCTTTTGTACCTAAAAAATATCTCTAGAATCTGTCCCTTTCTCACCAGAGAAACAAAAAAACCCTCACTGTTCCCTGATCCATTCCCGCCTTAACTACTGTAATTATCTATTACTTGGCCTCCCCATTACTCGACTTTCCCCTCTCCAGTCCGTCCTTAATGCAGCAGCCAGAGTCATTATCTGGCAAATTGTTATTTGGTCGCTTCCGCTCTGTGCCAGTCATCTCCACAGTGTGGCACCCCCGTACAGCTCCTCTCTCATTTCTTTTTCATCGGCCTACCCACTTGTCACACTCCAAAAGCGACTTTCCACTAATCTTTACCTCCCACTCCCGGCTCCAAGACTTCTCCCGAGCTGCACCAACCGTCCGGAATGCTCTACCCCAACAAATTGGGATTAACCACAACTTACACAGTTTAGGCTACACTTTAGAATACACTTTGTACATACATTTGTGTGTAACATTTCGTCCCCTTTTCCCTTCTTTATGGTAGGCTACAAATGTTTTGGTCATTATTTTCTGTATGTATTGCTACAGATTTCTTGAGAAGAACAACAAGGTTGAAAATGTGGGAACAATATATTTATTCATAGCTGTAAATAATAAATTACACTCAAGCATCATACAAGTCTTGCATCCACATTGTGCTGGGCCCTTTGGAGAATTGACTTGTAGGCCGATGCCCAGTCTTGTGCATGAATCTACTGACGTAGTGAGTATATAGCACCGGAACCAAGCAACACAAGCAAGACCCAGCAAAAAACAGCTCTATAAAAAGGTGACATTTATCAGAAAACAAAAGAATTGCATCAGCCAGGGCTTTCAGTTTACAGGTAATACAACCACCAGGCACTTTGGTTTCCATTCTCCAATGTGAGATGTTTCACTGGAAAAACACATTGACTAGATGTTGCTTTATGGAATGTAAGTATTAGAAGCAGGTTATACCAGCAGGGAAATCCAGCTGCCCACAAACACTGAAGGACATTACTAGGGGAAGAGGTTACTATTAGTGATGAGGTGATTAGTGGTAAGGTGTTATCCGAGCACGTTCTGGTACTAACCGAGTGTCTTCGGTGTGCTCCAAACATATGTCCGAGTCCCCGCGGCTGTTAGTAGCTGCAACACATGCGGGATTGTCTGTTTGTTAGGCAATCCCTCATGTGTTCCAGCTGTCGAACAGCCGCGAGACATGCAGGCGCAGGGACTCGGACATATTATTCGAGCACGCTGAAGACACTCTGTTAGCACCCGAGCATGCTCAGATAACACCTGATCAGAACACGCTCACTCACTAGTTACTATCATTTCTACTTGAGCTGTATGGGACCACTAGCTACCAATTACTTCACGTTCTGGCTATCTGGATGTTGGGAGTTCTCCTGCCATACAATGTTGTGACAGGCATATCCTCTTATTACTGGCATTAACTGGCTGCTTCTGCATCACCGCCTGTAGAAAAAGGGTTGCCGACACTTATAGCAGTCAGTAATAAGCGGAAAACGATCGTAACCTGTCTTCATTACCATGCATAGAGGATAGGATACAGTTCACCAAGGTGTGACCCCCAGGAAGTGGAAAAACTGCAATACTGAGAGGGAATATGTCCCACGATGTCTACCGTACTGGATTACTTGCTGTATATTGATATATTATAAAAAAAAAAAATCACAAAATTATCACTAGAGGACTAATAAACCTCCAGCCATGGAGTCCTCCATATTTATGAGCTTGTCTAACCCCGTCCTCACCACTTATTGGCAGCTTTTTTCTGTGCACAGTGTACACGGAAAGCTGTCAATCAGCGGTGTGGGCGGGCTATTAAAACTGAAGTAAGATAAGCAGCCCAGTAAGTGATACATCACAGGAATCAGCGTCTCTTTATCTACATCATGCTGCTCTTAGAGGAGGGTAGCAAAGACCTGGAATCAGTTAGTGTCTTTTATTGTAATCATTCCATTTTTTAAAATAATCAGACAATTTGTAACCAAAGAGTCTCAGCAGACCTGTGTTTCTCCATGGATATAGGACTACAAACCAACCCTGTATAGACTGATCCCAAATCCCAAACCTTCTTTTGTCTCAATCCCCCTTCCTGGTAGATGGGAAAAGTCCTCTGTCACCAACAAGACTGAGGAACTAGAAAACTATTGCTGGAAGAGAATTAGGATATAGTGAGATAATGGCAACATGGCTGGGCTGGTAATTTACAGGGCTACAGCAAAAGATAATCAGTGATACCATTAATTCTCCATTAACCCCTTCATGACCTGTGACAGCGTATGTGTCATGAAAGGATCGTGTTCCTGCGGGTCGGGTGACCGGGGTCACTGAAAGGTCACCCAACACGCAGGCACAAGACCCTTTGTGCTTCACCACAGGGGGGTTGGCTTAACCCCTACGTAGCTACGATCGCTCTGATTGACTGTTAAAAGTGAAACAGTGCTCCCTTTATTCCGAGCCCAGACGTGTGCCCAAACAGTGGTTTACCCCCACATATGGGGTATCAGCGTACTCAGTAAAAATTGCACAACAACTTTGGGGGTCTAATTTCTCCTGTTACTCTTGGGAGAAAAAAAATTGGGGACTAAAAAAATTATTTTTGTGGAAAAAAAAGATTTTTTATTTTCACAGCGCTGCGTTATAAACTTCTGTGAAGAACTTGGAGATTCAAAGTGCTCACCACACATCTAGAGGAGTTCCTTGGGGGATCTAGTTTCCAAAATGGGGTCACTTGGGGGGGGGGTTTCTACTGTTTAGGCACATCATGGGCTCTGCAAACGTAATATGACGCCCGCAGACCATTCCATCAAGTCGGCATTTCAAAACATCACTACTTCCCTTCAGAGCCCCGACGTGTGCCCACACAGTAGTTTTCTCCCACATATGGGGTACCAGTGTACTCAGGACAAACTGTACAACAACTTTTGGGGTCCAATTTCTACTGTTACCCTTGTGAAAATAAAAAATTGTGGGTTAAAAAAAATCAGTTTTTGAGGAAAAAAAATGATTTTTTGTTTTTACAGCTCTGCATTATAAACTTCTGTGAAGCACGTGGGGGTTCAAGGTGCTCACCACACATCTGGATAAGTTCCTTGGGGGGTCTAGTTTACAAAATGGGGTCACTTGTGGTTGGTTTCTACTGTTTGGACACATCAGGAGCTCTGCAAACGTAACAAGATGCCCGCAGACCATTCCATCAAGTCGGCATTTCAAAGCGTCACTACATCCCTTCCGAGCACTGACGTGTGCCCAAACAGTGGTTACCCCCCACATATGGGGTACCAGCGTACTCAGGACAAACTGGACAACAACTTTTGGGGTCCAATTTCTCCTGTAACCATTGTGAAAATAAAAAATAGGGGGCTAAAAAAATCATTTTTTGAGAAAAAAAAAGATTTTTTATTTTCAAGGCTGTGCGTTATAAACTTCTGTATAGCACCTGGGGGTTCAAAGTGCTCACTGTGCATCTAAATAAGTTCCTTAGGGGGTCTTATTTCCAAAATGGGGTAATTTGTGGGGGAGCTCCAAAGTTTAGGCACACAGGGGCTCTCCAAACACGACATGGTGTCCGCTAACAATTGGAGCTAATTTTCCATTAAAGTCAAATGGCGCTCCTTCCTTTCTGAGCCCTGCTGTGCACCCAAACAGTGGTTCCCCCCTCATATGGGACACCAGCGTACTCAGGAAAAACTGGACAACAACTTTTGGTGTCCAATTTATCCTGTTACCCTTGGGAAAATAAAAAAAATAGGCTAAAAAATCATTTTTGAGAAACAAAATGACTTATTTTCACTGCTCTGCGTTTATAAACTTCTGTGAAGCACTTGGGGGTTCAAAGTGCTCACTACACATCTAGATAAGCTCCTTGGGGGGTCTAGTTTACAAAATGGGGTCACTTGTGGGGGTTTCTACTGTTTAGGCACATCAGGGGCTCTGCAAACGCAACATGACGCCCGCAGAACATTCCATCAAGTCTGCATTCCAAAATGGCGCTACTTCCCTTCTGAGCTCTCCCATGCGTCAAAACAGTGGTTCCCCCCACATATGGGGTATTGGTGTACTCAGGACAAATTGCACAACAACTTTTGTGGTCCAATTTCTCCTGTTACCCTTGTGAAAATAAAAAATAGCGGGCTAAAAAATCATTTTTGAGGAAAAAAATGATTTTTTTTTATTTTCACTGCTCTGCGTTATAAACTTCTGTGAAGCAAATGGGGGTTCAGAGTGGTCACAACACATCTAGATAAGTTCCAAAAGAGGTCTAGTTTCCAAAATGGTGTCACATGTGGGGTTTTTTCATCGTTTAGGCACACAGGGGCTCTCCAAACGCGTCATGTGTCCGCTAATGATTGGAGCTAATTTTCCATTCAAAAAGTCAAATGGCGCTCCTTCCCTTCTGAGCCCTGCCGTGCGCCCAAACAGTGGTTTATGACCACATATGAGGTATTTGTGTACTCAGGAGAAATTGCCCAACAAATTTTAGGATCCATTTTATCCTGTTGCCCATGCAAAAATGAAAAAATTGATGCCAAAATAAAATTTTTGTTGTAAAAATTAAAATGTCCATTTTTTCCTTCCACGTTGCTTTAGTTCCTGTGAAGCACCTGAAGGGTTAATAATCTTATTGAATGTAGTTTTGAGTAGCTTGAGGGGTGCAGTTTTTATAATGGTGTCACTTTTGGGTATTTTCTACCATATAGACCCCTCAAAGTGTCTTCAAATGTGAGGTGGTCACTAAAAAAATGATTTTGTAAATTTTGCTGTAAAAATGAGAATTCGCTGGTCAACTTTTAACCCTTATAACTTCCTAAAAAAAAAATTTTTGCTTCCAAAATTGTGCTGATGCAAAGAAGACAAGTGGGAAATGTTATTTATTAACTATTTTGTGTCACATAACTCTCTGGTTTAACAGAATAAAAATTCAAAATTTGAAAATTGCAAAATTTTCGCCAAATTTCCATTTTTTTCACAAATAAATGCAAAAATTATCGACCTAAATTTACCACTAACATGAAGCCCAATATGTCACGAAAAGTCTTAGTTACTTACCGTTAACGGTATTTTTCGAAGTCCATGACACCACTACAGAGAGAGGGGATCCGCCCCTTAGGAACAGGAAACCTACAGATATAAAAGGGCGGCACCTCTCCCACACATCAGTTGGATTACAGAGCATAAGAGGACTACCAAGGTTAAATGGTATACAGCAAGAAATTTATGCATCACACAGTAATATTGATCAATTGTTTATTACATGTGTACTATATAAGAGGAAGAAGTGCACATAGAACCCGGGTGGGAATGTAAGGGTGCTGTCATGGACTTCGAAAAATACCGTTAACGGTAAGTAACTAAGACTTTATTCGAACGTCCATGACAGCACTACAGAGAGAATTACAGAGAGTAATAACTGCTTAGGGAGGGACTACAGCCTGCAGCACCCTTAGTCCGAAAGAAAGGTCTGAGGAAGCACCCAAATCTAACCTATAATTAGTGTAAAACGTGTGTGGAGAAGACCACGTAGCAGCCTTACATATCTGGTCAATGGAGACTTCTGCTCTCTCTGCCCATGAAGTCGCCACAGCTCGGGTGGAATGCGCCCTTAGCCTCTCAGGTGCCGGCTTGCCCTCGAGGTGTATGCCAAAGAAATTGCTTCCCTAATCCATCTGGCCAATGAGCTTTTTGTTATCCTACGGCCTTTGTTAATTCCCTGAAAAGAGACAAATAATGCATTGTCCCTTTTCCAGGGATCAGTGACTGCCAAATATTGCAGGAGACATCTTCTAAAGGGTATGCCACACTGAACAATATCGCTAACGGGATCGCTAAAAAACGTCACTATTTAGCGATCCCGTTAGCGATGTTGTTCAGTGCGGCATCTGCCAGCGACGAGCTTCCTGCTGTGATCTCGCTCGTCGCTGGAATCGTTCCGGACCCTATTTTCTCGTCGGCGCTCCCGCTGGGTAAGTATATATCGCTAGTGTGGCACCTTTTCTTAGCGATTTAGCGGTACTTTTGTACCGCTAAAGTCGTTAAGAAGATCGCTAACGGCGATAGCGTCGTTAACTATATCGCTAAATGTGGCTGCATTTAGCGATATAGAAACAATCCCGCTAGCGATCGCATTAGTATGCGTCGTTATCGTGATCGCTAGCGGGATTGTTTAGTGTGGCAGTACCTTCACATCTAGAGTATGGAGTTTTATCTCTTTTTGATTAGATGGATTAGGGATGAACGAAGGAAGAACAATTTCCTGTGTTCTGTGGAAAGCGGAAGACACCTTAGGTAAATATGCCGGATCAGGTCTAAATATTATTCTGTCATTCAGGACCTGAGTGTAAGGAGACAGTCTAGATAGTGCTTGGATGTCACCTACCCTCCTAGCCGAAGTTAATGCTACCAGGAATGCGGTTTTAAGGGAAAGAATTTTTATTGATGCTGCTGATATAGGTTCAAAAGGGGGTTTTGTTAAAGCAGTAAGAACAAGGTTCAAATCCCATGGCATGATTCTGTTCTTCACTATGGGTCTCGACCTACCCGCAGCCTTAATGAATCTACTGACCCAGTAATTATTGGCGATGTTGCAACTGAAGAGCGCTCCCAACGCTGAAACCTGCACCTTAAGGGTGCTCGTGGAGAGACCTAAGTCCAGACCCTTTTGTAGGAATTCTAGAATCTGGGCTATCGGTGTTGGGTCCCCTGCTACCACCCCGAGCTCTGGAGAAATTTTTTCCAAGTGCTAGCGTAGATTCTAGTTGTAACCTCTTTTCTGCTCTTAAGGAGAGTATTAATTACATTAGCAGAAAACCCCTTATCTCTCAGCAGCGACCGTTCAAAATCAACGCCGTCAGGTGGAGGCCCGCTACTGGAGGATGGTAGACTGGACCTTGGTAGAGTAGATCGGGAATATCCGGCAGGACCCACGGGTCGGCTACCGACATGTTCCTGAGACATGAAAACCATGCCCTCCTGGGCCAGAAGGGAGCAACTACTATTACTCTCGCCCTGTCTTTCCTGACCTTCCTCAACACTAGGGGGAGTAAGGACAAGAGAGGGAAGGTGTACGCTAGATTGAAATCCCACTTTAATAGAAGAGCGTCCACTGCCAGAGGGCGTTCTTTGGGATTCAGAGAGCAGAACCGTCTCACTTTCCTGTTGCTTTTGGTAGCAAAGAGATCTATTTCCGGTTGACCCCATCTCTGCACAATCAGGTCGAAGATGGAAGTCTTTAATGACCATTCTCCTTGACTCAGGAGATTGCGGCTTAAGAAGTCCGCCTTTGTATTTTCTTCTCCCTTATATGTAGAGCCGTTAGGGAAAGAAAGTGTCGTTCTGCTATCTGGAGTAGGCGCCTTGCCACTTCCATGAGAGGACCGGAACGAGTACCACCCTGGTGGTTGACGTAAGCGACTGTGACACGATTGTCGGAGAGCACTCGAACGTGGTGACCCTGTAGATAGACAAGGAGCTTTTTAATCGCTAGCTCTACCGCCGTTAACTCCTTCATATTAGAAGACATTTGAATTTGATCCAGCTCCCATAAGCCCTGAACCATAACGTCCCCCATATGAGCCCCCCACCCAGAGGGGCTTGCATCTGTCGTGACTATCCGGGATATTTCATATTCCCAGGGAACCCCCTTAGACAGGTTTGTCTCCTCTTTCCACCAATCCAGGGATCTTATAGTAGCCTGGGACAAGGATAGCTGGCCTTCTAGGTAACCACCTAGAAATTTTGATACAATAAGACCTCAGCCTGCAGCGCCCTTGTGTGGAATTGAGCCCACTGAACCGCGGGGATACAGGACGAGAGGGAGCCCAAAAGGGACATGGTCTTCCTAAGAGACATGGAGGGGTTATTGGAAGCGTTTATGACTTGGTAAGCGAATCAATTTGTCTGACGGTAAACTACAGTTCTGATTCTGTGAATCCAGAATTAGCCCTAAAAACTGCTGGACTTTCATCGGATTCAAACGAGACTTTTTGGTATTTATTAGCCATCCCAGCCGCTCTAAGGTAGACATTGCTCTCTGCAGTTGCTCTAGGCAATGCTCTGCCGTTTTTCCAATGATAAGAAAGTCGTCGAGGTAGGGAACCATAAGCATATTGGATTCACGTAAGTGGGCCATGACCTCTGACATAACTTTAGTGAATACTCGTGGGGCAACCGCCAAGCCAAAAGGAAGGGCGCTATATTGAAAATGTCGCAGCGATTCCCCTATCTGGACCGCTACTCTGAGGAAACGCTGGTGTTCCACATGGATCGGTACGTGGTAATAAGCGTCTTTCAGATCTAACACCACCATAAAGCAATTATCAAACAGAAGCTTTATTGCTGAGCTGATAGTTTCCATTTTAAATGGGTGAATAACCAGAAATTTACTGAGGGCTTTCAAATTAATAATTGTTCTAAAAGAACCGTCCGGTTTACGGATCAAAAACAGAGGAGAGTAAAACCCTCTACCCCGCTCTGCCTCCGGCACGCCCACTAACACTTTTTTAGTGCAAAGCTCCTGAACTTCCAACTCCAGAGCGGCCTGCTCCGATGGGGATGACCTGAGGGGGGTAATTTTAAAGTTATCCCGAGGTACCGAGGAGAATTCTAACCGCAGCCCTGTAGCTATGAGGTTAAGGATCCAGCTACTGTTTGAGATTTCTGACCAGGCCGGGTAGAAGGCCATCAATCTGCCTCCTACCGGCATCTCTAGTCATTGCGAGGGTTTTTTGGTTTCCCTAGGCGGACCCCTAAACATAAACCCTGTACCTCTTCGCCTCTTCTCATCCCATTTGGCACGCTCCCTGGACGACCTTCTGCGGCTGAACCTTCTTCTGCTGAAAGGTCTCTTGTAGGAAGGGGTCGAAAGACTGGGAAACTTCTTCTTGTCGTCCCCTGCCTTTTCCAGAAGTTCGTCCAGGACCGGGCCAAAAAGATATTCGCCATCACATGGAATGGAGTAGAGGCGAGATCTGGCCTGAATATCGCCCGGCCAACATTTTAGCCACAACGCCCTTCGCACTGCATTAGACAGACCTGCCGCTCTGGCCGCCATTTTTACTGAGTCCGCTGATGAATCAGCCAGGAAAGCCGCCGCGTTCTGAATTATCGGCAAGGTCTTTCGGATTGACCCCCTAGAGGTTCCATCTGCTAACTGGGACTCTAATTGGTCTAGCCAGACCATCAATGATCTGGCTGTACAAGTGGCTGCAACCGCTGGCCTCAGGGCACCTGCCGACATCTCCCATGTCCCTTTCAAGAAGGAGTTTGCCTTCTTGTCTAGTGGATCTTTCAAAGACCCCATATCATCGAATGGGATGGAGGATTTTTTGGAAGCCTTCGCCACTGCTGCATCCAGCTTCGGGGCCTTATCCCATCTACCTGTCAAGGGTTCTTCAAAGGGATATCTCCGTTTAAACGCTTGGGGTAAGGAGCCTCTTTTCTCTGGCTTCTTCCACTCTCTGTCTATAAGGCCTTGGATGCTACTGTTTAGTGGAAAGGATCTGCGTTTTTTCGGATCTAGACCACCGAACATCAGATCCTGTACTGAGAGTTTTGCTTTCGCCTCCTCTACCCCCATGGTGGACCTAACTGATTTAACAAGTTTGTCCATCTGGTCCAAAGGAAAACAAAATCGAGTAGCGTCCTCTGTAGAAGAAGACGAAGAAGCCGAAGAGGAAGGCGAAGAGGGTCCTGAAACAACTTAACCCTTGTCATGGGCGGCAGGAGAATCTGAATCAGATAACACTGGTACAGTCCTACGCCTGGAAGATTTTCCGTGTCTTAAGGACGCCTTCATCTCCGCCCTTATTATCTCTTTCAGGGTCTCGGTGAAATCTGGAGTCTCCTCCGCTATCTAAAAAGGGAAGGGGCATAGGGGGGGTTACTATCTCATCCCAGGCCCCTGCCCTTCCCCCTTTAATGCCCTACCGTCTGTCTCGTGCACGGCTGGCATAACCTTTTAGGGCAAGCGTCTGGCGAGGGCAAGCACAAAAGGCACATTCCCTGTGCTTGCTTTTCACCGAACACTTCTTCCCCTAGTAACGGAACACAGAATGGGGGAAAACTGCATTACTGGGTGTTCTAAGTCTGACGATCTCTTACCCAGTTCATGCAGCAGTAGGTACCGGATCACGGGGAGGGGGCTTTTTCCCAGCTGAGGAACTTCTGCGGCTGGCGCCCCTGGCCATTGAAGAGGAGCGCTCTGTCTGCTGCTGCTGCTGGCTCTCCTGTTGCACTGAGGGAGCTTCTGCAGTGTCCATTGTAAGAAATGGGGCAGAAGCGCTTTTCCCAGCTTCATAGGCTCCTTATATCCTCCCCCGGATATCCGGGTCAGCAGGTGCTGCCAGGGGTCTACCCCCTCCTACTCCCCGCCCCACAGCTCCCCCTGCCCACTCCTGCCGCCCCCACAGCAGGCGCCGCCCGGCCATGATGCAGCCGCGCCAATTTTTCATAAAAACGCTGGCCGGTGACCCACTTCCGGTTCCAGCGGTGGAAACTCCGCCCACCCCCCTTTCTGACGCCGCCCGGATCAGCGCTCTCCGGAACCCCGCAGACCCGACCGCATCGCCCAGGTATCTGAGCGGAGTCTCCAGCCGCATCGCCCCCAGCCGGGACGCGAGCGGGAGATGCCAAACTCCCCGCAGTGCCGCTCACAGCAGCGGCGCGCACCGAAGATTTGAAAACCCCCCCCGCCGTCCATATCAGCGACGCGCGGCAGGACATTCAAAAAATCCCCGCCGCGCCGTCCACAGCAGAGACGCGCGGCGGGAGATTCAAAAAACCCCGCTCGGCGGGAAATTCAAATTCAAAGAAAAATTTTTTTTTTTTTTGGCTGCACCACCTCCGGCCCCCACCATGTAGGACTACAGGAGAAGACAGGGAGCAGGCACCGGGACCAGGGAGAGGGGGGGATACTTACCAACCGGCGCTGGCTGGGAGACAGGAATCCACTGGATAGTGCTCCACCTGCTCCGCACACTGTCGTGGAATCCTACCCGGACCCACCGTGGCGCTTCCAGGGGCTCCGCACCGGTCGAGGTAGGAGATCCCCCCCCGCTACCTGGGTCAACCGGCCGGCCTGGGTCCTCCTGAAGATCTTCATCTGTAGGAAACCCGTCCTTTAGGAACAGGAAACCAACTGATGCGTGGGAGAGGTGCCGCCCTTTTTGTATCTGTAGGTTTCCTGTTCCTAAGGGGCGGATCCCCTCTCTCTGTAGTGCTGTCATGGACGTTCGAATAAAAACATTCTCAGAATCGCTACGATCCGTTGAAGCGTTCCTGAGTTATTACCTCATAAAGGGACACTGGTCAGAATTTCAAAAAATGGCAAGGTCATGAAGGGGGTTAAACGTCACTTGCTTAACCAGCCGGAGGATAGCAAATGTGGTGCCAATATTCAAAAAGGGGACAAACTGAGCCTGGAAATTATCGGCCCTCTACTAGAGGGTCTTCTAAGAGAGGCTCTCGTGGAGTAATACCCTCATAACCCAGCAATCAAAAAAGAGACCAGTGACACTAATTAAATACAGCATAGTAGAAATAAGAAATCTCATCCTTCCGAGGTTTGAGGGGAAAGATGACAAATTCACAGCAAACCTTATTTATCAGCAAAATATGTCATGCCAACTAATACGTTGCGGCAATCCGACTCGGAATTCCTTTCCAATCCATAACTTAAAGGGCATACATATAACTGATCATATTTGTGGAAGCCAACTGGCACCCACAGGAGCGCCCACTACCAAGCTGTCACAATATTAACAGAAAAATACCCAAACAGGCTTATTAAAGCTGCTACCAGTGTCGCACAGTGAAACACTCTACTCCAGTCGTACACATGTATTTTTCCTTATATGTGATTGAATTGACATGTATTTCTACTATATTGTGCTGTGTCGGTGTATACATTAACCAAAACTAGGTGGCCAGCCTCAGAGCCCCCAAATCTTACAAGGAACTTGTCTAGTCATACACAGCCCTAACTGAGAGGTAATATGGATATTACGGAGCAGGAGGCGCAGAGCAAATTCATATATAGATCTGTGGGGAAAGATTCACAATAACTTGTATTTTATTCATTTACTGGACGCTGCGATTTTTCATTTTTGTGCTTTAGTTTTTTCTTCACCTTTCAAGAGCCATAACTTTTTCCTTTGATAAAGCCATGAGGGCTTTTTCTTTGCGGGATGAGTCATAGTTTTGAATGACACTATTCATTTTATCGCATCATATCCTGAAAACTAAAAAAAAAATTCCAAGTGGGGTGAAACGATAAAAAAAAATAAGAGAAAAATAGCGGCACTGCATTGTGGTTTTTTTTTTCTCTCTTTAACCCCTTCACCCCCAAGGGTGGTTTGCATGTTAATGACCAGGCCAATTTTTACAATTCTGACCACTGTCTCTTTAGGAGGTTATAACTCTGGAACGCTTCAACGGATCTTCGCGATTCTGAGAATGTTTTCTCGTGACATATTGTACTTCACGTTAGTGGTAAAATTTCTTCGATATACCTTGCGTTTATTTTTGAAAAAAAATGCAAATATGGCGAAAATTGATACGCCTAAACAGTGGAAACCCCCCACAAGTGACACCATTTTGGAAACTAGACCCCCTAAGGAACTTATCTAGATCTGTTGTGAGCACTTTGAACCCCAAAGTGTTTCACAAAAGTTTATAATGCCTGGGTGTGAAAAAAAAAAAAAAAAACAATTTTCCACAAAAATGATTTTTTAGTCCCAAATTTTTGATTTTTCCCAAGGAAATTGGACCCCAAAAGTTGTTGTCCAATTTGTCCTGAGTACGCTGATACCCCATATGTGGGTGGGGGGAAACTGTTTGGGCGCACGACAGGGCTTGGAAAGGAAGCAGTAACGTTTTGGAATGCAAACATTGATGGGGGTCATGTTCCGTTTGTAGTGCCCCAGATGAGCCTAAACAGTGGAAACCCCCACAAGTGACTCCATTTTGGAAGCTAGACCCCCTAAGGAACTTATCTAGATCTTTGGTGAGCAATTTGAACCCCCAAGTGCTTCACACAAGTTTATAACGTAGAGCTGTAAAATTAAAAAATCATATTTTTTACACAAAATTGATCTTTTCACCCCAATTTTTATTTTCCCAAGGGTAACAAGACTCCAAAAGTTATTGTGCAATTTGTCCTGAGTACGCTGATACCCCATATGTGGGGGTAAACCACTGTTTGGGTGCATGGCAGAGTTTGGAAGGGAAGGAGCGCCGTTTGACTTTTTCAACGCAGAATTGGCTGGATGCCATGTCGTGTTTGGAGAGCTCCTGATCTGCCTAAACAGTGGAAACCCCCCACAAATGACACCATTTTGGAAACTAGACCCCTCAAGGAACTTATCTAGATGTGTGGTGAGCACTTTGAACCCCAAAGTGCTTCATAGAAGTTTATAACGTACAGCCGTAAAATAAAAAATCTTTTTTTTTTACAAAAATGACTTTTTCGCCCCCAATATTTTATTTTCACAAGGGTAACAGGAGAAATTGGACCCCAAAAGTTGTTGTCCAATTTGTCCTGAGTACGCTGATACCCAATATGTGGGACTAAACTACTGTATGGGCGCACGTCGGGGCTCGGAAGGGAAGTAGTGACGTTTTGGATTGCAGACTTTGATGGGATGGTCTGGGGGCGTCATGTCGCATTTGGAGAGCCCCTGATGCGCCTAAACAGTAGAAACCCCCACAAATGACCCCATTTTGGAAAATAGACCCCACAAGGAACTTATCTAGAAGTGTGGTGAGCGCTATGAAGCCCCAAGTGCTTCAAAGAAGTTTTATAACATACAGCGGTAAAAACAAAAAAATCATTTTTTTTTTACAAAAATGATTTTGTCGCCCCCAGTTTTTTATTTTCCCAAGGGTAACAGAAGAAATAGGATAAATTGCACAATAACTCTTGTGGTCCAGAGTACGCTGATACCCCATATGCGGGGGTAAACTACTGTTTGGGCACATGGCAGAGCTCAGAAGTGAAGGAGCACCGTTTGACTTTTTCAACGCAGAATTGGCAGGAAATGAGATCAGACGCCATGTCACATTTGGAGAGCCCCTGATGTGCCTAAACAGCAGAAACCCCCCAATTCTAACTCCAACCCTAACCCCAACACACCCCTAACCCTAGTCCCAACCCTAACCACAAACCTAACCCTAACACACCCCTAACCCTAATCCCAACCCTAACGTTAGCGCCAACCCTAACCCTAACTTTAGCCGCAACCCTAACCCTAACGGGAAAATGGAAATAAATATTTTTTTAATTTTATTATTTTTCCATAACTAAGGGGGTGATAAAGGGGGGTTTGATTTACTGTTTATAGCGGGTTTTCATGATTGGCAGCTGTCACGCTAAAAGACGCATTTTATTGCAAAAAATAGTTTTTTGCATCACCACATTTTGAGAGCTATTAATTTTTGCATATTTTGGCCCACAGAGTCATGTGAGGTCTTATTTTTTGCGGGACGAGGTGACGTTTTTATTGGTACCATTTATGACCACGTGACATTTTTTGATCGCTTTTTATTTCGATTTTTGGGAGGTTAGAATGAACAAAAATCAGCAATTCATGAATTTCTTTTGGGGAGGCGTTTATACCGTTCCACGTGTGGTAAAATTGATAAAGCAGTTTTATTCTTCGGGTTAGTAAAATTACGGCGATACCTCATTTATATCATTTTTTTTATGTTTTGGCGCTTTTATAGAATGAAAACAATTTTATATAAAAAATTATTATTTTTGCATCACTTTATTCTGCGAGCTATAACTTTTTTATTTTTTCGCTGATGATGCTGTATGACGGCTCGTTTTTTGCGGGACAAGATGACGTTTTCAGCGGTACCATATTTATATCGGTCTTTTTGATCGCGTGTTATTCCACTTTTTGTTCGGCGGTATGATGATGAAGCATTGATTTTTTGCTTAGTTTTTTTTTTTTTTTTTTAAGGGGTTCACTAAAGGGGTTAACTAGTGGGACAGTTTTATAGGGGGGGTCGTTATGGACGCGGCGATACCAAATATGTTTACTTTTATTGTTTTGTTTTTTTTATTTACAGGAAAAAATGAATTTATTGGGGAATATATTTTTTTTTTATGATTTTTTTTTACCACTTTTTATTTTTTTTTTTTTACTTTGTCCCAGGGTGGGACATCACAGTATTTTATCAGATCGCTGGAGTGACAGTGTGCACAGCACTCTGTCACACCAGCGATCGCTCTGTCATCGCTGCAGACTTCCTCAGCGCCTGCTCTCAGCAGGCACTGAGGAAGCCGCCTCCCTGCAGAACCCCGGCGCCATCTTGGATCCGGGGACCTGGAGGGAGGACGGACCCTCAGAACAGCACGACACATCGCGCTGCTTTGAGGGTCTCAGGGGAGCGCGCAGGGAGCCCCCTCCCTGCGCGATCCTCCCCTGTGGCCCCGGTACACCGCGATCATGTTTGATCGCGGTGTGCCAGGGGTTAATGTGCCGGGAGCGGTCCGTGACCGCTCCTGACACATAGTGCTGGGTGTCAGCTGTGATAAACAGCTGACACCCGGCCACGATCAGCTGCGCTCCCCTCGGGAGCGCAGCTGATCGCCCATGACGTACTATTCCGTCCATGGGAATTAGGTCCAGGGTCACATGGACGGAATAGTACGTCGGATGGAATAAAGGGGTTAAACAGCATTCATTGTGCAGTAAAATGACCTGACAATATGACAGTGTCGTCATTTTCCGAGACCCATAACGGACCGTTTATTTTTGTGGCTTTCACATACTATTAAAATAATTTGATCTCTTAATAGATTTCACTTTTACGAACATAAAGATACAAAATATTTACAGATTACATTGATCTAGGGATCACGTACTGTTAGACACTGACCACAAATTCCTAGGACAGCTCCTCGATATGTGACTGGTGGAGGTCTGACTTCTGCAACCACAAGAGAGCAGCCACGGTACTCTATGGAGTTCGATAACACTCTCTTACAGCTATCCGCCTGATCAGAGCGGACTTTATTTCAATCCTGCTTCTTCATACATAAAATCCCTTTGAATTCCACTACGGAACATGAGACATCACAGACGTCAGACTCAATACCACACAGCACTGGAGGGTTGATAACCGTCCGGTCAGACATCAATAGGTCGGACTTGAACACAGGTGATAGGGATAAACTGTGATGCAAATTAAAAATCTCAATTAAAGCAAGCCTGTTGAAAGAACGGGGAACCGCCTAGTCTATGTGTGGTAGAACTGTTTCCAGCAGGAAGAGCTGGGTAGGTTAAAGGAGTGTATCATTTATTACATCCCTTCTAGGCAATTCTACTCAGTGACTGACAGTCTTCCCTGCAAGTATACCAGGATACAGTGATCACTTCCAGCCATGGGATAGGACTGCCCACCGGACTTGTGCATCAAATGTGCAGAATAGGATTTTATCACGGCAGAGTGTCCGAGTCAGGTCCCACAGGTATCTGCAACGCTGTTAGTTTGCGCCATCAGATCTGTGGTCGGGGGTCCAGAGAATCTTAACCTCAAAACAGCCAAGCGCCATAAATTTACAGAACTTGATCCTGGCCTTTAACCCCACGCTATGGAAAATTTACAATGCAGGGCTGGAGCTCCTGCAATTTAGCAGGAGGTCAGGGGCTCAGCTGTCAGACAAGCGAAGGTTCTTGCAGAGAACATGTTACCATGTCTATCTCCTATTTCTTCAGCGGCATAGTCGTTGCTTCTGTAGGTCCTGGCGATCACATGATAGGTCCTTGCACAGCTGATCTGGGTCAATGTCATTGTAGTGGGTTATTTTCCTTTGTAACTGGCGCACCAATAAAGCTCCAGTTAACCCCTTAGTGACCAAGCCACTTTCAACCTTCCTGACCAGGCCAATTTTTTTTTTTTAAATCTGAACAGTTTCACTTTGTGTCGTAATAACTCTGGAATATGCCAACATGTCCCAGTGATTCGGAGACTGGTAAATTTAAGTAGATAAGCTTTGCGTTTGTGAAAACATCATGTTTTTGTTGAATAATTTGAAAAATTCACAACTTTCAATTTTTATATCTTTAAACCAGTTAGTCAGTCATACTGTACAAAATAATTAATAACATTTCCCATATGCTTACTTTACTTTTGCATCATTTTTTAAAATGTCATTATATTTTGTCAGGATGTTTTTCCAAGAAATTTACAAAACCGGTTTCTTTAGGGACTTAATCAGATTTAAATGGACTTTGAGGTGCCTATATATTGGAAATTCCCAAAAGTGATGCCATTTAAAAAACACACCCCTCAAATACTTAAAAACTGCTGTCAAGAAATTTCTTAACCCTTCAGGTTCTGCACTGGAATTAGTACAAAGCCGCATGGAAAAATAAATTGTACTTTTTACTCTAAAATGTTGTATTACCCCAATTGCTTCACTTTTGCAAGGAATAGCACAAAAAACGGACCCCACTACTTGCCACCTAGTTTCTTCTGAGCACGCCGATACCCCACATGTGGTCAGAAACCTGTTTCGACAAAAGCCAGGGCTCGGAAGGGAAGTAGCACCATTTGAATTTTGGAACACAAATTTGGCTGAAATAGATTGCGGGTGCCATGTCGCATTTGCAAAGCACCTATAGGCACCCAAATAGCAGAAAACCGCTACAGGTGACCCCATTTTTAAAACTACATCCCTCAAGAATTTTATCCAGGGGTATAGTGAGCATTTTGAACTCACAGGTAATACACATAATTTTATAACATTAGATCATCATATTGAAAATGTTTAGGTTTTTTTTTTTTTTTGCTTTAGCCCCAAATTTTTCAATTTTGCAAAAGGTAACATGAAAAAAGTGAACCCTACAGTTTGTTACCCACTTTCTTCTGAGCGTGGCACCATCCCCACTTGTAGTCAAAAAGCTCTGTTTCGACACACGTCAGGGCTTGGACGGGAAGGAGCACCATTTGGTATTTAGATTGTAAATTTGTCTGGAATAGATTGCGGACACCATGTCTCATTTACAGAGCCCCCGAGATACCAAAACAGCAGAAACACCTACAAGTGACCCCATTTTGGAAACTAGAACCATCAAGGAATTCATCTAGCGGTGTACTGAGCTTTTTTTTTTTTTAAATCAGATTCTTTTAATTAAAAATTGTTCAAATTAAGATAAGAATTGTCTATTGACTATTTGTAACATCCATGTCGAGCTTTATTCTGGAGAATTGCAAATATGCCAGTTTAGTGCCCATACATTGTGCCCCATACAGTGTAAACCCCATATATTGTAGCGCACCCATACATCGTGCCCAGCTTGAGCTTCTGGAGACAAGCACCACATAAATTGTTAATTGGGCTCTTCCCACTACAATAATGTCAAAATGTGGCCACTTACTGAGGTTTAGGCATAGTGGGGATCAGAAAGAGGGGGAATTTAGGAGAACAGCTTTCACTAGATTTTATTTGAGGGGGAAGGAGCCATGTCGCTTTTCCAGAGTCTTTGTTCTACCAGTAACGCGGGAACCCCTATATTTCCAGTAGCAGATGACGAACCTGAGTGGGGGCTGGTTGTGAGAGAAAAGTTTAATTTTTATTGGTAAAATTTTGGGGTACATAACTTTTTTTTATCGATTTCAGTATAATCCTGTGATCACATTCTTGTTCTATGCTGAACACTTACTAGGGGGTTTCCGTGTTAATCTCACAAAAATGTACCGTATTTTATGGATTATAAGACACACCCCAAATTTTGGGAAGGAAAATGGGAAAAATGTTATTAAATAAAATGGTGGTTCGTCTTATAGTCCGCTTTTAAAGGTAGTTTAATAATGGGTAGGGGAGGCTGCAGTGGAGCAGGGGTTGCTGCTGCAGGAAGCTGGCAGCAGTAGGAGTGGGGCGCTGCTGTGAGCCCAAGGACAGGAGGAGGGGGTGTTCAGCGGTGCGACGCTGTGGCGGACCCCGGGCTATCACAGTATGCCAGCAGAGTCCCCTCGGTTCCCAAGATCTCATTCTGTGTATGCACCATCCTCCCAGCATCGCCCCATTCCTGCTGCCGCCAGATTCCTGCAGCATCGACTCAGCCTCCTGAGACCCTGCTCTACGGCAGCCGCCCCTCTTCCGTCATCACTGGTCTCATACACTGTCTTAAGGTACTGTCACACTAGGTGAGATCGCTAGCGATATCGCTTAAGCGACAGCGATTTTATGACGCAGCAGTGACATCGTCAGTGACGTCGCTGTGTGTGACATGTAGCAGCGATGAGGCCCCTGCTGCGATGTCGCTGATCGTTCATGAACATTCTGGACCGTTTTTTGATCGTTGGTGTCCCGCTGGTGAGCCTGAATCGCTGAATTTGACACCCTTGATGAACGACGAGTGACCTCGTTGGCGACTCATATGTCAGCGGCGCAGGCGGGACTAGGTTTTAACGCCCCTCAGCTCCGATTGGTGGCCACAACATCTAGTCCTTTGTGCGTTGTTGCGAGGATACTATCGTGTGTGGAGTTTTGCGATCCTGTCAGTTGCTACAGCTCTTCATCTTTGCCATTTATACAAGACATTTTTGGGATCCTGAAAAAAATGAATCCGGGGCAAACGCAATAGCGACACAGACTGGATCACAGTAGCTGCAAAGCAGAAGGCTAGCAGGACGCAGTATGGAACGATGCTGGAAATTCGTATGAACCACTTGCGCTCGAGAACAACGGAAGGAGCGCTAATACGTCGTCTTTTATGACACGGAAGTCCAATCACAAAGCGAGAGCTGTGACATATGACATACAGTGACCACCAATCTGTGCTGAGGGGTGTGGAAAAGGTTCCGCTCAATCACACCTATCGAGGTCGGGATCTTTAACCCCTTCCTCACCTGTGACACAGCGTATGTGTCATGAAAGGATCGCGTTCCTGCGGGTCGGGTGACCGGGGTCACTGAAAGGTCACCCGACCCGCAGGCACAAGACCCTTTGTGCTTCACCACAGGGGAGTTGGCTTAACCCCCACATGGCTACGATCGCTCTGATTGGCTGTTAAAAGTCAAACAGTGCTCCCTTTATTCCGAGCCCAGACGTGTGCCCAAACAGTGGTTTACCACCACATATGGGGTATCAGCGCACTCAGGAAAAATTGCACAACAACTTTGGGGGTCTAATTTCTCCTGTTACCCTTGGGAAAAAAAAAATTGGGACTAAAAAAATGATTTTTGTGGAAAAAAAATGATTTTTTTATTTTCACAGCTCTGCCTTATAAACTTCTGTGAAGAACTTGGAGATTCAAAGTGCTCACCACACATCTAAAGGAGTTCCTTGGGGGATCTAGTTTCCAAAATGGGGTCACTTAGAGGGTTTCTACTGTTTAGGCACATCATAGGTTCTGCAAACGTAACATGACGCCCGCAGAACATTCCATCAAGTCGGCATTTCAAAACGTCACTACTTCCCTTCCGAGCCCCGACGTGTGCCCGAACAGTGGTTTATGACCACATATGAGGTATCTGTGTACTCAGAAGAAATTGCCCAACAAATTTTAAGATCCATTTTATCCTGTTGCCCATGCAAAAATGAAAAAATTGATGCTAAAATAAAATTTTTGTTGGAAAAATTAAAATGTCCATTTTTGCCTTCCACGTTGCTTTAGTTCCTGTGAAGCACCTGAAGGGTTAATAATCTTCTTGAATGTAGTTTTGAGTAGCTTGAGGGGTGCAGTTTTTATAATGGTGTCACTTTTGGGTATTTTCTACCATATAGACCCCTCAAAGTGTCTTCAAATGTGAGGTGGTCCCCAAAAAAATGGTTTTGTAAATTTTTTTGCTGTAAAAATAAAAAAATCGCTGGTTTTTTTTAAAACCCTTATAACTTCCAAAAAAAAAAAAATTTTTTTCCCCAAAAAATTGTGCTGTTTAAAGTAGACATGTGGGAAATGTTATTAACTTTTTGTGTAAAAAAAACTCTCTGGTTTAACAAATAAAAAAAAAAAATTTTTTTAAAAAAAATTCCCGGAAATTTTTTTAAAAATTTTTCCCCCAAATTTTTTCCTTTTTTCCCCCAAAAAACCCAAAAAATTATCACCTAAATTTACCTTTAAAAAAGAACCAAAACTATTCACGAAAAAAAAAATCAAAAAAATCGCAAAAATCCGTTGAACCCTTCCCCTGATTTTACCCCCCATAAAGGGACAATGGGGGGGAATTGCAAAAAATGGCAAGGCCAAAAAGGGGGGTTAAAAACAATACCTCTGGGTGCACCCCCCAAAACCCCCGAGGTCTTTTTCCAGACCCGTGTGTTGTTTATGAATCTTCCTGTTTGAAGCTTACTAGGGGACCTTATAGTGCTGAAAAAAACGATCTCCCCAAGGAACGGGCGTTGTCAAAAATTCGCGGGCCCCCTTTTTTGCTTAGTGGACACCCCCTTTTTATGTAAATTTGCAGCCCCCTTACTGACAGGGGGCCTGTCAGTGTTTAGAGTTTGGATCTACAGGTAAACGTATTCTAGGATCATCAGATGACCTGCAAAAACCATCGTGGGGGGCCCCCCCTCCATAGGGGGCTTTTAATAAATTAGATACCACTGTCCCCTTGACAGGGGTTTTTTTAAAAGGGTTTTTTTTGGCCCCCAATAGACCATTTTAAAAGAAGTCGAGTTGACACCGGGGGAAAAAATTCCCCCCTTGGGGGTGGGGTCGGGGGGAAAATAAGGTATTTTAAAACGGCCCTGTTTCATACTTTTTTTTTTGTCAAAGGGGGTTCAAAGCAAAAAAAATGAAAAAAACACTAGGGATGTTTGATGAGCTCGGGGAAAAAAAAAAAAATTCCCCAAAAACCCCCTTTCCCAAAAAAATCAAGTGTAAAATAAAAGAGAAAAAAACCCCCCCCTTTAAAAAACAATACAAAAAAACCCCCAAAAATAAAAAAACCAAAAACCAAAACCCCCCAAAACCTTAGGTTTCACGCAAATGTAAAAAGGGGGGGGAAAAAAAAATTTCCCCAAAAAGTTATTTTTTTAAAAAAAGGGGGAAAAGGGGTCTAAAAGTATGAAAAACACAAAACAAAAAAAAAAATTTTTTTTTAAATATTGGGGTGAAAAAAAAAATAAAAAATAAAAAATTTTTCCCCCTTTTTTATGTGAAACAATATCTTTTTTCCTTTTGCAAAAAAAAAATTTTTCCCATGGAGCCCTGTCGGGGAGGGTTTTAAAAAAAGGGGAAAAAAAAAAAAGGCTATGGAAAAGTGGAGGGGGAAAAATATAAAATTAATTGGCCGAAATTAGGGCCCCTTCCCCCCTGGTCATTAAGAATTAAATCAAAAAAAGCAGTTTTCGGGGGGGGAAATCTGCTGTATGGCATGCCCTCTTTTCCCTTTTTTGGGGGAACCATCATCTTTTTAAAACTTTTTCCCCTTTTTAAACCAAAAATTTGACAGGGGGCCCAAAATTTATTTTGAAGTGATTTTTTAAAAGGGTTTTTTGGGTTTTAAGGGGAAAATCTAATTAAAACTTCTTTTTAGGATTTTAACACCACCAATTTACAGAAAAAAAGGGGGAAAACCCCTTAATTTTACCCAAAACCCAATGGTTTTTTACATCCCAATTTAAAAAGGGGGGGAACTTTTCCTTTTTTTTTTGGGTTCCCAGGGGTTTCCAAGGAAAAAATTCAGGAAGTTCAAAAAAAACCCCTTAAAACCCCCCCGGGGGACCTGTACCAGGAGGAAACCCTGGGAACCCCCCAACAAGGGGGTTTGGGATTCTTGGGAAAATTATTTTAGGGATTTTTTAATATAGGGCCATTTAAATTTCTTAGGTTTTTTTTAATTTTAGGAGGGGGAAAATAAAAAAATTTTAAAAATCTTCCCAATACTCCCAAAATTTTTGGCGGGAGGGGCCCCGGGGGGGGAAAAGTAAAAAAGGGGAGTTTTGGGGGGGGAAAAATGGGGGGGTTGGGTTTTCCCCCCCCCCCCCCCCCCCCCCCCCCCCCCCCCCCCCCCCCCCCCCCCCCCCCCCCCCCCCCCCAACCCCCCCCCCCCCCCCCCCCCCCCCCCCCCCCCCCCCCCCCCCCTTTTTTTTAAATTTGGGGGGGGGGGAAAAAAGGGGGAAAAGGGGGGCCCGGGGGTTTTTTTGGGAGGGGGGGCCCGGGGGTTTGGGGGGGATGGCTTTTTTTTAAAAAGGTTGGGGGTTTTAAACTGGAGCCCTCTGGCAAGGGGGGGGCCAAAAAAGGGGGGTTTGGAGAAGTAAGGCCAGGAAACGCGGGGGACAGGGGGGTTTGTCAAGGCGGGGGTTGAGGATAATTGGGGGGATGCGGAAAGAGATTAGAAAAAAAGGCCACACCCCCAAGGGGGTTTTGAAAAAAATTGGGGAAGGGGAAAAAGGGCATGACTGGGGTTTTAAAAAATTTTTTGATTCAGGAATATGCGGATCTGAGAATATTTTTGAGTTTTTTTTTAAAAAGGAAAAATGTAAGGCTGGGTTTTACTTTTTGTTAGGGCAGCCCTTTTTAACACATGTTTAAAAAGGGTGCGCAAAAAGGAAACCCTTTCCTTTTTTGGGGTCCCCGGGTTTTTTTGTAAAAGGCCCTCGAAGCTGCGGGGCCCCCGCTGGGGTCCGTCAAAAACATGAGGGGAAAACCCCCTAACGCTTGCCGATTATGACAGCGAAAAAGATGCCTACTTATGGCAGTCTATGGGGCCAACGGTTGCTTTCCTTGCTTAATGCCGCGTTTTAAACAACCCCCTTAAAAGGGGCTGCCATAAGGGAAAAATGAACCCAGCCAAAAAAGGGGTTGGATGTGTGTTTGAAGGAATGATAAAACCCGGGGGTTTTAAACCCAGGAAAAAAATTGCAGATTTTTTGGGGGGAGGGGAGCAGCCATTGCCCCTTTAAAGGGGGGGGTGTTTTGGGGGGGGGTGAGGGGTGGGTTTGGGGCAGATGGGAAAAAATGCCCAAAAATTTTTTTTTTGTCCTGTAAAATTTTAAAAAAAGAGAAAATTAAGGAAAACGGGGACATTGGGTTTTGGTTTTGCCAGCACCTCACCGCCCCCTTTACCAGATGTTTTTGGATGCGCAAGAAAAAAAACCCCCCTCTCTCTTTTTTAAAATACCCCCCTGGGGGCCTTTTTCGGGGGGGGAAAAACCCGCAGTCCCCCTGCCATAGCCATCAATTAAAAAAAATAGTAGCCTAACCCTTTAAATAAAATTTTTCATTTTTTGAGCTTGGGGGATTTTAAACCTGAAAGACTTTTTTTTGGAAAACTTACCAAAAAACCCCTTTTTAAAAAGGGGAAGGAAGGAGAAAAAACAGTCATTCCAATGGGTAGGCGGAGCCCAGGGGGAAGCCCCCCCTCGATTAAAAAGAGTTTTCCCCCGGGGGCCCCCCAGCTGGGGGCTCCTCCTACTTGCCCCCCCACCCGTACACCTAAGGAAAAAGCAAATTCACCAGGGGAGCAAAAAAACCCCCCTTAAAAAGGGGGACTTCAAAAAAGACAAATACAGGTTATCTTTAAAAGGGGGAAAAAAAAACACACAGTTCCGGGGTTAACTCTCAAAACCCTCCCACGCGAGACTGGCGATTTTTGGAACACCCCCTTAGCGGGTGGACCCCCCCCCAAAAGAAATCGCCCCCCAGAGAAGGGTCACGCCGCATCAAAAAATTTTAAAACAACACACTTCTGCCAGGGGGGGGAGCTTGCCCCCCTTTCCCCTTTTCCTTTCCCAAAAAAAGGGAAAATTTTTAAAAAAAAAGTTCCCCCCAAAATCCGTTTTTCAGCAGAAAAAAAGGGGGAAAGGGGCCCCCTATTTCATTATAGTGGGACGCCCCAAAAAAAACCCCCCAAAAATTAAGGGTAAAAAAAAGGGGGGGAAAATTTTGGCAGAACCCAACAACCAAAAAATTTTGCGCAACTAGCAAAAAACCCAAGTTAACAAAAATTTTAAAACCCACAGCCACCTGCGGGCCCCTTTTACGTCCTGGCTGTCAGCAAAGGGGAAATTTAAACCCCCCCTATAAATTTTGTAAAGGAAATGGACGGAGAAAAAGGTCGCACCCCCGGCAGTTTTTGACCCCCCCGGGCCCCTTAAAAAAAGGGGGCCCACGATGAACCCACAGCCCTCGGGGAAAAGTGTAGGGGGAAATTTTTAAAAATCAAAAAAAGGACCCCCCTTGGGGGGGTTTAAGCCTCAAAAGGGGGCCCCCCCGGCCCCCAAAAGAGCAAGCCCCCCTTGGAAGCCTTTCCCCCCCGCCGACACCTGGGGGAAAATAAAAAAACAGAGAGTCCTTTTTCCCCAAAAACCCTTTGGGAAAAAACAAAAAATAAAAAAAAAAGCCCCCCCCCAAAAACCAAAATGTGTGCAAGGTTTTTTCCCCCTCTTTTTCCCCCGGGCCCCCCGGGACAGAGCGAGGGCAAAAAATATGGGGGTTTAAATTTTTAAAAAATTGTGCCCCCAAAACCTTGGGAAAGGGGGGCCCCCCCTTGTCGAATTTTTTTACGCGATGGGGGAAAAAACCCCTTCCAAAAAAAAGGGAGGCCCCCAAGGGGAAAGACCCCCCCAAAACTAAAAAAACCCTTTCCCCTCAAGGGGGGGGAACCCGCCACGGGGAAAAAAACCCTTTTTCCCAAACCCCCAAAAAAAAGGGTTTTTAAAAGGGGTTTTTCCATAGGTTTCAAAAGGCCCTTTTTGAAGAGCTTCCGGGAAAATTTTTGAGCCGCCAAGGAGACCGGGCGCCTTCCGCGGGGAAAAAAAAGGGGTTTTTTCCGCAAAAAAGGGGGGGTACCCCCCCCCCGCGGGGGCAAACCCCCTTTTCCCAAAAAAAAAAAGGGGACAGGGCAAAAAACCCCCCCCTTTTTCAGAATGTTTTTTTGCCAAACCCTTGTCCCCCCTACAAAAAAAGGCCCAAAAAAAAGGGGGGGGGAAAAAAAAGGGGGGTTTCCTTAAAAAAACCAAAAACCCCACAAAAAGAATTTTTCCCCAAAGACTTTAAAAACCCCCTATAGTAGCCCCCTTTTCTGGCAGCCCCAAATGGCAAGATTTTGGAAAAAAAAACCCCTTTGACGGCCCCTTTTTTTTGGTAAAAAGAGCCACGCCGCAAACGCAAAACTTCGGCCGGATGACGGGGGGGCCCCCTTGGGGTTTTTAAACACCCCCGGGGGCAAAAAAAAAAGGGGAAAAAGGGGGGCCCCGCCAGAAAAAAACCCCATTTTAAAAAAACCCCCGGGGTTCCCCCTTTTGGGCCCCAATCTGGGGCTATAAAACATAGCCGGGATTCTCTCCAGTCTACCCGAAAAAAACCCCCAGGGAAAAAAAAGGGGGTATGGGGGGGGAAAAACACATAAAATTTGCTAAATTTTGTCAAGGGGGCCACCAGAGCACCCCCCGTCCCCCCCTTTGGGCCCCGTACCGGCCATAAAATCGGATATGGATGCCATCAAACCCCCCTTGGGATTTCCCCCAAAGGGGAGCACAGCAGTGCAAAAAAACTCCGGATAAAAACTCCCTTCTCCGGGTTTAAAATTTTTTCGCGACTGAGAATTTTTCCCCTGAATCCGGGAAAATCCGGGAAATTTTTGGATCGCGGGGGAGGGTTTTTGGCCCCTTTTTTGGGTTTTGGCCCCTACCAGGTTTCCCAAAAAACCCCCCCCCATGGTCGGGAATTTTCCTTTTTTCCCCCCCAGAGTTCGATATCCCCGACCGCCGTCGCATTGGCTGTCTGCATTTCCCCCGGCAGACCGTTTAAAAAAAGGGGCCGCCCAAAATGTTGGAGGAAAAGGGGAAAAAAATTCCCCCCAAAATTTCCGGATGTTGATGGGGCCCGGACAGCCGAGGGGCAATACTCCCTAAAAACCAGGGGGTCGTTCCAGCCCCCCCGGGCCCCCGGGGTTTGGGTGGGTTTTGGGTTTTGACCGACCCCCCTCGGGAGGGGAAGGATTTTTCCCGGGAAAAACTTTGGGGAGGGGAACCCCCCTCCTAGCGAATCTCGTACCCTGTGGGAGTGATGACCCAAAAAAATCCAGCAAAAACCGCGATCTATCCCAACCCGGGTCAAATGGCCTTTGGGGGCCCGGGGAAAGAAACGGGGAAAAACCCGGAAAATGCCTCCAGGACCCAAAACCCAAAAACCCCGAAGGGCAAACAGCTTAAAAAGGGGCATTGCTGTCTAAGATTTCAAAAACCCCGTGCATGTCGAAGGAGCCCCCCTTTTTCTTTTTGGGGGGCAGAAAAACCACTGCTGTCCCCTTTTTGAAATGCCCCCCCCAAAAAAAAAAGGGTTGACTGCGGGGTTTTTAGGGGACGATTCTCGCCACAATAAAAAAGGGCCCCCCGGTAGGGAAAAAAACGAAAAACCCCCCGGGCTTCAAAAAAATCCCCCATGAAGGTGCTAAAATTTTTTAAAAAAAAACCCTCTGGGTGCTAGGCCAAACCCAATTTTGGTGGGGCCCAAAAAAACCTTGGTAGGGGGTCCTGACCTATGGCAAAAACGGGGAAGCTTTGGGGGGGGGCCCCTTTCCCGGGGGGGAAAACATGCAAATGGGCGTCGCGAATGTCGAAAAAAGCCAAAAAATCTTTTCTGCAAAAAGGGCCGCCACAAGGGAGCGAAGTGACTCCATAAAAATTTTCCCCCGGGTGGGGACCCCCCTTTTTCCCCAATCTCTTGAGATGGGGGAAGGGGGCAAAAATTTGCCCCCCTTTTTTGGGGGGGACCACAAAGGGGTTTGGGAAAAAAAACCCCCCTTTTTTCCCCCGGGTTCCCCCGGGGGGAACCGTACCCCCCAAAACACCCTTCTGAAAAAGGGGGAATTTTCAACCTCCCCTTTTTAAGAGCGGAAAAATAGCTGGGGCCTTTGACGGAATAAAAAGATTGGCAAAAAACTCCCTTGGGGGTCAAAAAAAAAAAATTTTATAAAAAAAGCCTCCAAAAACAACCCGCGCCCCCCCGGCGCTGGAAGGGGGGAAAAACCCAAGTCGTTTTTAAAATTGGGCCCCCAGGCCCCCCCACTCGAGACCCCCCCCGGGGGTAAAAAACTTGGCGTCAGTCCCCTTAGGGGTTTTTTTTGTCATTTCCCCCCTCTTGTCTTGACGGAAACTTTGTTTGGGGGGAAAAGGGGGGGGGAAATTTCTGGGGGGGTTTTTTTTTTTTTTTTTTTCCTGAAAAAAAGGGGGACGACTCCCCCCCCAAAAGAGGGCTCCCGGGGAACCCCCCCCCCCCCCGGGACCGAAACCCCCGCCAACAAACTCCCGGGCCCCTTGTCCTGCCAACGCAGAAGTCACAGCTCTGCGCTGCGGTAAAGCTGTTTTTTTTCCCCCGGGCCTTAAAAATTCAGCTCCGTAAATTTTGATCCAAAGGCTGACCCCCTTTCTAACCCCCAGTGCCCCCTTTTAAAAACTCCCAAAGGGGGTTTTCGCCCTGGATAGCAGTGACGCATTTTCCCCCCCAACAACTTGAAAACCCCCTCTACCTCGAAAAAAGGGGGGGCCCAAAACTTGCCAACCCCCCCGGGGACGGCCCAAACCCGGGGTCAGGAAGCTTTACAACACCCCAAGGGGTTTCCTTTGTACCGAATCCCCTACCCCCGGCCCCCCGCAGTTTGGATATTGCGCCACCCCCCTTTTTTTTTGTCCGGGGGGGCCCTTTTAGACTCCCCTTCCCCCTTTAAAAAAGGGGAAAAAATTTTCAAAAACTGGGATAAAGGGGGCATCCCTTCGGGGGAAAAAGGGTCCAATTATCAATAAACCCCCCTAGAACACGGAACCCTCCCCGAAAACTTTTTAAAAAACGGACCCCCGACCTATGCAAATCCCGAAACATCCGGGCCGATTTTCCAGGACGTCTGTTACCTCCTCCGGTTAATTTTTAACCCCTCATGGCTTAAAAAAAACCCCCCTTTTTTGGGAAAAAAAAAGAAGGAATGTCCCCTCCCCCCCCCTTGTCCGTTTTGGACATTTCCCCCGGGAAGGAAGGCCCGGTTGTGTGCTTCCTTGAGAGGATCAAAACTGCCCCCTAAATTTAAACCCAGAAGGTCATCCCCGGGCCCTCAAAAAAAAACTAGCGAGGGCCTCCTTTTTGACACCATTTTGGGAAACCCCCGACCGGCTGCGGATGACCCCCTCGGGTCTGCGTGTCAGATACGCGGAGGGCCTGTCCCGGATTTTTGGGGGCGGTCCCATCTGACAGCCCCCTTTCACGTATATGGCATTAAAACCTGTCGAAACCCCAGAACAGTGGTTTTCTTAAAAAAAAAAGAACGCTAAAGGGGGAAAGCTCTTAAAGAGAGAGTTCCCCCAGCTGCCCCCATTAAATTTTTAAACCCCCAAAAAAAGGGGGGGGGTTAAAAAATAGCAGCTCCCCCCCCAACCCTTTTTATAATAAAAAAGGGGGTGCGACCCCCCCTCCCCCTTAAAAAAGGAAAAAAACTGCGGGGCCCCGCTATCCCCCACAAAAAAAAACGTTCAACGAGATCGCTAAAAAAATTGCGCGGGGTTTTTTACATCGCAAAGACCGGCCCAATTCGTAAAGGAGATCGAAAAGGCTTAGGCTCAAAAAAGATCCCCCCGTTTTTGGGGCCCCCCTAGCGACATTAAAACGATCACACAAAGATCGTTTTTATGCGTTTTATGGGGGCGTTAGGGGGAACCCCTATAGGGGGCATTAATGTCGCAGACTCCCCCCAAAACCCCCTTTTTTAAAAAAAAAGGGTGTGCGGGGCCCCCTTTTTTTGGGGAAAAAAAAACTGCAGGAAAAGGGGGGGGTCTGCCACTCATTTGTGCTTCAAAAGGCGCCTGCGCTGTGGGTTTTTGGGGGGGGTTTAAACTTTTTCCCAAACCGGGTAAAAACGACTCCCCCCGGGTGGTCACGGTGTAGCTTTTTTGCCGGGGGGGGAGGATTTAAAAGGGCCCCGGGAAAATTTTTTAGCCTGTTTTAGTAATGGCCGCCGCGCTGGGGCCTCCGATGTGCTCCATGAAGAAGTGGGAAAAAGGGGGGGACGCATAAAGCGCGCCTCAGAGGGGGGCAAAAAAATTTAAATAAAAGGCCGAAAAATCCTCTCTTCCTATGTCCTGCAGGCATCTACCTGCGGACAAAAAAACCAGTCACCGACATGTGTACATGAAACCCCCGGGGGGTGCTGCAGCAGTCGCGGAACACTAAAAAAAAATTAAAAAATTTTTGGTTTTTTTCCACCCAGTGAGCCACGGGGACCCCCAGGGGATTTGTGGCGCTCCCCCCCCATCGCTTCCCCCCCGGGGGGGGGAAACCCCAAAAGTGACCCCAGCGCAGGGTTTGGGCCCCCCGCCAGGGAACCCCCCCTCCCCCCCCCCGGGCCCCGGCCCGGGTTTTTCCCCCAGGAACCCCGTACAGGGTTAAATCCCCAAAAAAGGGGGGGGTGGGGTTCACAGCGCTGCCCCCCCTGAGACCCTGGGACCCGGGTCCTTTTTCTCTGTCCGATAAAAATAAAAAAATCTTCGGGGGAAAAGGTTTTTTTTCAGCAGGGGCCCCCCTCTGAGAAAAAAAAATTTAGACTGGAGACTGAGTAGGGGGCCCCCAAAAGCGGGAGGGGCCGGTCAAAAAATCTTTTTAATTGAGGTTTTTATCCCATCTGGGCTCCGCCTCCCCAAAATAGTAACCCCAGTGTTTTCCCCCTTTCCCCTTCCCCTTTTCTGCTGCTAAAAAAGTCTTTTTTTTCCCCCCCCAAAATCCGAAAAAAAAAACGATTCTGGAAAAATTAAAATTTTTTCCCCCAAACAAAAGGTTTTTTAAACCCCCTTCCTCTTTATTCCCCCTAAAAACCCCATAAAAAATTTTTGGGGTTTAAAATTTCCGTATCAAATTTTTTATCCTTTACATACTGACATTGTCAAAAACAGTCCCAAAAAATAAAGGGGGAAAAACCAATTGGGAAGGAAAAAGTAACGAAAACCAAAATTTTTTAGATTTTTTTTCCCCCCCCTTTCCCCCTTTAAAAAAAAACAGAAAAAGTGCGGGAAGTTTTTTAGAAAAGCTGATGCAGAGGGTTAGTTAGTTCACCCCAAAAAAATTTAGCAAAATTTTTTAAACTTTTTTTGGGTGAAAACCCCCGGACTAAAAAAAAATTTTTCCCGGGGGGATAAGCAAAAGGGGGGCATCTAGGGGCCCCCGGGGTACAAACACTACTTTTATTTTCTAGGGGGAAACCAAAAACCCCCCCCCCGTGAAGGAAAAACTATAAGGTTTTTTTCTACCTCATCGAGAGCAAAAATTAAAAGGGGGGGGAAAGAAACCCCCCACCCCAAACCAAAAAATTTTAAATTTTTTTTTCGGGGGCAACCCCCCCAAAAAAAACAACATTTTTTTTTCTTAGAAAAAAAACAGAGCTGGAAAGCTGTCCCCCCCCAAACCCGGCTCTGTTTTATAATTTTCCCCAAAAAAAATGAGCTGCCCCTTTACGGAGGGGGGGGGTCGAACCCCAAAAAGGGAAGTGTGCTGTGTCAGGGGGATAAGCCCCCCCGGGGGTAAAACAATCACTGCAAAATTAAGGACAGAGCCCTTTTTTAAAAAAAAACATTGCAAATTGTGTTTTTAAAAACCCCCCCCCCCTGCTACTTAGTTTACTTTGCAAAAAAAAATGCGAAAAATTCCTATAATATGTACTAAACCCCCCCGCAGGAGAAAAAACCCCCGTTTCTTAAAACCCCCAAAATTTTTGAAAAAAGATGTAGGAAGGGGGGAAGGGGTTTTTTTACACTTGGCAGCTAAATTAAAAAGAATGAGGGTTTATGATTTTTTGGTTTTTTTTGAAGAAAAAGATTGAGGCCCCCTAAAAAAGGGGAAATGATCTATTTTTTTTTTTTAAATTTTTTAAAAACCAAAAAACTTTAAAAAAAAAAAGATTTTTAAAAAAATTAATATTTTTTATTCAAAAAACACTTTACTTTTTTTTTTTTTTATTTTTGAAAAGGGGGGCCCCTTTTTGTCAAAAAACTGTTAAATTTGAGGTAAGGGAAAAAAATTCCTTGGAACCCCCCCAAAAAAAAATGGAGGTTCTCAAAAAACTCAATAACTTTTTTTGTGGGGGTGTGCAGAGGTCGTTGCGCAGGGAGGAGAAAAGGGGAAAAAAGCTGTAATCAAAAAAACTTGCCTTTTGGGGGATGTGGGGTTTTTTAAAAACTAATTTTCCCCCTAAGTCATTTAATACTGCTTTAACAAAGAGAACAATTTGGAGAATATTTCTACTACACATTAACCCCCAAAAAAGTTCCCCCATTACAAACCCTTTTTCCCTTTTTCCCCCCCTTGGCCCCGAAAAAAGCTTTATCCCTCCGTGCTGTCCCGGTACCGCGCTGTTTTTGGAAAAAGCTCTCTTTGGGGGTCCCGTGTTTTTTTTTTGAACGTGACCCCCGGGTCCAATCAACCCGGGGGGGGGTCCACTTCCCCCCCCCCGTTGAACTGAACATGAAAGGAATGAGAGCAAAATGCAGAACAGACTTCATCTTCATGTTCAATTTATCTGAAGGCGGAGACAGATTGGGTGCCGGGGGTTTTACGTCAAAAAAAAACCCCAAAAAAAATTTCTAAAAACCCGGGGCCCGAAAGGCACCAGGAGGAAGGGGAGAAAAAATTTTTTTTTTTAAAAAGTGGGCCAAACATTGGATCACAAAGGGGGGTTTTCCTAGTAGTGGCAACCCCTTTTTAAACATTAGGTTTTACAAGGTTAAAAGGGAAAAATTTTTTTTTTTTTCCCCAAATTTAAAAAGGGGGAAACAAAAAACTTTTAAAAATGCCCCAAAAAAAGATAAAGTACACAAAACAAACAAAAATTTTCCCTTTTTAAAACCCAAAAAATTTTCCTAAAAAAACCCCAAATCTATATTGCAGTACACAAAAAAGGGAAAAAAGTTGGGAAAAGGGGGGAAAACCTTTCACATAATTTTTTCCCTGGAAGGGAAAAAAAATTTCCCCAGAACACGAAAATCTCTCTTTTTCCCGGGGTCAGTAATGCGCAGAACGAAAATCAAAAAAGGGCAGGGAAAAGGCCCCCCGGACAAAACTTTTCTTTTAAAAATTTTTAATAGGAGGGGGGAGAGAAACACGTGGCCCCAACTGCGGGGGAAAAACCCCCAACCCCGGGGGAAAAGGGACCACACCCAAAAAAAAAGGGTCGTTTTGGGTTTCCCCTTTTGGGGCAAAAGGGGGAAAAAAAATTAACCCCTTTTTTTTTTACACAAGCAGAAAAATTTTAAACCTTGAGAAGAGCTTAAAAAGGGGGCCCAAAAACAAGTCCCAGACTTTCCCCCCTTTTGGGCCCCTTTCACTAGTTATAGCCGAAAGCTTTAAAAAATGTAACTAAAAAAATTTTTAAAGCCAGGGGGGAAAAAGGAAAAAAGGGTTTTTTTACGTCTCACTCGGGGATGTGCAAATTTAAAGGGGATTCCCTTTTAAAAAAATAAAATAAAAAAAATTTTAAAAAAAAAAATAATAAAAAAAAAAAAAAGAAAAAGAGGTGGGGGAGGGGGGGAATGACACATCCCCCTTGCAGGGGCCATTTGTTGCCGACCTAACATTTTAATTTTCCTTCTAAAATCTTTTTTTCCACTGACTGTGAGACCCAGAGTCGCCCCCTTTTTTTATTGTTTTTTGAATGGGGTTTTTGGGGGTCCATTAAAACCGAAAAATCCCCTTTTTCACTGTTTCCCCAAAGAATAAAAAATTTAAAAAAATTTTTTTAGCAAAATTTTTTTCCATCTAGTCGATGAAAACTGATGTAGGCCCAAGGGGGGGGGTTGATTACCAACGTACCCAGAGAAAACTCTTCTGTCCACCCTTCGGGGCCAAAAGCTGGGAATTAGCAAACAGGCCCCAATATAAAAAAAAAAAAAACAAAGGGAAAAGGGGGGTATTTTCCCCAATAAAATTTCCCAAAAAGGGGAAAAAAAAAAAAATAGGAACAGATTCGGAACACTGGGATTTTTGGCAAGGTAAAAAAAAAAAATTTTTTTTTTTTTTAGCGCGATAGGTCACCCCCAAAAAAACCCCCCTTTCCTTTATCCAAAAAGGGGGACCCTGGATTGGAAACCCCCAAAAAATTTTTTTTTTGCCAAAAAGGGAAATTTCTTGGGTAAAAAAGGAAAAAGATGAAAACTATGTTATAAAAAAAATTTGGGGGGAGGTGAAATGACCCCGGCAAAAAACTGCAGTTGCCAGGGGAAAAAGGAATGTACTAAAAGGGAAAAAAAAAAAGGGGGAAAAAAAAAAAAAAAATCAACAAGGGGAAAAAAAAGTCTGGTCCCATAATGTGTGAGAAAAGTAGGGTCATTTTTGGGCCCCCAAAACACAATGTTTTATCATTAAAAATTTTAAAAATTTTTATGGGGGCCCCCAAAAAACATCTAGTAGACAAAAAACCCCGTGGTTTTCTTTTCCCCAAAAAACCCTAGATACCCTTTTTTTTTCTTTAAAAACCTTTTGGGGTTTTTTTTAAAAAACCCCCCTTTTTTCGGTTTTTTCCCTTCAAGACCTTCATGGTTAGGACCAGTGAAGACGAGTATGTCATTCTCGGGTGATCCCCGAGTATTTGGGGGTTTCGGGGATTTAATTTCTTTTGCCGCAGCTGCATGATTTGCGGGCTGCTAGACAGCCTGAAAAAAATGTTGGGGGAATTTTTAAAAAAAAGGGAAATTTCCCCCTGTATTCAGGGGTTTTTTTTTCCGCCAAAAACCCAAAAAAAGGGTGCGTCGGGCAGAAAAAAAAATTTCCCAGCACTTCCCCAAAAAATCGGAGGGCCAAAACCCCCCAACGAGTATACTCACTCCTCACTAGTTAAGGGAAACCCCTTTTTTTCCCGATTTACCCTTTTTTTTAGCAATGGGGAAAAACCCAAAACAACGCTAGGAAAAAAATTCTGTCCTTTCCCCTTTTTTAAAAAAATCCCTAAAAAAAACTATCGCTTTTGTTGATGAAGACCCACAACCCCAAAAAAGGGGGGGGCCCCTAGAAAAGGGCCCCCCGTAAAAAGAATTTTTTTAACAAAAGGGGTGCAAAAAACATTTTTTTGGGCCAAAAAATTTTTTTAAAAGACAACCCCAAAATTATATTTCACATGATCTGGGTGCCCTCTGGTTTTTTAAAAAGGGGGTTTTTTGATGTTTTTTTTAAAAAAAAGGGAAAAATATAAAGCAAACCAAAAAGAGTAACAAAAGTTATATTGACGTAAAAAGGGGGTGGGGCCCCCCAACGAAAAACGCACCTGCGTCACCAATTTTTAAAAAGCAGGGACGATCTCGTTCCCACTTTTTTTTGTGTGTGGGCATGTAGCAGCGATGTGGGCCCCCCCTTTAGATGTCGTTGAATTTTTTCATGAAAGTTTGAGCCCCCCTTTTTTTTTTTTTTGGGGGTTTTCCCCGGTGAGCCTGAATCGTGGTGTGACACCCCCTTTTTAAAAAAAAAATTTCACCAGCATCGCGGGGGGGACTATTTCCCCAACACCGCAGAGGTCGGGTTTTTCAGATCGCTGATGGGGAAAAAGTTTGGAATCACACAGTAATCACTAAAAGAGATTTTTTTTCTGCGTTTATAAATGGTGACGCCCGGGGCATCTCGTTAGCGATCTTTCTTGTGTTTGGGGGACCCCTTTTTTAAAAAAAATTAAGCAAAAAAAATCAAATTTGCAGTGTTGACCCCTTTTTAACCTTGCAATTTCTCCCTGGCAAGCTCTCAATCCAAATTTTTGGGCCAAAAATTTTGATTTTATAGAAAATTTTTCCAAAACCTTGGGACAATAAAAGCTTTCATTTTGTCAAATTTTTGGGTTTTTTTTGGGGCCAAAACCCTTTTCTTGAGTTTGGGGCCAAAAATTCTCAAGGGGAAATTTAAAATCGGGGGTTTTTTCCCGGCCAGGGGGCCCAAAATCTCTAGGGGTTTTTTTCCCTGACCTTTTTATTTTTCCCCTTTTTTTTAAAAGGGTAGGTCCCCCCATCAGGGTGGAAAAGGCTTTGGGTTTGGGGTTGTCAAACGGGGTCTTGGGGGGTTTGGGGGGAAAGTTGCTCTTGGGGGACATTTTTGGTACCATTTTTTTTTTATGGCTGTTTTTTTAAAAGGGAAGACTGGAAAAACCTTTCCCCTTTTGGGTGAAAAAACAACCCCACACATGAAGGGTTTTTTAGGGGTTTTTAAAAGTTGGCATGAGACAAGACGGGGGGTAGCCTCCCCCTTTTTCTTCTTCCGAAGGGTGGTTTTCCCTGATGTCCCAAAAATCGAAAAGGGGATTCATCAGAGAAAAAAAAATTTACCCCAGTCCTCAGTTTTTCCCCTGCCTGTACCTTTTGCAGAAAATCGGGGTTTTCCATGTTTTTTTTTTCTGGAGAGAAGTGGCTTTTTGCTGCCCTCCTTAGCCCGGGCCCTTTTTCCTTTCCAAAAAAACCCCCGCCCCCAAAATTTGGGGTGCAGATGCACTCACACCTCCCTTTTCGGGGCCTTTTCCCCGGGGCAAGCTCTGCATGCGGGAAAACCCGGGGTCCCGCAGCTAAAAAAAATTTTTAAAAGGGGGGCCCCGGGGGCCCCTTTCTGGTCTTTCTTGGGCTCCCTAAAGCCTTTTTTTTGGGGGCAATGGAACCCCCCTCCTTGGGGAAATTCTTGAAAGGGGGGGGATAGATTGTTGACTGAGGTGCAAAAAATTTTTAGCTGCATACTCTTCCCTGTTAGGGGCCCTTTTTTTTGGGGGTTTTTTAAATTTTTTTACTGCAGTTTTTTCTTTAGAGAAAACCATGGTTAACAGAAGGAAAAAAAGGGGGGGCCCAAACACCCCTTTTCCTTTTTTTAAATGTCCCGTGGTTCATTCTTACTTTAAAAAACAATTGATCTCCCCCCACGCCTTCAAAAAACCCCCTTTTCCCCCGTTTAAAAAAGGGGAAACACTGAAAAGGTTAGCTGGTTTTTTTAAAAGGGAGGGCTGCAATGGGGGGTTTTTAAAAAAGTTTTGGGGGGGGTAAATTTCATTTTTTAGCCAAATATTGACTTTGCAAGTAAAAGCTTTTTTAAAAAATCAATTTTTTTATAACAAAATTTTTGGGTATATGAAATTGCCATTTTTTAAAAAAGTTTAAGCAGTAACTTTGAAAAATTTTAAAATTTTTTTTCATTCTCAAACTTTTTTCCTGGGCTGTAGTAGAAAAGCCCCCCAAAAAGCTTTAATCCCAGAGACAGCCCCCTCTTTAAAAAAACCCGGGGAAAAAAAAGGGGGGGGGGGACGGAAAACCCTTTCCCCCCTTCCCCGGGGGCCCGAAAAAAAAAAAGGAAAAACAAAACCCCCCTTAGAAATAAAAAAATTGGCATTGGTGGGCCCTTTGCTAGGGTTACATAAAAATTTTTTTTTAAAAACCCCCCCCAAGGTTTTAAAGGGTTTATTAAAAAAGGGGGGGCAAGAAAAATAAGCTCAAAAAATCCAAGAAAAACCCCGTTTTTTTTGTGCCTCCCCCCCAAAATGCTCTTCTGGGTGAATGGGGGGAAAAATTTCCCCTAAAAAAACTACTAAATCTTGTAATTGTTTTTTTTATTTTTTGGGGGGTTTTGGAAAAAAAGATGTTTCAATTTTTTTTTCAAATTTGGAAAAAAAAGGAAAAAAAAGGTTGGGGGTTTTGGGGGCTAAAAAAAACCCCTGTTCAATAAAATGTTGACACCGGATATTCCCAAAAAAAGGTTGGACTCGCAACCCCCCTACCCCCCCCATTAAATGTGAAAAGGGGGGTTTTATGGAGTATATGGAATCCATTAGAAGGCAAAGGGTCGGGGGTAGCCTTGGGGTGCCCCCAGGTCACAAAGGGGGACTTCTGCTTCTGGGACCTGAGCTCATCGGGTTTTCCCAAAAACCCCGAGCCAATGAAAAGAAAATAGTCCTCAGTTTATTGACGGAAAAATTTTTTAAAGACCCCATTATAAAAAATTGGGGGGCCCGGGGGCCCCCTGTATTATTTTTTAAAAAAGCCCCTAAGGGCAAAATTTTTTTTGTAATACAATACAAAAAATTCCCCCAAAAAATTTTTTTTCCACTTTTTTTGGTTTTTTTTTTCAATTTTTGCTTTAAAAATTTTCCCCCTTTTTTTTATGGAAAATAAAAAAGGGGTGCAAAACTGGATCCCCCCAAAACATACTAAAAAGTATACTTCTGAAAAAAAAATCGGATGCAAATTTTTTCGGAAGCGGAAAAACACAAGCCTTACATGTGACAAACAGCTTTTTCAGAAATTTTTAAAAACCCAAATATTTATCCCAGCGCTTTTTCCCCCCCCCTTTGATCTTAATTCTATCCCCCTTTAAAAAAGGCTGACGATCCTCTAAAAAACTGGGGCCCCCTTTTTTAAAAAAAATGTTCATTATTCACCTTTGCTATTGATTTATTCCCCGGGTTTCAAAAGGGGCAGTGCCCCAAAATTAAAAAAGGTTAAAAAGGGGCCCAAAACCCCCCTTTTCTAAGGGGAAAAAAAAAATTTCCCCCCAAAACTACTCAAAGGATTTTTTTTTTAAAAAAAAAATTTGGGTCCACTTAGGTTAGGTTCACATTGCGTAGCGCAGTCCGCCCCCTTTTTTGCTTAAACGGACTGCGTTTTAAAGCAATTTCCTTTTAAAGATCGCTTTTTTCCCAAACGCGCTAGCACAAGCTCCATCTGTGCTAGCGGGGGCCCCGGGCCCCCGAAGGGGCCCCTGCAGACCGCTCTGGGGGGCCGTCCCCTCGCAACGCTTTTCCCAATTTTTGACATGCGTTAGCGATGGCAACATAATGGCATCTTAGGTGCACTAACGCACCTTTTCATAGCGTTAGTCCCCCCTTAAAAGGGAAGGGAAAGGCGTCAGCGCATTGCCATTAGCTCAATTTTAAAAACCCACCCTTTTGCCTACCCCCCTTTTAAAAAAAAGGGCTGTGCTTCGGGGGAAAAAAAATTTTAGAGATGTCTTTTTTTTAAGGGGTTTTAAACATTAGAGAAAAAAAAAAAGGGGTTTTATTACATAAAAATAAGGTCTACCCCCGGGTTTTAAAAAATCAATTTTTTCCCCTGTAAAAAAGGGAAAATTTTTGGGGATAAAAAAAAAAGCGAGAGCAAGGCCCCCCTTTTAAACCCCCTTAAATTTTTAAATGGGGAACCATTTTAGAAAGGTATGGGGGGAAAGGTTTTTTAAAAAACCCCTGCACAAGAGGGGGAAAACCCCCGATGTGACCCTAAAACCCCTAAAAGGGTTTTTGGGTTTTTAAAAAACTAATGGGGTTACAGAGGGCCCAAAAACCCTTTTGAGCCCCCGATAACATCCCCCCCCCCAAAATAGATCAAGCCCTGCAACACCCCTTTTTTGCAACATCCCAAAATCTTGTTTTAAAAAAGTCCTCCCGGGGCTTCATGGGGGCCCCAAACAAACATGCGCAAGACATTTTGCCAGGGGTTTTCCCAAAACAAAAGCCCCCGGGGGGTTTTTGTGAAATGCTTGGGTTTTCGCACCGTAGCAAAAAAAAAAGAGAGTAGAGTCCCCGGGGGGATCGGGGAGCTGAAAATTTTAACCCCACAGATCTGTGTCCGCAGAACTCTTTTGGGGGGGATATAAATTTTTAAATAGTGGCGAAAAGGGGGGGGGGTTTTTTGGGATAAAAAACTACTTTATTTACGCCAAAATTTTTTAAAATTTTCCCCCCCAGCTGGGTGCCGAAAAAAGAGAAGCACTGTGAATGACAGCCCGCTGCCATAAAGTGTTTTTTTTGCGCCCCCCCAATTTTCCCCGGGGTCGGTGTTTCCCCAAAAACCCCGGGGGCCTTAACTGCCCCAATACGATCTTCCAATCTTTTTTTAATTTTTACGCAGTTATATAGCACCATTTAAATTTTCCCCCGGGACTTTATCCCCCGCTGTCCCCATTGGGGCTCCCCCAAACTAATTCCCCATCGTATGTTTTTGGGGTGTGCGGGAAAACGGGGACCCCCGGGGGGGAAAACCACGCAAAAAACAGGGGGAAAAACCCTTTTCAGGAATTCACCCCCAAAAAATTAAACAGTAAGTGGGCCGGAAAGTGCCTGAGGTATTTATGGGCTTTTAAAAAATCAGCAAAAATTTTTTAAAAAGAAAAAAAAAAAAAAAGGGTTTTTAAATGGAACGTAGCACCCTTTTTTGTTTGTTTGTAGTCTTTTTTGGCCCCCTTTGGGGCCTCAGTGGTTAGCACTTTTTTTCTTTGCATCACTGAGGGCCTGGGAACAAATCCCACCTAGGACAACATCTGCGGGGGGGTTTTTTGTTTTCCCCCCCTGTTTTTTTTGGGTTTTAGGGGCTCGCGAGTGTGAGGACTCGTCAGGGGTTTTTTCTTGAATACGTCCAAAAAAATTTTTTTCCCCAAAAAATGCAGCCTTGTTGCACTGGGGGCCTGGGTTCAAAACCCACCAAGGGGGAAAATCTGCAAAGGGGGTTTTTTAATTTTTTCCCCCCTATGTAAATTGGAGGGTGAATTTTTCCCCCAAAAAGTTTTTTCCCCTGTTTGTGTGGGGTTTTCCCCCCGGGTTTTTCCCCTTTTTTCCCCCCCCCGCCAAAAATTTGAAAGGGAGTCTAGATTGTGGGGTCCCCCAAAGGTGACATGATAATGATGTATTAAAAAAAATGAGGAATTTTGGGGGGCTATGTAGGCCATGCATAATTGTTGGGTCACTCTATTCCTAAAATTTTTTTCCCCTAAATAAGAACTAAAGCTCAAGGCAATGTAAAAAAGGGGGAAAAAGAATTTCGCAGTAATACTCCTACAAGCAATTTTGGGGGTTTTTAAAAGACCCCCCGGGGGGAAAAAATTCTAGGAAAAAGGGCCACGACCGCATTTAACACACCGGCCCTTTTCCCCCCCCCTTTTTGCTGTATTCAAGGGGAAAAAAAAAAAAAAAAAAACCCCAAAATTTTTTTAAAATGGGTGTAAAAACATATACAAAAAAAGATGGCGGGCAATCACAGGGGAAACAAAAATGTTTTCTTTTTCAGATTAGGAGGAGTTTTTATTCGTATCAAGGAAAAAAAAAAATTTTTAAAAACCCCCCAAAACCCCAACCCCCGCAACGAGGGTTTTCCCCTTTGAAAAACACCCCTTTTTAGGGTGCTACAACAACGATCAAAACTGCTGCACTTTGGTTTTTTTTTTTCATTTTTTATTTGGAGCCAAAACCCGAAGTGGGGGGCCAAAAAAAAGGAGGCAAAAGGGGGGGAATTTTGGGAAAGATACCTCTTCGGTTTTTAAAAATTTTTTCTTGGGGTTTTTTAAAATTAAAAAATGAAAAAAAAGTGGAAAGCGTTTTCCCCCGGGCCCATAAACCCCCCCAGGGAAAAAAATTTTAATTTTCCCCCCCGGTTCGCCCCAAAAGCACGATAGCTTGTTTTTTTTAAAAATTTTTTTGTGCATATCTTATGCAGGGGTTTTTTTTATATATTATATCTTTTAAATTTTTTTTTTTTCCCTTAAAAAAGGGAAAAAATTCATATAAATTTTAGCTTTATTTTAAAAAATTTTTTCCCATCAATTTCTGCTGCCCTAAAGAGCAATTGCCCTGCTGCATTGACTATACAGACGATATAGAAAGTATTAATCCAATATGACAGCCCATTGAAAAAAATTTCTATAAAAAAATAATTTGCTTCGGTCTATAATCAGACAGCGGTAGATTCTGTCATCCGAGAGAATCCGGACGATTATGCAAATGACACTCTGATCAGCCTTTAAGAGTCAGAATAGTGTGATCTGATTCTCTCAGATGCGATAATCTGAGCACACTGCTAGGAGAAGATGGAGAACAAAATATCTCGATCTTCTCTTTTGTGTGGGTCCATGGAAATCGAACTGCACTCAGATGTCATCCAAGTGCAGTCTGATGTTTCCCACTCGCCCGTAGACGTGAGTTGCACCTGATTTCAAAGTAAAATTGCAGCATTCTGCAATTTTATTTTATTCTCCTCTGACAAATTCTGAGAGTGAAGAAAATCATGCGCCTGCACTGCCCCATTGTATAACATTGGTCTCAGAGCTATCCAATTAAAAAAAAAAATAAAAAATTAAAATTATTAATAAAGCTAAAATTATATATGAACTATTCCTTTTTTAAGGAAAACTAATTAGATATAATATATAAATAAAAACACTGCATCAGATATGCACAAAAAAAGCATAAAAAAAACAAGCTATCGATGCTTTTAGGGCGAGACCTGTGGGGAAATTGCAACATTTCCCTGTGTGGAAATATGCCCTTAGGACGCTTTCACACATTATTTTCAGCTTTTAATTTTCTGAAACCAGGAGAGGATCTTAAACGAAGAGGTATCTTTCCATTCCCCTTTTTGCCTCCGTATTTTTGGATCCACTTCTGGTTTTGGCTACAAATACTGATGTAAAATACTGACCAAAGTGCAGCAGTGTGAACGTTGTTGTAGCAGCCATAGCAAAGTGCTGTCTAAGCTGGAGATACGTCGATGCAGAGGTTGGGTTGGTGTAAAATATTAGTTACTTGATACGAATATAATCTGCCTCCTAATCTGTAAGTAACACTATGGATTCCTGTGATTGCACCGCCATCATACGTGTATATGTTATTACAGCACTTTAGTAATCTGGTTTTTTTTTTTTTTCTTTTTCCTTGAATACAGCAACAAGGAATGGGAAGGCCGAGTGTGTATCATGCGGTCGTGGTCATCTTCCTAGAATTTTTTGCCTGGGGTCTGTTAACAACGCCAATGCTTGTAGTGAGTATTACTGCAGTATTCTGTGTTACTTGTACATTGCCTTGATGCTTTATGTATATTATTTATGTGAAGACATAGGAATAGAGTGATCCTACAATTATGCATGGCCTACATAGCACTCTCATTCCTCAGTGCTTTACATACATCATTATCACTGTCACCATTGGGACTCACAATCTAGACTCCCTATCAGTATGTCATTGGCGTGTGGGAGGAAACCGGAGAACTCGGAGGAAACCCACACAAACACGGGGAGAACATCTACAGGAATTCACCTCCAATGTATACAGTATGTGGGAGAACATACAAACTCCTTGCAGATGTTGTCTTTGGTGGGATTTGAACCCAGGACCCCAGTGCTACAAGGCTGCAGTGTTGGTCAATATTTTGGACAGTATTCAAGATGACAACCCCTGACGAGTCCTCACACTCGCGAGTCCTAAACCCACGCAAACACGGGGAGAACATACAAACTCCTCGCAGATGTTGTCCTAGGTGGGATTTGTTCCCAGGACCTCAGTGATGCAAAGCAGTAGTGCTAACCACTGAGGCACCATGCGGCCAAAGACTACAAACAAACATAAAGGGTGCTACGATTCACACTTAAATCCCTTTTTGTTTTTTCTTATTGTAAATTGCATGACTGTTCTAGCCCATAAATACCTCAGGCACATTCCTGACCACATACTGTATACATTGGAGGTGAATTCCTGTAGATGTTCTCCCTGTGTTTGCGTGGATTTCCTCCGGGTCTCCGATTTCCTCGCACACTCCAAAAACATACTGATAGGGAATCTAGATTGTGAGCCCCAATGGGGACAGCGATGATAAAGTGCCATGGAATTAATGGTGCTATATAACTGCGTAAAATTAATAAAAGATTGGAAGATCTGTATTGGGGCAGTTAAGGTTGCCAGGACATTGGAAACAGCCGAGCGAGGCAGTGCTGCGCTACACAACACTTTTATGGCAGCGTGGCTGCTCATTCACAGCTGCTTCTCTCTCTTCGTGCACCCAGCTGATTCAGGGAGTTAAAAATTGCAGTAAATAAGTAGTTTTTATGCCCTAAGCCATCCCCTCGCCATCATACTTCTATATATCACCACAGAAGAGTTCTGCTGGACACAGATCATGTGTGGTGAAGTGCAGCTACAGATGCTCCGGGTACTCTACTCTCTTGATCTTATTGCTACGTGTGCGTTACCGAAGCATGTCACACACCCCCCAGACTACTTTTGATTTGTACCCATGGCACAATGTCTTGCGCATGTTGCATTGCATCCATGAAGTCGGGCGAGGACTATAAATCAAGAGTAGGGATGTCTGCTAATAGGAGGTGTTGCAGGGCTCTGATCTAGTGGCGGCGGGCATGTTATCAGGGTTCTGCAGATTGGTTTGGCCATCTGTAATCTATTAGTCTGTAACCTCTAAACCTTTTCAGGTGATCTAGTGTCACATCGGTGTTTTCTCTCTTGTGCAGGTGCTACATGAAACCTTTCCCCAACATACCTTTCTAATGAATGGTCTCATTCAAGGAGTTAAGGTAAGAGGACCTCTGCTCTCGCTCTTTTTATACTCGCCTAAAGCTGTCCAGTATTGACATGAAATAAATCGTGATACTTAATGCCATGGCTAGACCTTATCTTCATGTAATAGAACTTTTTCTTTTCTCTAATGATTACAACCTTAAAATGAGACATCTCTCAAATTTGTATCAGAAGCACAGACCTTTTTTAGGGGTCCGTAGGCTAAGGCTGGGTTCACATTGAGCTAATGGCAATGCGCTGACGGCATCCGTTACATAGCGGCACTAACGCTATGTAACGGATGCGTTAGTGCACCTATAGACTGCCATTATGTTGCGCATCGCTAACGCATGTCATAATCTGCATGCGTTAGCGATGTGACGGACCCTCAGACGCGGTCTGCAGCGGCGTTCGGGGGTCCGTCACCGCTAGCACAGATGGAGCATCTGTGCTAGCGCGATTGCATAACGCGATCTTTAAAAGGCACTTGCGTTAGCGCAGTCCGTTTAATGCATGTATTGAGCGGACTGCGCTAACGCAATGTGAACCTAACCTAAGTGGAGCCATACCATTAGTTAAAAAAATCCTTTGAGTAGTCGTGGAGAAAATGTTTATGTTCTTATGCAAATAGGTTGTGGCCATACCTTTAATTGGTCACTGTCCTTTTGAAATCCTGTGCATAAATCAATAGCACAGGTGAATAATGCAACAGACTTTAACAGAGTGGCATGTTTCTTTAGAGGATCGTCAGCCTGTTATTAAGGAGTATTAAGTAGTCAAAGGTGACGGAGCGCTGGGATAAATAGTTGGCATGCCTTAATTCTGACAAGCTGCTTGTCACATGTAATGGCTTGTGCTCTCCGCTTCCGTAAAAAATGCATCCGATTGTTTTTCAGAAGTATACAGCTAGTCATGATGAGGATCCAGTTTATGCACACCTCATTTTATTTTCCATAAGAATAAAAATGGGGAAAAGTAAAGCAAAAATTAGAAAAAAAACCATAAAGTGGAAAAAAAATGTATTGCGAATTATGTATTGTATTACATATGATATTGCCTTATAGGGCTAGATACAATAATACACTCGTACAGTGCCCACCAGATTTATAATGGTGGTCTTTATAATAGTATTCCGTCAATAAACTGAGGACTAGTTCTTTTCATTGGCTCAGGGAGTTGGATCAGATGAGCTCAGGTCCTCAGAAGCAGAAGTCGCCCTTTGTGACCATACAGGCACCCCAAGGCTAGCCCCGACCCGTTGCCTTCTATATGGATATCCATATACTCCATCACAAGCCTTTCACATTTAATGAGCAGGTAGCTGCGGTGCGCAGTCCAACCTATTATGGAATATCACGGTGTCTACATGTATTGACAGGTGCTTCTATAGTTACCAGACACTTCCATTACCTTTTCTCCAAATTTGAGAAAGAATGCAACATCTGTTTTCACAACACCAAAATAAAAAAACTATCTACAAGATTTAGTAGTTTTTCTATGGGAATTTTTGCCCATTCATCCAGAAGAGCATTTGCGAGGTGAGGCACTGATCAAACAGGGGATGCTTGGAGGTTTGAGCTTAGTGTCTTGCCATACCTTTAATACATACTGTAACTTAGGATGACTAAAATAAATGTATGTAATCTAGCAAAGGGTCACCAATGCCATCTCTTTATTTCCTAAGCCGTGGTGATGGTCCTTCTTTTTTCTGGGCTCCGGAGTAGGAAGGGTCGTCCCGCCGACTTCACTTTCCTGGACTTTTAGATGGGCTGTCTCTGTAGGATTGAGCAGATGTGGGCTTTTCTACTACAGTCATGGACAAAAGTTTTGAGAATGACACAAATATTAATTTTTACAAAGTCTACTGCTTCACTTTTTCTAATGGCAATTTGCATATACTCCAGAATGTTATAAAGAGTGATCAGCTTAACAGCAATTACTTGCAAAGTCAATATTTGGCTAGAAAATGAAATTTATCCCCCAAAACACATTTGAACATCATTGCAGCCCTGCCTTAAAAGAACCAGCTAACCTCTTTTCAGTGATTGCTCCATTAACACAGGTGTGGGTGTTGATGAGGACGTGGCTGGAGATCAATCTGTCATGATTAAGTAAGAATGAACCACTGGACACTTTAAAAGGAGGCTGGTGCTTGGCATCATTGTTTCTCTTCTGTTAACCATGGTTATCTCTAAAGAAACACGTGCAGTCATCATTGCAATGCACAAAAATGGCCTAACAGGGAAGAGTATCGCAGCTAGAAAGATTGCACCTCAGTCAACAATCTATCGCATCATCAAGAACTTCAAGGAGAGAGGTTCCATTGTTGCCAAAAAGGCTCTAGGGAGCCCAAGAAAGACCAGCAAGCGCCAGGACCGTCTTAAAAGTGTTTCAGCTGCGGGATCGGGCTACCAGCAGTGCAGAGCTTGCTCAGGAATGGCAGCAGGCAGGTGTGAGTGCATCTGCACGCACTGTGAGGCGGAGACTCTTGGAGCAAGGCCTGGTCTCAAGGAGGGCAGCAAAGAAGCCACTTCTCTCCAGAAAAAAACATCATGGACAGACTGATATTCTGCAAAAGGTACAGGCAGTGGACTGCTGAGGACTGGGGTAAAGTTATTTTCTCTGATGAATCCCCTTTTCGATTGTTTGGGACATCAGGAAAACGCCTCATTCGGAGAAGACAAGGTGAGTGCTACCACCAGTCTTGTCTCATGCCAACTGTTAAGCATCCTGAAACCATTCATGTGTGGGGTTGCTTCTCAGCCAAGGGAATCGGCTCTCACAGTCTTGCCTAAAAACACAGCCATGAATAAAGAATGGTACCAGAATGTCCTCCAAGAGCAACTTCTCCCAACCCTCCAAGAGCAGTTTGACAATCAACAATGCCTTTTCCAGCATGATGGAGCACCTAGCCTTAAAGCAAAGGTGATAGCTAAATGGCTCAGGGAACAAAACATAGAGATTTTGGGTCCATGGCCTGGAAACTCCCCAGATCTTAATCCCATTGAGAACTTGTGGTCAATCATCAAGAGACGGGTGGACAAACAAAAACCTAAAAATTCTGACAAAATGAAAGCATTGATTGTGCAAGAATGGACTGCTATCAGTCATAATTTGGTCCAGAAGTTGATTGAGAGCATGCCAGGGAGAATTGCAGAGGTCCTGAAGAAGAAGGGTCAACACTGCAAATATTGACTTGCTGCATTAACTCATTCTAAAGGGTATGCCACACTAAGCAAGATCGCTAACGAGATCGCACCTGCGTCACCATTTATGACGCAGTAGCGATCTCTTTAGTGACTTATCTGTGTGATTCCAAACACATCTCATCAGCGATCTGTATAACGACCTCTGCGGTCGTTGGGGAAACCTAGTCCCACCTGCGATGCTGGTGAAGTCGTTCATAAAGGGTGTCACACTCAGCGATTCAGGCTCACCTGCGGGACACCAACAACCAAAAAACGGCTCAGAACGTTCATGAGCGATCAACGACATCTCAGCAGGGGCCACATCGCTGCTACATGTCACACACAGCTAAAGTCGCTAACGAGATCGCTACTGCGTCATAAATGGTGACGCAGGTGCGATCTCGCTTAGTGTGGCATATCCTTTACTGTCAATATAAGCTTTTGTTACTCATATGTTTGCAATTATATTTCTGTCTGTGATAAAAAAAACATCTGTCAAACACACATAAAAACCAGAGGGCAGCAGATCATGTGAAAATATAATATTTGTGTCATTCTCAAAACTTTTGGCCATGACTGTACATGCACGCCTAGTGTAAGCTAATTCGTTTTACATCTGGGCCTCTAGAGGCTGCCGCTTCTTGGTCTGCTGGGTCTTCATCAGCTCAGAAGCCTGATAGTTTATTATGGGAGTGCTATAGAAGGAAGGACAGAAGGCTTTCCTAGCGCTGATTTGGACTTCATTGCTAAAACTCATGGTAAATCAAGGCAAATAAGGTTCCTAACTAGTGATGAGTGAGTATACTCGTTGCTCGGGTGGTCTCCGAGTATTTGGAAGTGCTCGGAGATTTAGTTTCTGTCGACGCAGCTGCATGATTTGCGGATACTAGACAGCCTGAATACATGTGGGAATTGCCTGTTTGTTAAGAATTCCCACATGTATTCAGGCTGTCTAGCAGTCGCAAATCATGCAGCTGCGGCAACAGAAATTAAATCTCCGAGCACCCCCAAATACTCGGAGATCACCCGAGCAATGAGCATACTCGCTCATCACTAGTCCTAACCATGAAGGTCTTGAAGGGCAACCGAAAAAAGTGAGGTTTAAAAACAACCAAAATGCACTTAAAGTAGAGAAGGGTATCTAGGGATGTTTGGGAAGATAACACAGGCGTTTTTGCATCTACTAGATGAGATTTGTTGCATGAGATGATGAAACGTAATGATAAAACATTGTGCTTTGCGACCCAATGACCCGTACTTGTCTCACACTATTATAGACCAGACTTATATTTCTTGTTGATCTGTTATTAGTTTTCCCCTTTTGATTGCCGGCTAGTACATATCCTTTTCATGGCAACTGCAGTGTTGCCGCTGAGTCATCTTCACCTACGCTCCATTTTGTTTATATACATAGGATTTCTCATCATGTTCCTATTTTATCCAAGTAATTCTCAGTTGGCAGAAATGTAATTTTAGATGGTTTCCAATCCAGGGTGAGCATGTTGGATAAAGGTAAATGGTGTGTCTAGGTGACCTATCGCGTCTCAAAAAAAAATAAATTTTTTTTGTTACCTTGCCAAAATCCCAGTGCTCTCCTGAATCTGCTCCTGACTTCTGTTTTTCTTTTTGGCACTTCATTGTGGAGATACGCCCCTTCCTTAGCTTTTGTTTTTTCTATATTGGGGCCCTGTTTGCTAATTCCCAGCTTGTGGTCCAGAAGGGTGCGACAGAAGAGTTTTCTCTGGGTACGTGTGGTAATCAGACGCTCTGTCTCTACATCATGCTATCATCAGACTAGATGGCAAAATCTGCTGAAAGATTCTTTAACTTTTTTATTCATTGGATCAGTGAAAAATGTATTTCTTCGGTTTTAATGGATCCCCAAAACCGATTCACAAAACAGATGAAAATAGGACAGACTCTGGGTCTCACAGATCAGTCTGTAAAACAGATTTTAGTATGGATAAATTAAACTGCTTAGGTCAGGCAACAAATGGACGTGCACAGTGGATGTGTCATTGCCTCCCATCCCCCACCTCTTTTGCTTTTTTTTTTTTACTTTATTTCTTTTTTACATTGATTTATTTTATTTTTTTATAGGCAATCACTTTAAATTTGCACATACAGAGTGAGACGTGAAGACCTTTTTCCTTTTCCCTCCTGCTGCTCTGAATGCATCAGTTACAGGATTTAATGCTTTCGAGCTATAACTAGTGAAATGGGCCAAGGCAGGGAAAGTCTCGGCACATTGATTATAGGGCTCTTGCTAAGCTCTTCTCAAGGAATTAATTCATTCTGCTTGTGTAATAATATAAAGGATTAGATTTTCTTCCGTTCTTGCGCCTAAACCCGAGAACCAGCGACCTGCTTTTGCTGCTGTGGTGCCTTGGCCGGAGTTGCGGGTCCGCAGCAGCTGTGGGGCCACGTGTTTCTCTCCACCCTCCTATTACACTAGAATAGACTAACAGATGTTGTCACTGGGATCCGTTCCATGTCATTCTTGATTGTTTCGTTCTGCGCATTACTGATCAGGAAAATCGAGAGATTTTCGTGTTCTGTGGAATTTTTCATTCCATGGGAATGCTTATGTGAAATGGCTTTCCTCTTCCTCAACGTTTTTCCTCTTGTGTACTGCAAATATAGACTTGGGTTTCTTAGGTATTTATTGTATAAAAGGAAATTATATGTTGTTTTGTGTACTTTATCTTATTTTAGACATATTTAATAGTTTTTTCTGTTTGCCTTTAATTTCGATAAAAAAAAAATTCCTTTGAGACTCCTTGTAGACTAATGCTTAAAGGGCTTGTCCACTACTAGGACAACCCCTTCGTGATCTAAATGTTTGGCCCACATTAAAATAAAAAAACTTATACTCCCCTTCCGTCCTGGTGCCGTACTGGCGGTGTCAGCATTCTTGTGGTTTTTGTGACGTGACCCCGGCACCCAATCTGTCTCCGCCTTCAGATAAATTGAACATGAAGATGAAGTCTGTTCTGCAGTTGCTCTCACTTCCTCTTCATGTTCAGTTCAACAGGAGGCGGGGACAGTGACACCAGCGTTGATTGGACGCCGGGGTCACGTGTCACAATAAAAGCACGGGAGCCCCAAAGAGAGCGAGTGCCAACAGCGCGGTAACGGCGACAGCACGAGAGGTGAGTATAAGCGTTTTCAGGGCCAAGCGTGGGATAGGAGAAGTTGTGTAAGTAGTGGACAACTTTGTTAATGTGTAGTAGAAATCACTTCTCCAAAATTGTCTCATTGTTAAAGACAGTATTACAATGACTTATTAGGATTAGATTTAGGCAACACATGAGCCAGCATAGATGATGATTACAGCTCGCTTCCTTCTCCTCCCTGCGCAACGACCTCTGCACAGATCACAGAACATGCTTATTGAGTTCTTGATGAACATCTCCAGTGATTTGAGGTCCAAGTGAATGCTGTATTGCTTACCTCTAATTTAACAGCAACTTTGACAATATGGCCACCTCTTTAATCATGTAAAAAAAAAAGTAAAGTGCTATTAGAATATAAAATATTAATTTTTTTCTGATCTGTTTTTATAAGCGTTTGGTTTTAATTATTAAAACAAAATATAGATCACGTTCCTTTTATGTGCCTCAATCTACATTCTTCAAATGTACCGAATACTCATAAACCATCTCATTCGAGTACATAGCTGCCAAGTGTCAGTAACCTTCCCCTTCCTACATCACATTCTAAAATGTTATGGTAAGTACTTCGGTTTTCTCCTGCTGTAGTATTAGTACATATTATAGGGAATCTGTCAGCAGGTTTTTGCTATGTAAACTGAAGCTAGCATGGGGTAGGGGTTAAAACACAGATTTCAGCTATGCTTTTATTAAGCTCTGTCCTGCTAACTTGCAGTGATTGTTTTAGCACCAGTAGCTTATCATTGCTGGACACAGCAGCACTTGCCTCTTGGTCAGACTCCGCCCCCTCCTGTGATAAGCAGCTCACTGTCTATGGACATTATATATACAGAGCCTGGTGTGGGCGGGACAGCTTTCTCAGCTCTGCTTCATTCTAAGTCTAAAAATGCTGATTGTGTGAGAATGGTTGCACCCAGTAATCTAAGTGATACATTGTTGGATTCAGGGTTTCTTTGCCTACCTTACACTGCTCTCAGATGAGGTAGCAAAAACCTCCTGATAGATTTCCTTCACGAGGGATGGGGGTTAGGCTTAGCATAGAAAATGAAGTAGTGTTTGTATGACAATGGCAGTAGATGACCAGCCTGGCTTATCTACCTGCAATTTAGTCCAGAGGTCTACCCATACAAAGTTTTAATAATGCTCATATTGATTGTGAACTAACTAACCCTGCTGCATCAGCTTTTCTGACAACTTCGCCTGCACTGTTCTGCTTTTATTCCACCTGGAAGTGGTGAAATAAACTGACAAATGGTCGTTATCATTCTCCTTCTCAATATGGTGTTTCCCTTCACTGTTTGCACTGATTAGACAATGTCAGTATGTGAAAGGACTCACTCATTTGATACTGAAAATGTTATCCAATTAGTTGATAGGTTTACAGGAGGAATAAAAGAGGAAGAGCATAGAACACGTAGTTCTAGGAAGTAATGTACTGTACCAGAATCGTCTTTTTTTGCGGATGTTGGGTGGGAAATAGACATTTCAGCAGCAGAACTGAAGGAAAGGAGACACACTAGTCATTACTAGTGGGTAGGCGGAGCCCAGATGGGATAGACACCTCAGATTAAAAAGAGTGTTGACCGGCCCCTCCAGCTCGGGCTCCTCCTACTCAGCTCTCCAGTCTAAAATTTGAGATCTCAGAGGATGGTCGCTGCTGAAGCAGCTCCTCAGAAGATTTTCTTATTTTTATCGGACAGAGACTTGGACTCAGGGTCTAGAGGTCTCAGGGGTCTCAGCGCTGCTGAACCCCCACCTCTCCCTTGGCGGATCTGTATACCCTGTACGGAGGTTCCTGCAGAACCCTGCCGGCCCGGGGGGATGAGGATGGCTTCCCTGGCGGGGACGCAAACCGCGCTGCTGGGGTCACTGCGTTCCCCGCCCTGGGGGGAAGCGATGGGCATAGCGCCACAAATCCCTGGGGGTCCCTGTGGCGCTCAGCTGGGTGAGTACTCAACATGTTAATGTGTTTTGAGTGCTTCAGCGACTGCTGCAGCAGCCGCTGTTACATGTACACATGTCGGTGACTGGTGTTTTTTGTCCGCAGGTAGATGCCTGCAGGACATAGGAGAGAGGAGTTGCGCGCCTTTTATTTGAATTTTCGCGCCGCTCTGAGCGCGCGCTTTACTGCTGTCTCCTTTTCCGACTTCTCTCATGGAGCACATCGGAGGCACAGCGCGGCGGCCATTACTGAAGCAGGCTGAAAGCTTCCTCGGGCCTTTTACTCCTCCCCTCCCGGCAAGACGCTACACCGTGACCAGCTGGGTGAGTCGCTTCTACCCGTCTGGGCAGAAGCTTAACCCCCTCACACCCACAGCGCAGGCGCCTTTCTGAAGCACAAATGAGTGGCAGACAGCGCTGTCCTGCAGCTTTTATCCCATAAGAGGGCTCGCACACCCTTTTCATTAAAGAGGTTGTGGGGAGTCTGCGACATTAATGCCACTATACGTTCCCGCTAACGATCCCGATAACGACGCATACTAATGCGATCGTTTGTGTGATCGTTTTAATGTCGCTAGTGGCTGCCAATCTGGGCGATCTCATTAACGACGCATAAGCGGTTAGCGATCTCCTTTACGAATTTGGCGGTCATTGCGATGTACAAAACAGCGCAATTTTTTTAGCGATCTCGTTGAACGTTCTTGTTTAGTGTGGCATAGCTGCCCTGCAGCTGCTGCCTTATAAGAGGCACTTGGGGCTCGCACACCCTTTTCATTATCAAGGTTGTGGGGAGTCTGCTACTTTAACCCCTTCTTAGGCGGTTAACTCTTAATGGGGGACAGCTGTGGTAGCTCTCTCTTTAAGAGCTTTAACCCTTCAGCGTTCGTTTTTTCTTTAAGAAACACACTGTTCTAGTTACTGACAGGTTTAACCTGCCATATACTGTGCAAGGACATGTCAGATGCGGACCGTCTCCCAGATCCGCTACAGGATCAGTCTCGCGTATCTGACACGCAGACCTCGACGGCGTCATGCGCAGCGGTCGGAGGTTCCAGTGGTGTCAAAATGGAGGCCCTCGCTAGTTTCTATTGATGGCCGGTATGACCTTCTAGGTTATTGAGTGTCAGCTAGATCCTCTCAAGGAAGCGACACAAGCCGGTGCCTTCCTTCCCGCGTAAATGTCCGATTCGGACAAGGAGGATCGGCAGGGACACTCTGCCTCTCTTTTGGGCCGTACAGAGGCTTTTATTGAAGCCATGAGGGCGTTACAGTTACCGGAGGAGGTAACTAGACGTCCTGGTAAGTCGGCCCGGATGTTTCAGGAGTCGCATAGGTCGCGATCAGCTTTACAACGTTTTCAGGCACTGTATCCGTGTTCTACGGAGTTGATTGATAATTGGATCCCTTCTCCTGAAGTGGATGTCCCTTTATCCCAGCTTAGCAAATCTTCCTGTTAAAGGGAAGGCGAGTCTGCAGGACCCGCTGGACAGAAAAACGGAGATGGCAGCAATATCCATCTGCGAGGCCGCGGGTCATGGATTCGGTACTAAGGATCCATGTGTGTTTGTAAAGCTTCCCTGAGCCGGTTGGACCGTCTACGGACGGCGTGGCAAGATGGATCCCCTCTATCGAGGTAGATGGGCTTTTCAAGTTGTTGGAGGATACTGCGTCACTGCTATCCAGGGCGCAGTCCTTGGCAGTCAGTCAGAAGAGCACTGTGGCTTAGACAGTGGATCAGCCTTTGGATCTGACCTCACGGAGCTGATTGCCAAGGCAAGGCAAAAGAAACAGCTTTACCGCAGCGCAGAGCTGTGACTTCTGCGTCTGGCAGGACTAGTGCCGGTAGTTGTTGGCGGTCCTTTCGGTCCAGGGGACGGTTCGGTCAGCCCTCTTGGGGATCGAGTCGTCCCCCTTTTTCAGGAAAAAAAAAAAAAAAAGACCTCTCAGAAATCCCGCACTCCCTGGAAACAAAGTTTCCGTCAAGACAAGAGGGAAGCTGACAAAAAGCCCGCTAAGGCGGACTGACGCCAAGTTTTCACTCGAGGGCTCTCGAGTGGGGGGTCACCTGCTCCAATTCAAATCGACTTGGGTTTCCCGCGTTCCAGACGCCTGGGTGACGCGGGTTGTGTCGGCAGGCTATTTCATAGAATTTTCTTCTCGACCTCCGGACAGTTTTTTGCCAATCTCGCATTCCGTCAGAGCCCGAGCTATTTGCCGCTCTACTGCGAGAGGTCGATTCCCTTCTGCAGAAGGGTGTGGTGGTACCGGTTCCACCGGAGGACCGGGGAAGAGGGTTTTATTCCAACCTCTTTGTGGTCCCCAAAAAGGAGGACAAATTTCGCCCCATTCTGGATCTCAAGAGATTGAATCGGCATGTCCGCACCCGGAAATTCCGCATGGAGTCACTTCGCTCCGTTGTGGCGGCCCTGTCGCAGAACGATTTTTTGGCGTCAATCGACATTCGCGACGCCTATTTGCATGTTCCCGTCGGAAGGGCCTACCAACGCTTCCTCCGTTTTTGCCATAGGTCAGGACCACTACCAATTTGTGGCCCTACCATTCGGGTTGGCCTCAGCACCCAGAGTTTTTACAAAAATTCTAGCACCTCTCATGGCGATTCTTCGAAGACAGGGGGTTACGATTCTTCCCTACCTGGACGACCTTTTGATTGTGGCGAGAAGTCGTCTCTGGAACCGTCGCAGTCAATCCTGTTTTTGGGGATGCATTTCGACACGGTACGAGCAGTGGTATCTCTGCCTCCAGACAAGCAAGCATGTCTCCTTCGACATGCACAGGTTATGAAATCTTAGACAGCAATGTCCTTTCGAAGCTGTATGCGCCTTCTGGGTTTGGTGGCGTCCATGGAGGCACTTCCGTTTGCCCAGTTTCATTCCAGGGCCCTCCAAAGGCTCATTCTGAGCCGTTGGGATAGATCGCAGGCTTCGCTGGATTGTAGGGTCATCATCTCCCACAGGGTACGAGATTCGCTAGGATGGTGGTTACGTCCAGAAGCGTTATCCCTGGGGAAGTCCTTCCTCTCTCCGAGGTGGTCGGTCATAACCACCGATGCCAGCCTGACGGGCTGGGGACTGGAACGATCTCTGGATTCAGGGAGTATTGTCGTCGGCTGTCCTGCCGATCAACATCCTGGAATTGAGGGCAATTTTTTCCTTTGCCTCCAACACTGGACGGTCCCTTTTAAGCGGTCTGCCAGTCCGAGTGCAGACAGCCAATGCGACGGCGGTCGCGTATATCGAACATCTAGGCGGGACAAGGAGTTCCAGACTCATGGTGGAGGTATCTCGGATCCTGGTATGGGCCGAGACCAGAGTGCCAACCATCTCTGCGATCCACATTCCAGGAGTCCAGGATATCACGGCAGACTTCTCAGTCGCGAGAAGATAGATCCCGGAGAATGGAGTCTTCATCCGGAGATTTTTGCACTGCTGTGCTCCCGTTGGGGAACTCCCCAAGTGGATTTGATGGCATCCATACCGACTTTCATGTCCAGGTACAAGGACCCGAATGCTGTGACGGTGGATGCTCTGGTGGCTCCGTTGGACTAATTCGAGCTAATCTATGTGTTCCCGACGATACCCTTACTTCCTCTGGGGTTGCGTCGGATCAGACTGGAGAGAATCCCGGCTATGTTGATAGCCCCAGATTGGCCAAGGAGGACGTGGTTCTCGACACTGGTGTCCTTCTGGCAGCGCCTCCTTTTCCACTTTTTTCTTCGCCCGGACCTGTTAACCCAAGGGCCCGCTCGTCATCCGGACCTGAAGTCTCTGCGTTTGACGGCGTGGCTCTTGAGACCAAAATATTGACCGTCAAGGTTTTTCAGCCAAAGTCATTGCCACTTTGCGGGCTGCCAGAGGTCCGGCTACTACTAGGATTTATTACAAGTCTTGGGAAGCCTTCTTTTTGTGGTGTTCGGGTTCTTCAAGGAACCCGAGGATTCTTTCCATTCCCAATTTGTTGGCCTTTTGTAGTACGGGCTGGACAAGGGTTTGGCAGTTAGCATTCTGAAGGGTCAGGTTTCTGCCCTGTCTTTGCTTTTCGGAAGGCTATCGCCTCGCGTAGGGACGTACGTTCCTTTTTTCGCGGAAGTAACCCGTCAGTTTCCGCCGCGGAAGGCGCCTGTGTCTCCTTGGCGGCTCAATCTTGTCTTGGAAGCTCTTCAACATGGGCCTTTTGAGCCTATGGACTCCGTTAACCTTTCGTTGCTCTCTTGGAAGGTTGACTTCCTAGTGGCGGTCACCTCCTTGAGAAGGGTTTCTGAGTTGGCGGCTCTTTCTTGCTCGCCTCCTTTTTCTGGAGTTTCACCTGGATCGCGTAGTACTTCGCACACAGGGTGACTTCCTTCCTAAGGTGGTGTCACAATTTCATGTTAACCAGTATATTGTGTTGCCCTCGCTCTGTCCGGGGCCGAGGAATGCGAAGGAAAGCGCCTTGCACACATTGGATTTGGTGCGGGCTTTGAATTTCTATTTGTCTGTTACCCAAGGTTTTCGGAAGTCGGACTCTCTGTTTGTGATTCCAGCAGGTCGTCGGCGTGGTCAACGAGCTTCCAAGGACTCTATAGCTCGTTGGATCCGGTCGGCCATTTTAGAGGCTTACCGACTTAAGGGCGATCCTTGCCTGATTAAGATTCGAGCTCACACTCCACGAGGGCTGTGGGTTCATCGTGGGCCTTTCATCAAGGGGCCTCGGCAGCTCAGCTCTGCCGGGCTGCGACCTTGCGCTCCGTCCATACCTTTACAAAATTTTATAGGGTGGACGTTAGTGCTTCTGCTGATGCAGCCTTAGGACGTAGGGTCCTGCAGGTGGCTGTAGTTTAAAGTTCTCGTTAACTTGGGTTTAGCGCTAGTTGCGCATTTACTTAGGTTGTTGGGTTCTGCCATTTTCTGTTTTTTTCCCACCCTTAATTTTTGGACTGCTTTGGGACGTCCCACTAGTAATGACTAGTGTGTCTCCTTTCCTTCAGTTCTGCTGCTGAAAGACGGATTTTGGTAAGAACTTACCTGTAAAATCCTTTTCAGCGAAGGAAGGAAAGGAGACACAGCTCCCTCCCATGGCAGAAGTGTGTTGTTGTATTTGCAGATGCGGCGTGACCCTTCTCTGATAGCGATTATCTGGGCTGAGGTCCACGCGCTAAGGCTCTGTTCCAGCATCGCCAGCTCATCGCAGTGGTCAGGTTCAGTGAGTAGTACCTGGAACTGTGTGTTTTTTTCCTGTTGCATGCATAACCTGTATTATTGTCTTTTCTCTGAAGTCCTTCAGAAGGGGTTATGTTGCTCCGCTGGTGATATTTGCTCTTCCTTAGCTTGTGTACGACTGGAGAGCTAAGTAGGAGGAGCCCGAGCTGGAGGGGCCGGTCAACACTCTTTTTAATCTGAGATGTCTATCCCATCTGGGCTCCGCCTACCCACTAGTAATGACTAGTGTGTCTCCTTTCCTTCCTTCGCTGAAAAGGATTTTACAGGTAAGTTCTTACCAAAATCCGTCTTTCAGGTCTTAAACTCCACAAGCTCATAAATGAATTCTATTTAAAGAGTTAGGCTACTATTTTTATAATTGATGGCTATGGCATGGTACTGCAGGTTCACCCCCTGTAATGGCCCCCAGAGGGCTACTATATAAATGAGAGAGCTGTTGTTTTCTTGCAGCATCCAAGAACATCTGGTAAGAGCTGGTCGGTGAGGTGCTGGCTAACCAGAATCCCGCAATGTCCGCTGTTTCATCCTTCATTGCTCGTTCTTTAAAACTTAACATGGACAAAAAAAGAATTGGTCATCTTTCCCCCATCTCGCTCAAACCCACACCCTCACACCCCCACCAACACACCTACCCATTAAAGTCAATGGCTGCTCACTCTCCCCAGCTCTGCAAGTTCATTGCCTCGGGTTAACCCTGGACTTTGATCATTCCTTCAAACTACACATCCAAGCCCTTTAGGCTGGGTTCATATTGCATTATGGCAGTCCGTGTAACGGATTGTGTTACAACGCGGCATTAACGCAATGTAACGCATCCGTTAGTGCACCCATAGACTGCCATAACGTAGCGCATCGGTAACGCATGTCATAATCGGCAAGCGTTAGCGATGTGCCATCATGCTGTGACGGACCCTCAGACGTGGCCTGCAGCGTTCGAGGGTCCGTCACTGCATAACGCGATCCAAAAAAGGCAGTTGCGTTAGCGCAGTCCGTTTAACACATGTGTTGAACGGACTGCCCTAACACAATGTGAACCTAGCCTTACACTTCCTGTCAACTCAAACTCAAAAATATTTCTCAGATCCGCATATTCCTGAATCAAAAATTTGTAAAGACACTAGTGCATGCCGTCATCTCCTTCCTCGACTACTGCAACCTCTTGCTCTGTGGCCTGCCTTCTAATGCTCTCGCATCCCTCCAATCTATCCTCAACTCTGCCTTGACTAATCCACCTGTCCACCCGCGTTTCCCTGGCCTCTACTTTCTTCCAACCCCTTTATTGGCTCCCCATTGCCAGAGACTCCAGTTTAAAACCCTAACCATGACATACAAAGCCATCCACAACCTGTGTCCTCCATACATCTGTGACCTCGTCTCCCGCTACCTACCTGCACGCAACCTCCAATCCTCACAAGATCTCCTTCTCTACTCCCCTCTTATCTCCTCTTCCCACAATGCCATACAAGATTTCTCTCGTGCATCCCCCCTACTCTGGAACTCTCTACCACAACATATCAGACTCTCGCCTACCATGGAAACCTTCAAAAAGAACCTGAAGACCTTCCTCTTCCGACAAGTCTACAACCTGCAGTAATCAACGATCCACCAAACCGCTGCACGACCAACTCTACCCTCGCCTACTGTATCCTCACCCATCTCTTGAAAATTGTGAGCTCTCACGGGCAGGGTCCTCTCTCCTCCTGTACCAGTTGTGACCTGTATTGTTTAAGATTACTGTACTTGTATTTATTATGTATACCCCTCCTCACATGTATAGCGCCATGGATTAAATGGCGCTATAATTATAAAATACTCTATAAACTGTTCCAGAGATCCCAACAACAATGTACTGGTGAAGTTCAGTTCATCAAGGCTACAGAAGCTCGATGCTGAAGTTGTTGGCATGAACTTCCTGAACTTTTTTCCTTGGAACAGTGCACATGGGAAAGTCCTCTAAGTGGATGTAGAACATCTGGTGGCTAAATTATGTTAACCCTATGTAACTGTATATTGCTGTGTACTCCTATAGAGTGCATAGAACACCTTAAAACAGCACCTTAATGTATCACTTCAAAGTACTGGCCTAATGCTCACATATGGTTCAAGTGAACCTGTAACATGATGTATGGTGTCAGAGCACAGAGGGCATGCCATACAGCAGATCCCTACAGAAAACTGCTTTGAATGATTTAATCTCTTAATGACCAGGCATGAAAGGGTCTCCTAATGACCGGCCAATTAATTTTATATTCGCCTCTCCACTTTTCCATAGCCTTTTTTTTTTTTTCTTTATTAATACCCCTCACTGACAGGGCTCCATGAAGCTTTGTTTTATGCAGGATAAATGATATTGTTTCATCATAAAATACTGTGAAAATTATTTATTTTTTTACTTTTTGTTACACAAATATTTAAAAAAAAATTTTTTATTTAGTTTAGTGTTTTTTCATACTTTTAGACTTTTCATTTTTCGGAACAAATAACTTGGTGAATTCATTGTCCCATGTTATTACATTTGCGTGAATACCTAACGTGGGATTTTGTTTTTAGGTGTTTTTATATGGTGGATTTTATTTGTATTGTTTTTCAAAGGGGACTTTGTTTCTCTTTTATTTTACACTTGATTTTTGGAAGTAGTTTTTGTTACATTATTTGTTGTCCAAGAGCTCATCAAACATCCCTAGTGATTTATTCATTTTTTTTGCTCTTGAACCCCTATAGACCATCAATACGTATGAAAACAGCGGCCGTTAAAGTACCTTATTTCCTCATCGACACCCACCCCTCCACGGGTACAATTTCCTCTGGTGTCAACTCGACTCTGCTTCAAATACTGGTCTATCTGGTACAATTAACCCCTTAAGTACCACTGTCAATTGTGACAGTGGTATCTAAGTTATTAAAAGCCCCCCTATGGCAGGATCGACTACCCACGATGGTTAGCGCAGGTCATCTGATGATCCTAGAATACGTTGACCTGTGAGATCCAGCTCTAAGCACTGACAGGCTCTGTCAGTAAGTCACTGCAGTGCACGAGTAAAGGTACTGTCACACTAAGCAATCGCACCAGCGATCACGACAACGACACGACCTGGCAGAGATCGTTTCTACAGCACTATAAGGTCGCTAGTAGCTTCCAAACAGGAAGATCTCATAAACAACACATCAGCGGTCTGTATAACGACCTCGGCGGTCTTTGGGACCTGTCACACAGCAGGTATTGTTAACCCCTTCATGACCTTGCCATTTTTTGCAATTCTGACCATTGTCCCTTTATGAGGTAATAACTCAGGAACGCTTCAACGGATCCTAGCGATTCTGAGATTGTTTTTTCGTGACATATTGGGCTTCATGTTAATGGTAAATTTAGGTCGATAATTTTTGCGTTTATTTGTGAAAAAAATGGAAATTTGGCGAAAATTTTGAAAATTTCGCAATTTTCAAATTTTGAATTTTTATTCTGTTAAACCAGAGAGTTATGTGACACAAAATAGTTAATAACATTTCCCACATGTCTACTTTACATCAGCACAATTTTGGAAACAAAATTTTTTTTGTTAGGAAGTTATAAGGGTTAAAAGTTGACCAGCGATTTCTCATTTTTACAGCAAAATTTACAAAACCATTTTTTTGGGGACCACCTCACATTTGAAGACACTTTGAGGGGTCTATATGGTAGAAAATACCCAAAAGTGACACCATTATAAAAACTGCACCCCTCAAGCTACTCAAAACTACATTCAAGAAGATTATTAACCCTTCAGGTGCTTCACAGGAACTAAAGCAACGTGGAAGGCAAAAATGGACATTTTAATTTTTCCAACAAAAATTTTATTTTAGCATCAATTTTTTCATTTTTGCATGGGCAACAGGATAAAATGGATCTTAAAATTTGTTGGGCAATTTCTTCTGAGTACACAGATACCTCATATGTGGTCATAAACCACTGTTCGGGCACACGTCGGGGCTCGGAAGGGAAGTAGTGACGTTTTGAAATGCCGACTTGATGGAATGTTCTGCGGGCGTCATGTTACGTTTGCAGAACCTATGATGTGCCTAAACAGTAGAAACCCCTCTAAGTGACCCCATTTTGGAAACTAGATCCCCCAAGGAACTCCTTTAGATGTGTGGTGAGCACTTTGAATCTCCAAGTTCTTCACAGAAGTTTATAAGGCAGAGCTGTGAAAATAAAAAAATCATTTTTTTTCCACAAAAATCATTTTTTTAGTCCCCAATTTTTTTTTTCCCAAGGGTAACAGGAGAAATTAGACCCCCAAAGTTGTTGTGCAATTTTTCCTGAGTGCGCTGATACCCCATATGTGGTGGTAAACCACTGTTTGGGCACACGTCTGGGCTCGGAATAAAGGGAGCACTGTTTGACTTTTAACAGCCAATCAGAGCGATCGTAGCCATGTGGGGGTTAAGCCAACTCCCCTGTGGTGAAGCACAAAGGGTCTTGTGCCTGCGGGTCGGGTGACCTTTCAGTGACCCCGGTCACCCGACCCGCAGGAACGCGATCCTTTCATGACACATACGCTGTGTCACAGGTGAGGAAGGGGTTAAAGATCCCGACCTCGATAGGTGTGATTGAGCGGAACCTTTTCCACACCCCTCAGCACAGATTGGTGGTCACTGTATGTCATATGTCACAGCTCTCGCTTTGTGATTGGACTTCCGTGTCATAAAAGACGACGTATTAGCGCTCCCTTCCGTTGTTCTCGAGCGCAAGTGGTTCATACGAATTTCCAGCATCGTTCCATACTGCGTCCTGCTAGCCTTCTGCTTTGCAGCTACTGTGATCCAGTCTGTGTCGCTATTGCGTTTGCCCCGGATTCATTTTTTTCAGGATCCCAAAAATGTCTTGTATAAATGGCAAAGATGAAGAGCTGTAGCAACTGACAGGATCGCAAAACTCCACACACGATAGTATCCTCGCAACAACGCACAAAGGACTAGATGTTGTGGCCACCAATCGGAGCTGAGGGGCGTTTAAAACCTAGTCCCGCCTGCGCCGCTGACATATGAGTCGCCAACGAGGTCACTCGTCGTTCATCAAGGGTGTCAAATTCAGCGATTCAGGCTCACCAGCGGGACACCAACGATCAAAAAACGGTCCAGAATGTTCATGAACGATCAGCGACATCGCAGCAGGGGCCTCATCGCTGCTACATGTCACACACAGCGACGTCACTGACGATGTCACTGCTGCGTCATAAAATCGCTGTCGCTTAAGCGATATCGCTAGCGATCTCACCTAGTGTGACAGTACCTTAAGACAGTGTATGAGACCAGTGATGACGGAAGAGGGGCGGCTGCCGTAGAGCAGGGTCTCAGGAGGCTGAGTCGATGCTGCAGGAATCTGGCGGCAGCAGGAATGGGGCGATGCTGGGAGGATGGTGCATACACAGAATGAGATCTTGGGAACCGAGGGGACTCTGCTGGCATACTGTGATAGCCCGGGGTCCGCCACAGCGTCGCACCGCTGAACACCCCCCTCCTCCTGTCCTTGGGCTCACAGCAGCGCCCCACTCCTACTGCTGCCAGCTTCCTGCAGCAGCAACCCCTGCTCCACTGCAGCCTCCCCTACCCATTATTAAACTACCTTTAAAAGCGGACTATAAGACGAACCACCATTTTATTTAATAACATTTTTCCCATTTTCCTTCCCAAAATTTGGGGTGTGTCTTATAATCCATAAAATACGGTACATTTTTGTGAGATTAACACGGAAACCCCCTAGTAAGTGTTCAGCATAGAACAAGAATGTGATCACAGGATTATACTGAAATCGATAAAAAAAAGTTATGTACCCCAAAATTTTACCAATAAAAATTAAACTTTTCTCTCACAACCAGCCCCACTCAGGTTCGTCATCTGCTACTGGAAATATAGGGGTTCCCGCGTTACTGGTAGAACAAAGACTCTGGAAAAGCGACATGGCTCCTTCCCCTCAAATAAAATCTAGTGAAAGCTGTTCTCCTAAATTCCCCCTCTTTCTGATCCCCACTATGCCTAAACCTCAGTAAGTGGCCACATTTTGACATTATTGTAGTGGGAAGAGCCCAATTAACAATTTATGTGGTGCTTGTCTCCAGAAGCTCAAGCTGGGCACGATGTATGGGTGCGCTACAATATATGGGGTTTACACTGTATGGGGCACAATGTATGGGCACTAAACTGGCATATTTGCAATTCTCCAGAATAAAGCTCGACATGGATGTTACAAATAGTCAATAGACAATTCTTATCTTAATTTGAACAATTTTTAATTAAAAGAATCTGATTTAAAAAAAAAAAAAGCTAGTACACCGCTAGATGAATTCCTTGATGGTTCTAGTTTCCAAAATGGGGTCACTTGTAGGTGTTTCTGCTGTTTTGGTATCTCGGGGGCTCTGTAAATGAGACATGGTGTCCGCAATCTATTCCAGACAAATTTACAATCTAAATACCAAATGGTGCTCCTTCCCGTCCAAGCCCTGACGTGTGTCGAAACAGAGCTTTTTGACTACAAGTGGGGATGGTGCCACGCTCAGAAGAAAGTGGGTAACAAACTGTAGGGTTCACTTTTTTCATGTTACCTTTTGCAAAATTGAAAAATTTGGGGCTAAAGCAAAAAAAAAAAAAACCTAAACATTTTCAATATGATGATCTAATGTTATAAAATTATGTGTATTACCTGTGAGTTCAAAATGCTCACTATACCCCTGGATAAAATTCTTGAGGGATGTAGTTTTAAAAATGGGGTCACCTGTAGCGGTTTTCTGCTATTTGGGTGCCTATAGGTGCTTTGCAAATGCGACATGGCACCCGCAATCTATTTCAGCCAAATTTGTGTTCCAAAATTCAAATGGTGCTACTTCCCTTCCGAGCCCTGGCTTTTGTCGAAACAGGTTTCTGACCACATGTGGGGTATCGGCGTGCTCAGAAGAAACTAGGTGGCAAGTAGTGGGGTCCGTTTTTTGTGCTATTCCTTGCAAAAGTGAAGCAATTGGGGTAATACAACATTTTAGAGTAAAAAGTACAATTTATTTTTCCATGCGGCTTTGTACTAATTCCAGTGCAGAACCTGAAGGGTTAAGAAATTTCTTGACAGCAGTTTTTAAGTATTTGAGGGGTGTGTTTTTTAAAATGGCATCACTTTTGGGAATTTCCAATATATAGGCACCTCAAAGTCCATTTAAATCTGATTAAGTCCCTAAAGAAACCGGTTTTGTAAATTTCTTGGAAAAACATCCTGACAAAATATAATGACATTTTAAAAAATGATGCAAAAGTAAAGTAAGCATATGGGAAATGTTATTAATTATTTTGTACAGTATGACTGACTAACTGGTTTAAAGATATAAAAATTGAAAGTTGTGAATTTTTCAAATTATTCAACAAAAACATGATGTTTTCACAAACGCAAAGCTTATCTACTTAAATTTACCAGTCTCCGAATCACTGGGACATGTTGGCATATTCCAGAGTTATTACGACACAAAGTGAAACTGTTCAGATTTAAAAAAAAAAAATTGGCCTGGTCAGGAAGGTTGAAAGTGGCTTGGTCACTAAGGGGTTAACTGGAGCTTTATTGGTGCGCCAGTTACAAAGGAAAATAACCCACTACAATGACATTGACCCAGATCAGCTGTGCAAGGACCTATCATGTGATCGCCAGGACCTACAGAAGCAACGACTATGCCGCTGAAGAAATAGGAGATAGACATGGTAACATGTTCTCTGCAAGAACCTTCGCTTGTCTGACAGCTGAGCCCCTGACCTCCTGCTAAATTGCAGGAGCTCCAGCCCTGCATTGTAAATTTTCCATAGCGTGGGGTTAAAGGCCAGGATCAAGTTCTGTAAATTTATGGCGCTTGGCTGTTTTGAGGTTAAGATTCTCTGGACCCCCGACCACAGATCTGATGGCGCAAACTAACAGCGTTGCAGATACCTGTGGGACCTGACTCGGACACTCTGCCGTGATAAAATCCTATTCTGCACATTTGATGCACAAGTCCGGTGGGCAGTCCTATCCCATGGCTGGAAGTGATCACTGTATCCTGGTATACTTGCAGGGAAGACTGTCAGTCACTGAGTAGAATTGCCTAGAAGGGATGTAATAAATGATACACTCCTTTAACCTACCCAGCTCTTCCTGCTGGAAACAGTTCTACCACACATAGACTAGGCGGTTCCCCGTTCTTTCAACAGGCTTGCTTTAATTGAGATTTTTAATTTGCATCACAGTTTATCCCTATCACCTGTGTTCAAGTCCGACCTATTGATGTCTGACCGGACGGTTATCAACCCTCCAGTGCTGTGTGGTATTGAGTCTGACGTCTGTGATGTCTCATGTTCCGTAGTGGAATTCAAAGGGATTTTATGTATGAAGAAGCAGGATTGAAATAAAGTCCGCTCTGATCAGGCGGATAGCTGTAAGAGAGTGTTATCGAACTCCATAGAGTACCGTGGCTGCTCTCTTGTGGTTGCAGAAGTCAGACCTCCACCAGTCACATATCGAGGAGCTGTCCTAGGAATTTGTGGTCAGTGTCTAACAGTACGTGATCCCTAGATCAATGTAATCTGTAAATATTTTGTATCTTTATGTTCGTAAAAGTGAAATCTATTAAGAGATCAAATTATTTTAATAGTATGTGAAAGCCACAAAAATAAACGGTCCGTTATGGGTCTCGGAAAATGACGACACTGTCATATTGTCAGGTCATTTTACTGCACAATGAATGCTGTTTAACCCCTTTATTCCATCCGACGTACTATTCCGTCCATGTGACCCTGGACCTAATTCCCATGGACGGAATAGTACGTCATGGGCGATCAGCTGCGCTCCCGAGGGGAGCGCAGCTGATCGTGGCCGGGTGTCAGCTGTTTATCACAGCTGACACCCAGCACTATGTGTCAGGAGCGGTCACGGACCGCTCCCGGCACATTAACCCCTGGCACACCGCGATCAAACATGATCGCGGTGTACCGGGGCCACAGGGGAGGATCGCGCAGGGAGGGGGCTCCCTGCGCGCTCCCCTGAGACCCTCAAAGCAGCGCGATGTGTCGTGCTGTTCTGAGGGTCCGTCCTCCCTCCAGGTCCCCGGATCCAAGATGGCGCCGGGGTTCTGCAGGGAGGCGGCTTCCTCAGTGCCTGCTGAGAGCAGGCGCTGAGGAAGTCTGCAGCGATGACAGAGCGATCGCTGGTGTGACAGAGTGCTGTGCACACTGTCACTCCAGCGATCTGATAAAATACTGTGATGTCCCACCCTGGGACAAAGTAAAAAAAATAAAAATAAAAAGTGGTAAAAAAAAATCATAAAAAAAAAAATATATTCCCCAATAAATTCATTTTTTCCTGTAAATAAAAAAAACAAAACAATAAAAGTAAACATATTTGGTATCGCCGCGTCCATAACGACCCCCCCTATAAAACTGTCCCACTAGTTAACCCCTTTAGTGAACCCCTTAAAAAAAAAAAAAAAAAACTAAGCAAAAAATCAATGCTTCATCATCATACCGCCGAACAAAAAGTGGAATAACACGCGATCAAAAAGACCGATATAAATATGGTACCGCTGAAAACGTCATCTTGTCCCGCAAAAAACGAGCCGTCATACAGCATCATCAGCGAAAAAATAAAAAAGTTATAGCTCGCAGAATAAAGTGATGCAAAAATAATAATTTTTTTATATAAAATTGTTTTCATTCTATAAAAGCGCCAAAACATAAAAAAAATGATATAAATGAGGTATCGCCGTAATTTTACTAACCCGAAGAATAAAACTGCTTTATCAATTTTACCACACGTGGAACGGTATAAACGCCTCCCCCAAAAGAAATTCATGAATTGCTGATTTTTGTTCATTCTAACCTCCCAAAAATCGAAATAAAAAGCGATCAAAAATGTCACGTGGTCATAAATGGTACCAATAAAAACGTCACCTCGTCCCGCAAAAAATAAGACCTCACATGACTCTGTGGGCCAAAATATGCAAAAATTAATAGCTCTCAAAATGTGGTGATGCAAAAAACTATTTTTTGCAATAAAATGCGTCTTTTAGCGTGACAGCTGCCAATCATGAAAACCCGCTATAAACAGTAAATCAAACCCCCTTTATCACCCCCTTAGTTAGGAAAAATAATAAAATTAAAAAAATATTTATTTCCATTTTCCCGTTAGGGTTAGGGTTGCGGCTAAAGTTAGGGTTAGGGTTGGCGCTAACGTTAGGGTTGGGATTAGGGTTAGGGGTGTGTTAGGGTTAGGTTTGTGGTTAGGGTTGGGACTAGGGTTAGGGGTGTGTTGGGGTTAGGGTTGGAGTTAGAATTGGGGGGTTTCTGCTGTTTAGGCACATCAGGGGCTCTCCAAATGTGACATGGCGTCTGATCTCATTTCCTGCCAATTCTGCGTTGAAAAAGTCAAACGGTGCTCCTTCACTTCTGAGCTCTGCCATGTGCCCAAACAGTAGTTTACCCCCGCATATGGGGTATCAGCGTACTCTGGACCACAAGAGTTATTGTGCAATTTATCCTATTTCTTCTGTTACCCTTGGGAAAATAAAAAACTGGGGGCGACAAAATCATTTTTGTAAAAAAAAAATGATTTTTTTGTTTTTACCGCTGTATGTTATAAAACTTCTTTGAAGCACTTGGGGCTTCATAGCGCTCACCACACTTCTAGATAAGTTCCTTGTGGGGTCTATTTTCCAAAATGGGGTCATTTGTGGGGGGTTTCTACTGTTTAGGCGCATCAGGGGCTCTCCAAATGCGACATGACGCCCCCAGACCATCCCATCAAAGTCTGCAATCCAAAACGTCACTACTTCCCTTCCGAGCCCCGACGTGCGCCCATACAGTAGTTTAGTCCCACATATTGGGTATCAGCGTACTCAGGACAAATTGGACAACAACTTTTGGGGTCCAATTTCTCCTGTTACCCTTGTGAAAATAAAATATTGGGGGCGAAAAAGTCATTTTTGTAAAAAAAAAAGATTTTTTATTTTACGGCTGTACGTTATAAACTTCTATGAAGCACTTTGGGGTTCAAAGTGCTCACCACACATCTAGATAAGTTCCTTGAGGGTCTAGTTTCCAAAATGGTGTCATTTGTGGGGGGTTTCCACTGTTTAGGCAGATCAGGAGCTCTCCAAACACGACATGGCATCCAGCCAATTCTGCGTTGAAAAAGTCAAACGGCGCTCCTTCCCTTCCAAACTCTGCCATGCACCCAAACAGTGGTTTACCCCCACATATGGGGTATCAGCGTACTCAGGACAAATTGCACAATAACTTTTGGAGTCTTGTTACCCTTGGGAAAATAAAAATTGGGGTGAAAAGATCAATTTTGTGTAAAAAATATGATTTTTTAATTTTACAGCTCTACGTTATAAACTTGTGTGAAGCACTTGGGGGTTCAAATTGCTCACCAAAGATCTAGATAAGTTCCTTAGGGGGTCTAGCTTCCAAAATGGAGTCACTTGTGGGGGTTTCCACTGTTTAGGCTCATCTGGGGCACTACAAACGGAACATGACCCCCATCAATGTTTGCATTCCAAAACGTTACTGCTTCCTTTCCAAGCCCTGTCGTGCGCCCAAACAGTTTCCCCCCACCCACATATGGGGTATCAGCGTACTCAGGACAAATTGGACAACAACTTTTGGGGTCCAATTTCCTTGGGAAAAATCAAAAATTTGGGACTAAAAAATCATTTTTGTGGAAAATTGTTTTTTTTTTTTTTTTTTTTCACACCCAGGCATTATAAACTTTTGTGAAACACTTTGGGGTTCAAAGTGCTCACAACAGATCTAGATAAGTTCCTTAGGGGTCTAGTTTCCAAAATGGTGTCACTTGTGGGGGGTTTCCACTGTTTAGGCGTATCAATTTTCGCCATATTTGCATTTTTTTTCAAAAATAAACGCAAGGTATATCGAAGAAATTTTACCACTAACGTGAAGTACAATATGTCACGAGAAAACATTCTCAGAATCGCGAAGATCCGTTGAAGCGTTCCAGAGTTATAACCTCCTAAAGAGACAGTGGTCAGAATTGTAAAAATTGGCCTGGTCATTAACATGCAAACCACCCTTGGGGGTGAAGGGGTTAAAGAGAGAAAAAAAAAACCACAATGCAGTGCCGCTATTTTTCTCTTATTTTTTTTTATCGTTTCACCCCACTTGGAATTTTTTTTTTAGTTTTCAGGATATGATGCGATAAAATGAATAGTGTCATTCAAAACTATGACTCATCCCGCAAAGAAAAAGCCCTCATGGCTTTATCAAAGGAAAAAGTTATGGCTCTTGAAAGGTGAAGAAAAAACTAAAGCACAAAAATGAAAAATCGCAGCGTCCAGTAAATGAATAAAATACAAGTTATTGTGAATCTTTCCCCACAGATCTATATATGAATTTGCTCTGCGCCTCCTGCTCCGTAATATCCATATTACCTCTCAGTTAGGGCTGTGTATGACTAGACAAGTTCCTTGTAAGATTTGGGGGCTCTGAGGCTGGCCACCTAGTTTTGGTTAATGTATACACCGACACAGCACAATATAGTAGAAATACATGTCAATTCAATCACATATAAGGAAAAATACATGTGTACGACTGGAGTAGAGTGTTTCACTGTGCGACACTGGTAGCAGCTTTAATAAGCCTGTTTGGGTATTTTTCTGTTAATATTGTGACAGCTTGGTAGTGGGCGCTCCTGTGGGTGCCAGTTGGCTTCCACAAATATGATCAGTTATATGTATGCCCTTTAAGTTATGGATTGGAAAGGAATTCCGAGTCGGATTGCCGCAACGTATTAGTTGGCATGACATATTTTGCTGATAAATAAGGTTTGCTGTGAATTTGTCATCTTTCCCCTCAAACCTCGGAAGGATGAGATTTCTTATTTCTACTATGCTGTATTTAATTAGTGTCACTGGTCTCTTTTTTGATTGCTGGGTTATGAGGGTATTACTCCACGAGAGCCTCTCTTAGAAGACCCTCTAGTAGAGGGCCGATAATTTCCAGGCTCAGTTTGTCCCCTTTTTGAATATTGGCACCACATTTGCTATCCTCCGGCTGGTTAAGCAAGTGACGTTTAACCCCCTTCATGACCTTGCCATTTTTTGAAATTCTGACCAGTGTCCCTTTATGAGGTAATAACTCAGGAACGCTTCAACGGATCGTAGCGATTCTGAGAATGTTTTTATTCGAACGTCCATGACAGCACTACAGAGAGAGGGGATCCGCCCCTTAGGAACAGGAAACCTACAGATACAAAAAGGGCGGCACCTCTCCCACGCATCAGTTGGTTTCCTGTTCCTAAAGGACGGGTTTCCTACAGATGAAGATCTTCAGGAGGACCCAGGCCGGCCGGTTGACCCAGGTAGCGGGGGGGATCTCCTACCTCGACCGGTGCGGAGCCCCTGGAAGCGCCACGGTGGGTCCGGGTAGGATTCCACGACAGTGTGCGGAGCAGGTGGAGCACTATCCAGTGGATTCCTGTCTCCCAGCCAGCGCCGGTTGGTAAGTATCCCCCCCTCTCCCTGGTCCCGGTGCCTGCTCCCTGTCTTCTCCTGTAGTCCTACATGGTGGGGCCGGAGGTGGTGCAGCCAAAAAAAAAAAAAATTTTTCTTTGAATTTGAATTTCCCGCCGAGCGGGGTTTTTTGAATCTCCCGCCGCGCGTCTCTGCTGTGGACGGCGCGGCGGGGATTTTTTGAATGTCCGCCGCGCGTCGCTGATATGGACGGCGGGGGGGGTTTTCAAATCTTCGGTGCGCGCCGCTGCTGTGAGCGGCACTGCGGGGAGTTTGGCATCTCCCGCTCGCGTCCCGGCTGGGGGCGATGCGGCTGGAGACTCCGCTCAGATACCTGGGCGATGCGGTCGGGTCTGCGGGGTTCCGGAGAGCGCTGATCCGGGCGGCGTCAGAAAGGGGGGTGGGCGGAGTTTCCACCGCTGGAACCGGAAGTGGGTCACCGGCCAGCGTTTTTATGAAAAATTGGCGCGGCTGCATCATGGCCGGGCGGCGCCTGCTGTGGGGGCGGCAGGAGTGGGCAGGGGAGCTGTGGGGCGGGGAGTAGGAGGGGGTAGACCCCTGGCAGCACCTGCTGACCCGGATATCCGGGGGAGGATATAAGGAGCCTATGAAGCTGGGAAAAGCGCTTCTGCCCCATTTCTTACAATGGACACTGCAGAAGCTCCCTCAGTGCAACAGGAGAGCCAGCAGCAGCAGCAGACAGAGCGCTCCTCTTCAATGGCCAGGGGCGCCAGCCGCAGAAGTTCCTCAGCTGGGAAAAAGCCCCCTCCCCGTGATCCGGTACCTACTGCTGCATGAACTGGGTAAGAGATCGTCAGACTTAGAACACCCAGTAATGCAGTTTTCCCCCATTCTGTGTTCCGTTACTAGGGGAAGAAGTGTTCGGTGAAAAGCAAGCACAGGGAATGTGCCTTTTGTGCTTGCCCTCTGCCAGACGCTTGCCCTAAAAGGTTATGCCAGCCGTGCACGAGACAGACGGTAGGGCATTAAAGGGGGAAGGGCAGGGGCCTGGGATGAGATAGTAACCCCCCTATGCCCCTTCCCTTTTTAGATAGCGGAGGAGACTCCAGATTTCACCGAGACCCTGAAAGAGATAATAAGGGCGGAGATGAAGGCGTCCTTAAGACACGGAAAATCTTCCAGGCGTAGGACTGTACCAGTGTTATCTGATTCAGATTCTCCTGCCGCCCATGACAAGGGTAAGTTGTTTCAGGACCCTCTTCGCCTTCCTCTTCGGCTTCTTCGTCTTCTTCTACAGAGGACGCTACTCGATTTTGTTTTCCTTTGGACCAGATGGACAAACTTGTTAAATCAGTTAGGTCCACCATGGGGGTAGAGGAGGCGAAAGCAAAACTCTGATGTTCGGTGGTCTAGATCCGAAAAAAACGCAGATCCTTTCCACTAAACAGTAGCATCCAAGGCCTTATAGACAGAGAGTGGAAGAAGCCAGAGAAAAGAGGCTCCTTACCCCAAGCGTTTAAACGGAGATATCCCTTTGAAGAACCCTTGACAGGTAGATGGGATAAGGCCCCGAAGCTGGATGCAGCAGTGGCGAAGGCTTCCAAAAAATCCTCCATCCCATTCGATGATATGGGGTCTTTGAAAGATCCACTAGACAAGAAGGCAAACTCCTTCTTGAAGGGACATGGGAGATGTCGGCAGGTGCCCTGAGGCCAGCGGTTGCAGCCACTTGTACAGCCAGATCATTGATGGTCTGGCTAGACCAATTAGAGTCCCAGTTAGCAGATGGAACCTCTAGGGGGTCAATCCGAAAGACCTTGCCGATAATTCAGAACGCGGCGGCTTTCCTGGCTGATTCATCAGCGGACTCAGTAAAAATGGCGGCCAGAGCGGCAGGTCTGTCTAATGCAGTGCGAAGGGCGTTGTGGCTAAAATGTTGGCCGGGCGATATTCAGGCCAGATCTCGCCTCTACTCCATTCCATGTGATGGCGAATATCTTTTTGGCCCGTCCTGGACGAACTTCTGGAAAAGGCAGGGGACGACAAGAAGAAGTTTCCCAG
>JARQOD010000001.1:698855021-698964986 GCA_033576555.1 Oophaga sylvatica
TGCGGGGGTCGATTGCTCCCGGGGCCCAGCCAAAAAACAAAAAAGAACCGGGAGCTGCTCAGATTATCACAGTTGCTAATGGTCGAATGTTCGCTACCATGCCTTAGTTTTTTGGCTGCAAAGGGGAAAATCACATCAAAGAGCTCAACAATCTTTGATTTCAGCGACTCGCCAACGTAGAGGACGACCCGTAGACAGTGACGGGCTGCAGCATTGTCCTGGGAAGTCCCAAATAGCAAAGGGACGGGGGCGCATAGAGACTCAGCGTTAATTCAAGGCAATAAAGCGTTTGTTTTAACAGGGAATAGGCATGTAAAAAATTCTCAAAAAAACCTGTCAGGGAAAATGCCCCCAAACCACTACTATGCAGTTGGAAGTTTCATAAATCGAACCGTTTTAGGTCTTACTAATGCTTCAGTGTTGAAAATTTAATATTACTCTGCAGCCTTTGCTAATGAAGCGGGACTATCCTGGTTTGGATCTTAAAAACATAACCCCCGGGGTTTTGATCGCATTACACAGACTTGGCCCCCATCGTCAAGAAAACCCAGGTTTGATATAGACCCGGGAGTGCTTGTCATGAGGCCTCTGTTGAAAATTAGCTGTGGCGGGTTCATAAAAACCGTTTTTTTTATTTTTATTTAATACGGGGGTACTGAAGTATAAAAAACGCTCAAAAAAAAAAAAAGGGAACACAAAAATATCGTTCCCTAGATATCACTAAATTAAATTTCCAGTTGAAATCTTTTTAAAATTAAAAGGGGAAAATCGTTGAGAACAATAAAAACATAAAAATGATCAATGTAAATCAAAATTAATATCCTACGGAGGTCTAGATTTGAAATGATGCTCAAAATCGAAGTAGAAAATCAAATTACAGGCTCATCCAACTTCAGTGGAAATGGCTCAAGACAAGGAAATGATGCTCAGTAGTGTGCGTGGCCTCCACGTGCCTGGGCATGCTCCGGATAAGGCGGCGGATGTTTTCCTGAGGGATCTCCTCCCAGACCTGGATTAAAGCATCAATAAACTCCTGGACAGTCTGTTGTGCAATGTGGTGATGGTGGATGGAACGCATGATGTGCTGACTGGTTTCTAGTCTTCAGAAAGGGGCAGGCCAGCCCATAGCAACAATGCCTTCATCATGCTGGAACTACTGACACACTTCAGCCTCGAGGCCTAGCACTGCCATGCATCAGAAGGAACCCAGGGCCCAGTGCACCTGCATATGGTCTCACAATGTGTCTGAGGATCTCATCCCGGTACCTAATGGCAGTCAGGCTACCTCTGGTGAGCACATGGAGGGCTGTGCAGCCTTCCAAAGAAATGCCACCCCACACCGTTACTGACCCACTGCCAAACCAATCACGCTGGAGGATGTTTCAGGCAGAAAAACGTTCTCCATGGTGTCTCCAGACTCTGTCACATCTGCTCAGTGTGAACCTGCTCTCATCCATGAAGTGCACAGGACGCCAATGTCGAATCTTCCAATCTTGGCGTTGTCTGGCAAATGCCAAGTGTCCTTCACAGTGTTGAGCTGTAAGCACAACACCCACTTGTGGATGTCGGTCCCTCATATCTCCTTTATGGAGTCACTTTCTGACAGTTTGAGCAGACACACAGCATGTGGCAGTTCTCCTCCTGTTCCTCCTTGCATAAAGGCGGAGGTAGCGGTCTTGCTGCTGGATTGTTGCCCCCTACTGCCCCCTCCACATCTCCTGGTATCGGCTCCATGCTCTGGACACTGTGCTGACAGACACAGCTACCCTTCTTGCTACAGCTCACACTGATGTGCTACGCCGCCGGATGAGATGCACTTCCTGAGCAACTTCTGTGGGTTGTAGACACCGCCTCATGCTACTGTACAGCACCTCTAAGGGTGAGAACAATGACAAAATGTCAAAGTGACCAAAACAAAGGCCAAAAACGATGAGAACAGAGAAATGGTCTGTGGTCATCCCCTGCAGAACCACTCCTTTATGGTGGGTAGTCTTGCTAATTGCCGATCATTTCTACCTGTTGTCTGTTCCATTTGCACAAACAGCAGGATAAATTGATTCACAATCAGTGTTGCTTCATAACTGGACAGATTGATTTCACAGAAGTGTGACTGACTTGCGAGTTACATTGTGTTGTTTAGGTGCTCTATTTTTGTTAGGCAGTGCAGTACAAGCGATGAGACGATTGCCGGTTGAAGTCTCATAGGGGAAATAAAATTAAAAAAAAAAATTAAAAAAAAAAAGTATGAAAAAAAAAGTTTAGAAAAGTTAGAAAACAATAAACATAAAATTTGAATCACCTCTCTTTTACACCAAATAAAAAAAAAAATAATAATAGAAATAAAACAAGCATATTTGGTGTGTATCAAAACACAAAACAAAATTGACCCAATTGATAAATGCCTTAATGAGAAAAATTGATACGCCAGAATTGCAGTTTTCTTCGGTTTCCGCGGTACTGGAAAAAAATGCAATAAGAAGTAATCAAAATGTATCTCCACCCCAAAATGGTATCAATGAAAACATTAGCTCGCTCAAAAAAAAAAAAAAACAGATCGATGAAAAAAATTAAAACATTACCAATATCAAAAAAGTGACAATTTTATTTTTTTTTACAAAATTCAGAAAAAAAAAATGGAAAAATTATATTGCCTGGTCATTTTTAATGTATAGTGAGCGCCAAAAAAAATAAATATAGGAAAAAGAAAACAACTGTGGAATTGCACAATTCCAACACACTTGGAATTTCTTCCTGTTTTCCAGTACGCTATATGGCAAAATGAATGGGGTCATTCAAAACCACAACAAACAAGCCCTCATACATCTGTGCGCAAAGATGAAAAAAAATTATTGCTCTTAGGAGAGGAGAAACTAAAGCGCAAAAATGGAATGATCGCCTGGCTGGGGAGTGGTTACGGATATTACCAGAGGTCTTATTGCATGTACAATTAGAGTTTTACAAAAGTAGATTCCCGTGAGATCATACTCAGGTTGTTTTACAGTACGCAGACAATGCATTTCCTCACACACCCTTCCTCTGACCTCCAGCACGAATAATACACCTCTTCCTTCATTTCACTGACCTGTAAGACACTCTTATGTCTATGGGCCAGCCGACACACCAAGAACAGGCAAACAGCACATCTTCCTTAGGCGTAAACGTGTGATCTCATAGATATTTAGACCTATTTTTAAGCTCTAAACACTTTTGTAATTAGCTTTACTTTAAAATTCCTACTATTCTCCCTATCCTTTAAAAGGGTATTCCCATCTCCAAGATCCTATCCCAATATGTCGTAATAATAATATTAGCAAATGCCTCCAATTAGAAATGTAGTATAGTTCTTCTGATTCGCTATGTCTCTTTCCTCATGTACAGGCATTGCAGGACCTTAGGTATCCATGGTTACCACCACTAGCAACTAGCTAACTCATTATATCAGTGGTTATAACCATGGATACCTAAGGTCCTGCAATGCCTGTACATGAGAAAAGAGACCTAGTGAATCAGAAGAACTATACTTCATTTCTAATTGGAGGGATGTGCTCATATTACACCAACTACATACTGGAATAAGATCTTGGAGATGGGAATACCCCTTTAAATCCTTATAACTGTTGCCTCCATCACAGTCAGTACTTCTGTTAAAACTGCTTGGTTTGCTAAAATGAGACGTGATCAGGGGGTGGCGACAGAAACAGGGTAAGTGACACCAGCCCTGATGACGAATCGTTTTGAGTTTGGTGATAGAAGCTATGGGGAAGCACTGCTGTCACTCACCCGATGACTTAACACCGACCCTGACGATGAACAAGGCAGCGAGGACAGAAACAGCTTCTGATGGTGGCAACGAAGATGCTGGCGGCAGGGAAACAACCCATTTAAGCCCCAATACATACACTGGACTAATCTCGACCAAGCTCACCGATATTGGCAAGTTTAGCCAACAGTGATGTGTATGGAAGCCTCGGATAGTGTATTGTTAGATGAAGTATTGATCCAGCATGTCCAATATCGGTTCCCAGAGAGGAACCACAAAAAAGAGATATCAGCCCATGGCTTTCTCATAGAGCGCTCAGCCGAGCAAGTGCTCCCGTGTATGGGAAAGCCAACCAAGAGAGCTGTAAACTGAACGATCGGCCAAACCATTGCATGGCCGACGGCTATCTAATGTGTATGGTGGGCTTTAGCTTTATCTTCCAGATCACACAGATGGATGCCTAATATCATGGTGAGATTACAGCCATTAGCTGTACCCCTGTATATACTGGTAGTGCTAAATCTAATTAAAGTCAAAACTCAGGTAATGATGATGGGAATATTTTACAAGGCCACAGTCTCATACTTAACAATGAGGAAGAGTGATGTACAACACCTGGTAAATGTGAACATTAGAAGTTGCCTTAATTCCTCCATTAATGGCAATTTTTCCCCCTAAAATATCAGTTCAGTCTGGAAAACTGCTGCAGTGTAAAACCTGATTAAATTTAGTTCATTCTATTGCTTGTCATGCTTTACAGATTTCATACTTCAAAAACCCCATCAAACTAAAAATAATGCTAAAAAGGGTAAAATGGCACATTTGAATAACTTATAAAGTGTCTGAAGTTCTATACTCGCAGTCATGATATAAAGGAGTAACACTGTGTGTAATATCCGGCTTCATTATATGCCTGTGGGTCAAAGCTCGGAATGGAGTCACATGGATAGTCATTTGTAGGAAGAATTTCAGAAATGTCACACGACCATGAAATACTTTACAATGCACAAACCTACAGTGGGTTCGGAAAGTATTCAGACCCCTCTAAATTTTTCACTCTGTTTCATTGCAGTTATTTGGTAAATGCAAAAAAGTTCATTTTTTTTCTCATTAATGTACACTCTGCACCCCATCTTTACTGATATACCAGAAATGTAGAAATTTTTGCAATTAATTAAAAAAGAAAAACTGAAATATCACATGGTCATAAGTATTCAGACCCTTTGCTCAGACACTCATATTTACGTCACATGCCGTCCATTTCCTTGTGATCCTCCTTGAGATGGTTCTACTCCTTCATTGGAGTCCAGCTGTGTTTAATTAAACTGATAGGACTTGATTTGTAAAGGCACACACCTGTCTATATAAGACCTCACAGCTCACAGTGCATGTCAGACCAAATGAGAATCATGAGGTCAAAGAAACTGGCCAAGGAGCTCAGATACAGAATTGTGGCAAGGCACAGATCTGGCCAAGGTTACAAAACAATTTCTGCAGTACTCAAGGTTCCTATGAGCACAGTGGTCTCCATAATCCTTAAATGAATCAGTTTGGGACCACCAGAAGTCTTCCTAGACATGGCCGTCCAACCAAACTGAGCAATTGTGGGAGAAGAGCCTTGATGAGAGAGATAAAGAACCCCAAGATCACTGTGGCTGACCTCCACAAATGAAGTAGGGAGATGGGAGAAAGTTCCACAAAGTCAATTATCACTGCAGCCCTCCATCAGTCATGCCTTTATGGCAGAGTGGCCCGACGGAAACCTCTCCTCAGTGCCAGACATATGAAAGCCCGCATAGAGTTTGTTAAAAAAAAAACTCATGAAGGACTCCTAGACTATGAGAAATAAGATTCTCTGGTCTGATGAGGCGAAGATAGAACTTTTTGGTGATAATTCTAAGCGGTATGTGTGGAGAAAACCAGGCACTGCTCATCACCTGCCCAATACAATCCCAACAGTGAAACATGGTGGAAGCAGCATCATGCTATGGGGTGTTTTTTCAGCTGCAGGGACAGGAAGACTGGTTGCCATTGAAGAAAACATGAATGTGGCCAAGTACAGAGATATCCTGGATGAAAACCTCTTCCAGAGTGCTCTGGACCTCAGACTTGGCCGAAGATTAACCTTCCAACAAGACAATGACCCTAAGCACACAGCTAAAATAAGAAAGGAGTGGCTTCAGAACACCTCTGTGACCATTCTTGACTGGCCCAGCCAGAGGCCCTGACCTAAACCCAATTGAGCATCTCTGGAGAGACCTGAAAATGGCTGTCCATCAACGCTCACCATCCAACCTGACGGAACTGAAGAGGATCTGCAAGGAAGAATGGCAGAGGCTCCCCAAATCCAGGTGTGAAAAACTTGTTGCATCATTCCCAAGAAGACTCATGGCTGTACTAGCTCAAAAGGGTGCTTCTACTTAATACTGAGCAAAGAAGGGTCTGTATACTTATTACCACGTGATAAATTTTCTTTTTTAATAAATTTGCAAACATTTCTACATTTGTTTTTTTTTCAGCAAAGATGGTTTGCAGAGTGTACATTAATGAGAAAAAAATGAACTTTTTTTGCATTTACCAAATGGCTGCAATGAAACCAAGGGTGAAAAATTTAAAGGGGTCTGAATACTTTCCGAACCCACTGTACATTAGACATCCTTATTGTGAGTCATGAAGACCAAGAAACACTAAGTACATGAATGTTTGCAGATTTTTTTTTTTATTTTTTTTTTATTCCTAGTTTTATGGCATTTGTGGTCGGTTTGCACACCAAATTCTTTAAAATGGGGCAGGCAGGATGATGATCAAAGTCTCCTTTTTAGGTCTATTTTTGCACTGTATTAGAGGAAAAAGGTGCATGCTGCTTTAAAATGTAGCAGAAAAAATTTCTGATGAATACAGGAAAGAGGTACTGATGTACGTTTGCGCCAAAATTTTTATGCAGATTTTTAAAAAGTCACAAATGACAAATCAGCTACATACAGCTGGGTAACAAAAACAACGCTCATAATAGTGGGGAAAAAAAAAAAACAAAGAAGGCAGTACTGAGCATGTTGTGTCTCCCCCTTTATGTGGGCTCCGGCGCTGAGCCTACATCTTTCCTGGCACATGTCAGCTATTTTGAACAGCTGACATGTGCCCAGAACAGCCGCAGCTGTTAACTCATTAAATGCCGCTGACAAACTCTGACAGCGGCATTTAAAGCGCGCTACATGCAATTGCGCCGGAAATCCCTCCCATCGGTGACCACGTCACGTGATCGCGGGTCATCAATGGGTCGGCATGACAACGAGAGGTCTCCTGCAGACTTCTATGGGTGTCACTGCCGGATTGCTATGAGCGCGCACCCAGTGATTGGCGCTGATAGCAAGTTAGCAATTCTGCTACATACAGATGATCTGATGATCGCCTGTATGTAGAAGAGCCGATCAGGTTACGTCAGCTTCTAGTATCCCATGGAAACTATTGAAGCAAGTGAAAAGTAAAAGAAAAAAAATGTTTTTAAAAATATTAAAAAAACATAAAAGTTCAAACCTTTCGCCCCATTCAGAAAAAAAAAAAAAATCAAACGTGCACATATTTGGTATCGCCGCGTTGAGAATTTCCTGATCTATCAATAAAAAAAAAAGAATTAACCCGATCGCTAAACGGCGTAATGAGGTAAAAAGAAGTCAAAATGCCAGAATTACGTTCTTTTGGTCATCATAACATTGCATTAAAATGCAATAACAGGCGATAAAAAAGGTTGTATCTGCACCAAAATAGTATCATTAAAAACGTCAGCTTGGCACGCATAAAAATAAGCCGACACCCAACCTGAGATCACAAAAATGGAGACGCTGTGGGTATCAGAAAATGGCGTAATTTTTAAATTTTTTTTTTAAACTTTGGATTTTTTTTTTCACCGCTTAAAAAAGAACCTAGACAGGTTTGGTGTCTGTGAACTCGTAATGACCTGGACAATCATAATGGCAGGTTAGTTTTAGCATTCGGTGAACATGGTAAAAAAAGAATCCAAAAAAACAGTTGTGGAAAGGGAATTGCACTTTTTTTGCAATTTCACCGCACCTGGAATTTTTTTTTTACTATTTTTGAGTACACGACATGGTAAAACCAATGGTGTTGTTCAAAAGTACAACTTGTTCCACAAAAAACAAGCCCTCACATGGCCATATTGACGGAAAAAAATAAAAAAAATTATGGATCTGGGAAGAAGGGGAGTGAAAAACAAACGCAAAAACGAAAAAGGGCTCCATCATGAAGGGGTAAAAAAAAAAAAAAAAAAAAAGCAAAAAAAAAAAGAATCAAAAATAGGCACAAATGCAATAATTGTTAAAGGGGTATATTTTTACTTTGTTTGGCAGCATGAATATAAGCCAGCTGGCAATTGACTTTCTTGCAACGGGAGATTTATCCATCATAATTTACAGCTTGCTTCCATGGATGTTGACCACTAGTGCCTGACCAGAGCCTGGCAGAGTGTGTGCAGTAGTTAATTCCTAATATCCCAACCAGCCTCCTCTCTCCAGCCCAATAATTTCTGTACAGCAGTTATCTGCTCACAGCCCTCCCATTCCCTCTTGGCTCCTAACAAGCTGCTGTTATTAGTCTTGCAAAATCACATTCTTCCATAATCAGCTTCTCCCACTGCAATTAGGGCTCATGCAGACATCCATGCATCTCTGTCCGATCACAGAGTGCAGTGCAAGTTATGGCCGCCGGTCTACTGTCATGCTCTGATCCGGCATCCAGTCCGAGCATTGCGGTCTATGACTGAACCAAGATCCATGAGCCCTTAATTACGCCTCTTACTGTCCATTGTGTGAACGTAGCCTTGTAGTAGTCACTCAAGGAGGAAGTCTTCTCTGCCAGAAATCAGGAAGTAGGGAGACTTCAGAGCTGTGTACTGCTCAACACACTACTTGAGGATCACCCTTTATCATGTTCACAGAGCAGAAAACTAAACTCTCAAACGACAAAGAATGAAAACATGCAAATAAAATGGAGATACCGTAATTTCAAAATTTTGTGCTATTGTATTTTTTTTTTTTTTTTTACATTTTCCATGAGTTAAAATTGAGGCCGAAGCATCTACTTGTTCAGGTACGTGGGGAAGAAGATTGAGACCTTCCTACTAAAAGGTTGTTCATCTAGGTATGGCACAAATCTAACAGGAGATGGCGCAAAAGTTGTTGCTTCTTTCGAGCGTCCATCTTACCCCTTCATACATGGAGGCGCTACACTACCACATCTACCAGCATCCTGTATTCTGGCCTTCCACCACGCAGAATAGACGCGTTCTCCAAGCTTAGCCCGCGCTTATAAAATGACTTCCAGACCTATTTTTATGTCAGGATTAAGTAGCAATTAGTGCATGTTGGAGCATGGGTCCGACACCAGACCCTGATTATTTTATGTGTATTGTATGATACAATGCCAAATATGACATGTATATTCAGAAGTCTATTCCAGAGCCGGGTGACAAATGTGTTACGTCAGTGTCAGTCCCGAACTAACAAGTCTCCTGCTGGTGTATGAGGAATGGAGAAGATAAGGGATGACCTGGATTCTAAAATAGCAGCACTGCTTCATCAGCCCCTGGGCCGGACACCCTGCAAAACTACCCCGATGTCTTATTGCTATTTACCATATACATTGCAGGAAATATATAAAACACACCAGCAAAGAAGAAGGCTAGGGCTAAGTAAGACATAGCAGGATATTTAGAGTTGAGAGTCCTCAGTGGTTGATACTGGCTAACTGAAAAGATGGTAACAAATTGCAAGCTTTCGAGACTACTCAGGTCTCTTCATCAGGCGAAGACTAATACAAAATCTGAAGAATCACATTTATACACAACAGGACACAGGAATAATGCAATAGGTGAGACAAGTGACGTGAAGCAGAACTGTCATTATGGCAGAGGGATGAACATAAATATTGGAACAGTTCATAGATAAGGAGTGAAAGTTTTATTACCCTCTGATTGGAGTCTGCTATTGTGTTTTGATGCCCCTAGAAGGTCAGAGAAGCAGATTCCTTAATTGATGTAGAAAGACATGAATCCGTGTGATATATTCATTCCAGCACTAAGAGTGTCAAAGGTCATCATAAGTTTATATTCCCAAACCTTTCTATCTTTCTCAGATTTGAAGTTAGATTTTAGAAAGATAGAAAGGTTTGGGAATATAAACTTATGATGACCTTTGACACTCTTAGTGCTGGAATGAATATATCACACGGATTCATGTCTTTCTACATCAATTAAGGAATCTGCTTCTCTGACCTTCTAGGGGCATCAAAACACAATAGCAGACTCCAATCAGAGGGTAATAAAACTTTCACTCCTTATCTATGAACTGTTTCAATATTTATGCTCATCCCTCTGCCATAATGACAGTTCTGCTTCACGTCACTTGTCTTACCTATTGCATTATTCCTGTGTCCTGTTGTGTATAAATATGTGATTCTTCAGATTTTGTATTAGTCTTCGCCTGATGAAGAGACCTGAGTAGTCTCGAAAGCTTGCAATTTGTTACCATCTTTTCAGTTAGCCATTAAAAGGTATCAACCACTGAGGACTCTCAAGTCTAAATATTTTTCTATCTACTGGCTAACACGGTACGAAGATACACATCTTTCCTATATCAACATAGCAGGATGAAATTCTTATGTGATTGATCAACCCCTTCTAAGATGGCCGTACACCATAGAAATGGTCGGTCAACAGCTATTCCTACGGACCAGTCTCTCTGCGGAGAGGGGAGTAAGCAGCTAATAAACATCTTTCAGAAGCTAAAGCTACAAGTGCTTGAAATTCATCATGCCGTACCAATCAGTCTTCCCACACCATGACATCTATCAAAAGCACAATAGACAGACCCTCCCACCCCCTCACATTAAACGGTCAGTGGGTCTGGGCAACACTGAGTTAATAAGCATAAGGCTACGTTCACAGGTTGCGTTTTTGCAGTTTTTTATGCAAATTAAAAGCAGCTTTTCGCAAGACCAGCAAAAGCAACGTCTTTTTAAGAAATCTCATTCGCAGGCTTGTTTCTTTTCTCCTGACTCCTGGAAAACTGCTGCAATTTTGAGATCTGCAGCATGTCAATTCTTCCACATTTTTTTCTTTATAGCATGCAATGGATAGGTGCAAAAATGTTGGAAAGAAACACAAGCCTGCATTTTTTGGTGGGTAAAACTAAATTTATTAGACACGTACTGTAGACATGACAATCTGCAGCAAAAAAAACGCCTTTTGTAAGCAGCTTCTTTACTGCAAAGAGGTTTTATCTGCACAAAACCAGATGCAAAGACGCAACATGTGAACACAGCCTTAAGGTACTGCCACACTAAACAATCCCGCTAGCGATCACGATAACGACGCATACTAATGCGATCGCTAGCGGGATTGTTTCTATATCGCTAAATGCGGCCACATTTAGCGATATAGTTAACGACGCTATCGCCGTTAGCGATCTTCTTAACGACTTTAGCGGTACAAAAGTACCGCTAAATCGCTAAGAAAAGGTGCCACACAGCGATTAGATACTTACCCAGCGGGAGCGCCGACGAGAAAATAGGGTCCGGAACGATTCCAGCGACGAGCGAGATCACAGCAGGAAGCTCGTCGCTGGAAGCTGCCGCACTGAACAACATCGCTAACAGGATCGCTAAATAGTGACGTTTTTTAGCGATCCCGTTAGCGATATTGTTTAGTGTGGCATACCCTTAAGGGCCTTCGCACGACATGCTGCCCCACTGCAGTGAATGGGGGGTTCACATTAGTGATCAATAGGGTTCACATGATGAAGAAGCTCAAAGATGTCATCTTCTGACATGTCCCGTTACACACAAACTAAGGAATCTTAAAGAAAACTGGCATTTAAATAAGACTCGTAGGGTGGAAATCGTCCAGTCCTCCATAATCCGGAAAAGTCAGATGAACGTTACTTCTTTTAATCGCTTCAAGGTTTCCAAACCCAGAAACAGAACACAATGAGACTGGTGCGCAGCAGTGTCATTTACTCATTGCCACGTACTATGTTCATTGTTTGCCGCGTGCACCTACCGTACAGCGACCACTGGATGAAGTGACCGGTGGCAATTAATCAATCCCGCAAAAGGTCCTCTAAGTGGCCTGTTAGTGGCGATTTATGTGCTGTAACTAGAGATTGCTATGGTCTAGCAGTGGTCTTCCTGACCTGATCAGGAGAGTCTGGCACTCGCAGAGGTTCAGTCTTTATTAGAAAACCCTACAAATAGGAAGATACACGTCTAAATCAGTGTGTAAGTCCTGCTACTCATACATGAGGGTTCTGCATTTACAAGTGGATAGGAAAGACAAACAGCAGAGAGATTCCCGACGGGCGGCCTCCTTCCTGCAGTGTCTGCCATGGCCAGAATACTCTGCAGAGACACAAGGTTATTATAGACAAGCGCTGGCTTAGTAATTACTTGTCACCAGCAGAAGGTCCCCAGGTTCTGTGTAGACTTCAGCAACCTCAAGTCACAGTGTACAAAACAATAAGACATCCCGGAGGTGAGAGGAGCGAGTGTCACGGGCACCCTTGTGTAGCAACCTTGCGTCAATCGTACATAAATATAAAGCACCACAATCATTTCCAACTCTGCACGACATATTAACAGACCTAAATAAAAGGAATGAAACGCCTTCAGACCTGGCGGTGGCCATCTATTCTGAAGAACACAATAGCTATAGGTAGAGAAAAATAATGAAATGAAGGCACAGATGTGAACAAACCCTAAAGGATCTTCAGGAATACCTCCACGGTATCTATAGTATTACATGGACGCAGTAAGCAGCCATGATTAACAGTCCTGTGGTGCTGCAAACTTCTAGGAAAAGGCCTGGACAGGTGGTATTTTTGAGGGAAATATGATTTTAAGGGAACTGGATTCAAGCTACCCAAAGCATAGTGGCAGAATCCTGTGAGGACCCAAGCCGGCTTCTCTCCGCTCCGGCTAACTTACAGCTATCTCACTATGTACATGAGGAGAGACCTGTCAATCACCTGGAGCCATGTAGGAGGAAACCGGCCAGGGTGGCTGTGGATAGGCAGGTGTCTCCCTATAGTCCCAGGCCACCACTTCACATTACGATGTCTCTGAAACCATGCCGTTTCAGAGAAAAACATACCTGGCTGCAATAGTGGAGCAAGACCTCCTGAGCACCTTGGTGTTAATAAGGGCAGCCATAAGGAACAGAGTCAGTCCTGCTTATCACCATGACAGGTATTTTACCATTTATCAGTTTCATATAAGAACAGTATCGGCATCAGTCTAGTTTCCGTTCTTGTACGTAGAGAGGCTCTGCCCTGAGAGAAAGCATTATAATAAAATGTTCTACAGACCATGGCCCGAACCTCATCCAGAAGCAAAACTTCACACTAAACTAAGTCATCACCTGACACCATAGATACGGGACTCAGGAGAAACAATTACTACATTAATGCAGTGGGTTCTCCACAGATTGGGAATTGGGAACTCCAGGGAAAGCCACAGATGAAGCCAATGCCCAGAAGAAAACGTCATATACTAATGAAATACTACATTCTCCAGTGATTTCAGAAGATAAAGAGGTAACCTAAAGCCTAACATTTCCAAATCGGGAGAGAAGAGCCACTACTGAAATGACCTGTCAGCCACACTGCGTGCCCTTACAGCCAATGGACACCAATCAGTAGCGTCTGACACCCTCAGAAATGAGAGGCGCTGGACAACCCCTTTCTGGTCAGTCACAAGTGCCAAACTTTTCATGGGTACCTAGGGATCAATGCAGGCTGAGACATCTGGAAGAATCAATATTAAAGAGGATCTAAAAGACGTAGAACTTACAAAATCTTCAGAGCATTTTTCTGTTTTCTAGAAATTCCCTGTTCCCCAATCAGCGCTATTACTGACAAATTCTGAATAACAAAAGAGTCGACAAGTGTGCCCGTTTGTCAATGGTGTGTGAGCTTAAAAGACAAAGACAGTGTCAGGGCGGCTCCAGATACGTGATCTTGGGTCCTGTTGACACTATGTCCATGTCTCCATCTGTATCCCAAAACAAAAGGGGTTCAGATAAGCTCCTGATGGAGCTGAAGTAGGCAAAATAAGTTCTAAGTAGGAAATTTTGGGCCCAGTCTGCACTCTTTCCCGGCAGTGTCCATCTATTCAGGCGGGCACAAGGACGTATAAGTAGACTGAAAGCTCATACAGACGTCAGAGGATCTCGGTCCGATCACAGGCCGCAATGCACAGACTGTTTGTGGGTCTCGGGAACAGAGAGTGCTGGACCCGTAGAAATACATCACGCTCAGGTCGGGAGTCTGTGCATTGCGGTATGTGATCACACGGAGATCCAAGGATGTCTGCATGAGCCTTAAGACCGCTATTCTGACGGAAGCCCTGGGATAGAGACATGAACGTACTACCAAAGGCAATGTGAACAGGCCCTTACAGATTACACTCAGTCATGAAAGCAACCAGCGCCAAGGAGATGCCGGGCACCCAACTCCCAGCAGCAGCGGAAGCCTCGGAGAGCCAGATGCCAGCGAGTAGGATTACACATCCCCTGGGCAGGGTCTGGTTCCTCCGTGCTTTCTCTACTGCTGCGGGCCAGCAAATGGTATGGTCCACTGACTGGACAGTGTTAGGGCAGAGTCAGACATCTGTAGAAAAACCGTCTGCGTACAGACTGGTCACAGGGGGCCCGACCGGAGCTCAACTGCCTCATAAAAGCCTGAGGCTGACAGATTCTGGTCAGGAGACCCATGGCCGCTCCGTGCACCTGAACCTCGCTCCACCAACGTCTCAATTCATCCTGAAGAGTTCAGATTCACGCGGGGGGGATAGAGACCACCAAATGGAGCCACGGAAAGTATACAGGGGCCACATGCACAGAGGCGCCTAGAAGAAACGTGTAGGGCAGGCGGAGTGCTGCGGTGTGGGGGCCGGGTCCTGGTAGATGACATGAGGCCACGGAGTCCGCCGGCCGCAGCTCGCCACAGAGAAGGCCACAAAGAATCACCGGAATCCCCAGCTAACACTGTGGTCACACCAGGAGCCAAGATCAGCAGTCAGCGGCCGCACACTCAGAGCCCACGCGTGGGCAGCCACCACTCACCGTGCCCCCATCCTTCATCAGGATCCTCTTCACCAGCATGATCCTGCTGCCCGCCGCCTTCTTCTTCTTGCCCGGGCTCATGTTGCCCTCCTCATCCTGCCCTCCTGTCACCACTGATGCACGGGTCACTATCAGGGGACCGTCGGCCGCACACTCCGCGGGGTCCAGGGCTGGGCTGGACGCGAGATCTATGGTGGCCACCAGCACCGGGTGGACCGAGTGCAGGGCTACCGGCTGCGGTGCCGCTGGGTGCAGGGGCACCGGGCACAGGGCGGCCGGGCTCAGCAGCACCGGGTAGGCAGCACAGCGCACTGCTCCCGCCTTCTCCTCCGCGCTGGCGGACACACACTGGCGCGCTGGTCCGGAGGAAGGCTCGGGCCGGTCAGCTCCGGTGCCCTCTTCCGGCCTCCTCTCGTCCTTTGAGGGATCCAGACTCCAACCCCGGTCCGATTGGACCTGCCCGCCTACACACTCACAGGCCGGCAATCTCGGCCTCTTCCAGCTGCGACTGCGCACTAAGCTCTGCACGCCGGATGCGCGTCACCAGCCGCCCATAGTGCCCGACTCTTGCCGGGAGCTGCGTCACAGCGCTCAGATGGCAGCCGGCACTTCTCTCGGAGGACGCTAGAGGGCGGCAGAGACACTGCAGCCTGACTGGGAACCATGGAAACGACGCACACGCATTCCTGAGGCACGTAATCCGCGCTGTGGTTCACGTTGAGGGAGAGCAGTGACGGAGGCTGAATGCAAGAAAGGACATTATTATTCTGCCATTCCCTGAGGGCTCCGAGTAGCAGCTGGAGGGATAGGGAGAGCAGTAGCTGGTAGCAGCCAATCACATCCCCGCTCTCATTCCTCACACTTTATTTTGCCTGTTTTTCATGTGTTCATTTCCATCAGTTTTGGAGCCACTTTTTTATATGTTCGCCCTTTTTTTTCCGTTTTCCACTGGGTTTTCAGATGTTTTTGTCTGATTCATCATTTGCGACAAATCACAAAATTTGTCAGAAATAGACTCCAGTCCCGGGATGACGGTCTCTACACTAGGAAATGTTTACAGCACATCTTACACGTTGTTGGCTGTGGTAGATGCGAGTGCAGCACCAGCTCTCTGCTTCTGTCTCCGCCGCTGCTTGTAACGATAGAAGTCTGGTCAGGGGGCGAGATAGAAGCAGTCAGTGACACCAGCGCTGCCCGACAGCTTCTCGCACCGCCCTCAAACAAATCATCAGCAGATTGCAGCGCTGGTATCACTCACTGCTTCCATCACCACGCCCTGCTGACGCTTAGGCCGGTTTCACATGTCCTGACATTTCCCGTACCGGAGATATCAGTGTCCGTGTCTGTACTACGTGTGGCGCATCAGCACCACACGGACGGCCGCCAGGGAAGAAGTGCTAATGTAATCACTGTTCCCCGGCGGCAGGTGCTGAAGCTTTTGGGACTGTTCCCCATCATCCAATATCTGCTGTCGTTCGGACTTTAATATAACGCTCATCGTTCTCTGCTCGCAGGCAGATCAGGGGAGAATGGCAGCCGGCTTCATCACCAGCCGTAAGGGAGCAGCGCTAACAGTAGCCGCTTCTTCCCCGGCGGCCGTCCATGCACATGGAGGACAGTGTTCACTGTTCTCCGTGTGCGGCACGTTTTGCGACCCGTGTGTCCGGGTGAAAACGTACATGTCTGCGTGTTTTGCACACGGTCCCTGAAAACACACTGACATGTACATAGATCCGTTCATTTGAATGGGTCTACGTATGTCAGTGTCTCCAGTACGTGAGAAAACTGTCACCACACGTACCGGAAACACTGACATGTGAAAAGGGCCTTAGTGTGAGGCTGCTGCTAGAAGCTATGAGGCACCAATGGTGTCAGTCATTGCTTTTATCTATTCCCCCTGGCGAGGTCTTTCAGTTAAGGGTACTTTGCACATAGCGAGATTGTTAGCGAGATCGTTGAAACGTCACAGGTTTTGTGACGCAACAACGACCTCGCCAGCGATCTCGCTACGTGTGACACATAGCGGCGACCGGCACCCCGCTGCGATATCGCTGAATGTGCTGGAATGTCCTAGGCCATTTTTTGATCGTTGGTGTCCCGCTGGCCAGCATGCATCGCTGTGTTTGACGCCATAAAAACGACGCGCGACATTGTTGCCGACTCAGAACTCAGGGACGCAGGCGTCATTTTCCTTTGTCTTTGTCAGATTCGCTGCTGTGACAAGGTCCCAACGGCCGCCGAGGTCGTTATACAGATCGCCGTATCGTTGCTGCGTCGTTGAGTAGGTCTGCCTGTTTGACAACTTACTAGCGACCATGTTGCGACGTACCAGCGATCCTTACCAGGTCGTATCGTTGTTGGGATCACTGCAGCATCGCTATGTGTAACGGGGCCCTTAGAAGTTACAGCTATGGCAGAGACAGTACTAGAGTGCTGACGCTGCACTCAAACCTGCCACATTGTCCATCATTCAGGATGTCTTCAGAGGGGGCAGCAATGCAAGTTAGTAACTGCGACGCTGCCCCGTGATGACGTCCTGTTCTAGGAGGGGCGATGGACGCTCCAGGGAGTGAGTGCAGTCCTAGCCTCCAGTGACATCATGTTTGAGACTCCCCTCAAACAAAACATCACAGGGAGTAGAGTAAAAAAAATAAAACACATTAAGGAATTAGAAACTGTGGCTTGCGAAAGTATTCACCCCAGCCCCCTTGGCATTTTTTGTGTTTTACTACCTCACAACCTGAAATGTCGCTGTTTTATTTTACAGTTCATGTAAAGAACATGCCAACTATGAACATTCGGTTTTCTTTATATTGTGAAGCAAACAACAACTAGGACAAAATAACTGAAATCTTCAGTGTGCATAGCTATTCACCCCCTAAAGTCAGAACTTTGTAGAGCCTCCTTTTGCAGCAATTACAGCTGCAAGTCGCTGTGGATAAGTTTCTATGAGCTTTCCACATCTTGCCACTGGGATTTTGAGAAAAACCATAAGAAAAAAAGGGGACCCTATAAAATATCTTTTATTAATAATTTAAATGGACTGTACAAAAACACCCACATGGGCCCCCTTTTTTTCTTATGGTTTTTCTACATACGAGACCTTGTATTTCATTCTTATTAGATGCCGCTGGGATTTTGACCATTCCTTAAGGCAAAACTGCTCCAGCTTCTTCAAGTTAGATGGTTTCCTAAGGTGAACAGCAATCTTCAAGTCTGACCACAGATTCTCAATTGGATTAACCCCTTTCTGCCATGCGACGTACTATCCGTCCATGGTACCTGGGCCCGTATGACCAGGGACGGTATAGTACGTCGCATGCGATTGGACGCGTGTCAGCTGATTATGCCTTCCTCCCTGTAAGGCCCCGGATCCAAGATGGCCGCCGCTGAGAGCAGGCGCTGAGGAAGCCTACAGCACTGCCTGTCACATCGCTGGTGTGACAGAGTGCTGTGCACACTGTCACACCAGCGATTTGACCCTATACTATGATGTCCCACCCTGGGACAAAGTAAAAAAGTAAAAAAAATATAAATCACACATGTAAAAAAAAATTCCCAAATAAAGAAAAAAAAAATTCCCAATAAATTAATTTCTTCATGTAAATAAAACATGTTCATTCTAATCTGCCAAAAATTGTAATAAAGAGCGATCAAAAAATGTCACATGCCCAAAAATGGTACCAATAAAAACGTCAACTCGTCCCGCAAAAAATAAGACCTCACATGACCCAAATTATGCAAAAATTATAGCTCTCAAAATGTGATGCAGAAACTATTTTTTGCAATAAAAGCGTCTTTTAGCGTGACAGCTGCCAATCATAAAAACCCGATATAAATAGTAAATCAAACCCCCCCTTTATCACCCCCTTAGTTAGGGAAAAATAATAAAATTAAAAAAATGTATTTATTTCTATTTTCCCATTAGGGTTAGGGTTAGGGTTGGGGCTAAAGTTAGGGTTGGAGTTGGGACTAAAGTTAGAATTAGGGTTAGGGTTGGGATTAGGGGTGTGTTAGGGTTAGGTTTGTGGTTAGGGTTATGATTAGGGTTGAGATTAGGTTTAGGGGTGTGTTGGGGTTAGGGTTGGAGTTAGAATTGGGGGGTTTCCACTGTTTAGGCACATCAGGGGCTCTCCAAATGTGACATGGAGTCTGATCTCAATTCAAGCCAATTCTGCGTTGAAAAAAGTCAAGCCGTGCTCCATCCCTTCTGAGCTCTGCCATGAGCCCAAACAGTAGTTTACTCCCACATATGTGGTATCAGGTACTCAGGACAAATTTTAAAATAACTCTTGGGTCTAATTTCTTCTGTTACCCTTGGGAAAATAAAAAATTGGGGGCAAAAATGTCATTTTTGTGGAAAAAAATTATGATTTTTTATTTTTATGGCTCTACGTTATAAACTTCTGTGAAGCACTTGGGCTTCAAAGTTCTCCCCACACATCTAGATAAATTCCTTGGGTGGTCTAGTTTTCAAAATGGAGTCAAAATGGAGCCCCCTTTTTTTCTTATGGTTTTTCTACATACGAGACCTTGTATTTCATTCTTATTATATGCCGCTGGGATTTTGACCATTCCTTAAGGCAAAACTGCTCCAGCTTCTTCAAGTTAGATGGTTTCCTAAGGTGAACAGCAATCTTCAAGTCTGACCACAGATTCTCAATTGGATTAACCCCTTTCTGCCATGTGACGTACTATCCCATCCATGGTACCTGGGCCCGTATGACCAGGGACGGTATAGTACGTCGCATGCGATTGGACGCGTGTCAGCTGATTATGGCTTCCTCCCTGTAAGGCCCCGGATCCAAGATGGCCGCCGGGTCTTGCAGGGAGGCGGCTTCCTCAGTGCCTGCTGAGAGCAGGCGCTGAGGAAGCCTGCAGCACTGCCTGTCACATCGCTGGTGTGACAGAGTGCTGTGCACACTGTCACACCAGCGATCTGACCCTATACTATGATGTCCCACCCTGGGACAAAGTAAAAAAGTTAAAAAAATATAAATCACACATGTAAAAAAAAATTCCCAAATAAAGAAAAAAAAAATTCCCAATAAATTCATTTCTTCATGTAAATAAAACAAACAAACAATAAAAGTACACATATTTGGTATCGGCGCGTCCGTAACGACCCACAATATAAAACTGTCCCACTAGTTAACCCCTTTAGTGAACCCCTTAAAAAAAACAGCAAAAAACAATGCTTTATCATAACGCCGAACAAAAAGTGGAATAACACGCGATCAAAAAGACGGATATAAATAAACATGGTACCGCTGAAAACGTCATCTTGTCCCGCAAAAAAAAAGCCGCCATACAGTGACATCAGCGGAAAAATAAAATAGTTATAGCTCGCAGAATGAAGCAATGCAAAAATAACTATTTTTTATATAAAAAAAATTTTATTGTATAAAAGCGCCAAAACATAAAAAAATGATACAAATGAGGTATCGCCGTAATCATACTAACCCGAAGAATAAAACTGCTTTATCAATTTTACCACACGCGGAACGGTATAAACGCCCCCCCCAAAAGAAATTCATGAATTGCTGATTTTTGTTCATTCTAATCTGCCAAAAATTGTAATAAAAAACGATCAAAAAATGTCACGTGCCCAAAAATGGTACCAATAAAAACGTCAACTCGTCCCGCAAAAAATAAGACCTCACATGACCCTGTGGGCCAAATTATGCAAAAATTATAGCTCTCAAAATGTGGTGATGCAAAAACTATTTTTTGCAATAAAAGCGTCTTTTAGCGTGTGACAGCTGCCAATCATAAAAACCCGATATAAATAGTAAATCAAACCCCCCTTTATCACCCCCTTAGTTAGGGAAAAATAATAAAATTAAAAAAATGTATTTATTTCCATTTTCCCATTAGGGTTAGGGTTAGGGTTGGGGCTAAAGTTAGGGTTGAAGTTGGGGCTAAAGTTAGAATTAGGGTTAGGATTAGGGTGTGTTAGGGTTAGGTTTGTGGTTAGGGTTATGATTAGGGTTGGGATTAGGTTTAGGGGTGTGTTGGGGTTAGGGTTGGAGTTAGAATTGGGGGGTTTCCACTGTTTAGGCACATCAGGGGCTCTCCAAATGTGACATGGAGTCTGATCTCAATTCGAGCCAATTCTGCGTTGAAAAAAGTCAAGCCGTGCTCCATCCCTTCTGAGCTCTGCCATGAGCCCAAACAGCAGTTTACCCCCACATACAGTCATGGCCAAAAGTTTTGAGAATGACACAAATATTATATTTTCACATGATCTGCTGCCCTCTGATTTTTATGTGTGTTTGACAGATGTTTTTATCACAGACAGAAATATAAAAATTGCAAACATATGAGTAACAAAAGCTTATATTGACAGAATGAGTTAATGCAGCAAGTCAATATTTGCAGTGTTGACCCTTCTTCTTCAGGACCTCGACAATTCTCCCTGGCATGCTCTCAATCAACTTCTGGACCAAATCCTGACTGATAGCAGTCCATTCTTGCACAATCAATGCTTTCATTTTGTCAGAATTTTTAGGTTTTTGTTTGTCCACCCGTCTCTTGATGATTGACCACAAGTTCTCAATGGGATTAAGATCGGGGGAGTTTCCAGGCCATGGACCCAAAATCTCTATGTTTTGTTCCCTGAGCCATTTAGTTATCACCTTTGCTTTATGGCAAGGTGCTCCATCATGCTGGAAAAGGCATTGCTGATCGCCAAACTGCTCTTGGAGGATTGGGAGAAGTTGCTCTTAGAGGACATTCTGGTACCATTTTTTATTCATGGCTGTGTTTTTAGGCAAGACTGTGAGAGAGCCGATTCCCTTGGCTGAGAAGCAACCCCACACATGAATGGTTTCAGGATGCTTAACAGTTGGCATGAGACAAGACTGATGGTAGCGCTCACCTTGTCTTCTCCGAATGAGGCGTTTTCCTGATGTCCCAAACAATCGAAAAGGGGATTCATCAGAGAAAATAACTTTACCCCAGTCCTCAGCAGTCCACTGCCTGTACCTTTTGCAGAATATCAGTCTGTCCATGATGTTTTTTCTGGAGAGAAGTGGCTTCTTTGCTGCCCTCCTTGAGACCAGGCCTTGCTCCAAGAGTCTCCGCCTCACAGTGCGTGCAGATGCACTCACACCTGCCTGCTGCCATTCCTGAGCAAGCTCTGCACTGCTGGTAGCCCGATCCCGCAGCTGAAAACTTTTAAGAGACGGTCCTGGCGCTTGCTGGTCTTTCTTGGGCGCCCTGAGGCCTTTTTGGCAACAATGGAACCTCTCTCCTTGAAGTTCTTGATGATGCGATAGATTGTTGACTGAGGTGCAATCTTTCTAGCCGCGATACTCTTCCCTGTTAGGCCATTTTTGTGCATTGCAATGATGACTGCACGTGTTTCTTTAGAGATAACCATGGTTAACAGAAAATAAACAATGATGCCAAGCACCAGCCTCCTTTTAAAGTGTCCAGTGGTGTCATTCTTACTTAATCATGACAGATTGATCTCCAGCCATGTCCTCATCAACACCCACACCTGTGTTAATGGAGCAATCACTGAAAAGAGGTTAGCTGGTCCTTTTAAGGCAGGGCTGCAATGATGTTGAAATGTGTTTTGGGGGATAAAGTTCATTTTCTAGCCAAATATTGACTTTGCAAGTAATTGCTGTTAAACTGATCAATCTTTATAACATTCTGGAGTATATGCAAATTGCCATTAGAAAAAGTGAAGCAGTAGACTTTGTAAAAATTAATATTTGTGTCATTCTCAAAACTTTTGGCCATGACTGTATGTGGTATCAGGTACTCAGGACAAATTTTAAAATAACTCTTGGGGTCTAATTTCTTCTGTTACCCTTGGGAAAATAAAAAATTGGGGGCAAAAATATCATTTTTGTGGAAAAAAATTATGATTTTTTATTTTTATGGCTCTACGTTATAAACTTCTGTGAAGCACTTGGGGCTTCAAAGTTCTCCCCACACATCTAGATAAATTCCTTGGGTGGTCTAGTTTCCAAAATGGAGTCATTTGTGGTGGGTTTCCAATGTTTAGGCACATCAGGGGCTCTCCAAACGCAACATGACACCCGCAGACCATTCCATCAAAGTCTGCAATCCAAAACTTTACTACTTCCCTTCTGAGTCCCGACATGCGCCCATACAGTAGTTTTCTCCCACATATAGGGTATCAGCGTACTCATGACAAATTGGACAACATCTTTTGGGGTCCAATTTCTCCTGTTACCCTTGTGAAAATAAAATACTGGGGGCGAAAAAATCATTTTTGTAAAAAAAAAGGATTTTTTATTTTTACTGCTGTACGTTATAAACTTCTGTGAAGCACTTCGGGGTTCAAAGTGCTCACCACACATCTAAATAAGTTCCTTGGGGGGTCTATTTTCCAAATTGGGTCACTTGTGTGGGGTTTCCACTGTTTAGGCACATCAGGGGCTCTCCAAACGCGACATGACGCCCACAGACCATTCCATCAAAGTCTGCAATCCAAAACGTCACTACTTCCCTTCCGAGCCCCGACGTGTGCCCATACAGTAGTTTTCTCCCACATATTGGGTATCAGCGTACTCAAGACAAATTGGACAACAACTTTTGGGGTCCAATTTCTCCTGTTACCCTTGTGAAAATAAAATATTGGGGCGAAAAAATAATTTTTTGTAAAAAAAAAAGATTTTTTCTTTTTACGGCTGTACGTTATAAACTTCTGTGAAGCACTTCGGGGTTCAAAGTGTTCACCACACATCTAGATAACTTCCTTGGGGGGGTCTATTTTCCAAAATGGGGTCACTTGTGGGGAGTTTCCACTGTTTAGGCACATCAGGGGCTCTCCAAACGCGACATGACGCCTGCAGACCATTCCATCAAAGTCTGCAATCCAAAACGTCACTACTTCCCTTCCGAGCCCTGACGTGTGCCCATACAGTAGTTTTCTCCCACATATGGGGTATCAGCATACTCAGGACAAATTGGACAACAACTTTTGGGGTCCAATTTCTCCTGTTACCCTTGGGAAAATAAAAAGTTGGAGACTAAAAGATCATGTTTGCGGAAAAAATATGATTTTTTTATTTTCATGCTCGGACATTATAAACTTTAGTGAAACACCTGGGGGTTCAAAGTTCTCACCACACATCTAGATAAGTTCCTTGAGGGGTCTAGTTTCCAAAATGGTGTCATTTGTGGGGGGTTTCCACTATTTAGGCACATCAGGAGCTCTCCAAACACGACATGGCGTCCAGCCAATTCTGCGTTGAAAAAGTCAAACGGCGCTCCTTCCCTTCCAAACTCTGCCATGCACCCAAACAGTGGTTTACCCCCACATATGGGGTATCAGCGTACTCAGGACAAATTGCACAATAACTTTTGTGGTCTTGTTACCCTTGGGAAAATATAATTGGGGTGCAAAGATCATTTTTGTGGAAAAAATATGATTTTTTAATTTTACGACTCTACGTTATAAACTTGTGTGAAGCACTTGGGGATTCAAATTGCTCACCACTGATCTAGATAAGTTCCTTATGGGGTCTAGTTTCCAAAATGGGGTCACTTGTGGGGGGTTTCCACTGTTTAGGCACATCAGGGGCTCTCCAAATGCAACATGGCGTCCAATCTCAATTCCAGCCAATTTTGGTTGGAAAAAGTCAAATGGTGCTCCTTCCATTCCGAGCTCTGCCGTGCGCCCAAACAGTGGTTCCCCTCCACATATGGGGTATCAGCGTACTCAGGACAAATTGGACAACAACTTTTGTGGTCCAATTTCTCCTGTTACCCTTGGGAAAATAAAATATTGGTGACTAAATATAATTTTTGTGGGAAAAAAATAGGATTTTTATTTTTATGCCGGGGCATTATAAACTTGTGTGAAGCACTTGGGGGTTCAAAGTGCTCACCACAGATCTAAATAAGTTCCTTAGGGGTCTAGTTTCCAAAATGGGGTCACTTGTGGGGGTTTTCCAATATTTAGGCACATCTGGGGCACTGCAAACGGAACATGACCCCCATCAACGTCTGCATTCCAAAACGTTATTACGGTACTTCCTTTCCAAGCCCTGCCGTGCGCCCAAACAGTTTCCCCCCCACATATGGGGTATCAGCATACTCAGGACAAATTGGACAACAACTTTTGGGGTCCAATTACCTTGGGAAAAATCAAAAATTTGGGACTAAATAATTTTTGTGGAAAATTTTTGTTTTTTTTTTTCTCACCCAGGCATTATAAACTTTTGTGAAACACTTGGGGTTCAAAGTGCTCACAACAGATCTAGATAAGTTCCATAGGGGGTCTAGTTTCCAAAATGGTGTCACTTGTGGGGAGTTTCCACTGTTTAGGCGCATCAGAGGCTCTCCAAACGCGACATGGCGTCCAATCTCAATTCTAGCCAATTTTGGTTTGAAAAAGTCAAATGGCGCTCCTTCCCTTACGAGGTCTGCCGTGTGCCCAAACAGTGGTTTTCCCCCACATATGGGGTATTGGCGTACTCAGGAGAAATTGCACAACAACTTTATCTGTTCATTTTCTCCTTTTACCCTTGTGAAAATGAAAAAAAGTTTGTAAAAGATCATTTTTGTGACTAAAAAGTTAAATATTCATTTTTTCCTTCCATGTTGCTTCGGCTCCTGTGAAGCACCTGAAGGGTTAATAAACTTCTTGAATGTGGTTTTGAGTACCTTGAGAGGTGAAGTTTTTAGAATGGTGTCACTTTTGGGTATTTTCTGCCATATAGACCCCTCAAAGTGACTTCAAATGTGAGGTGGTCCCTAAAAAAAGTGGCTTTGTAAATTTTGTTGTAAAAATGAGAAATTGCTGGTCAAATTTTAACTCTTATAACTTCCTAACAAAAAAAAGTTTTGGTTCCAAAATTGTGCTGATGTAAAGTAGACAGTGGGAAATGTTATTTAGTAACTAGTTTGAGTGACATATTTCTCTGTTTTAAGGGAATAAAAATTCAAAGTTTGAAAATTGCAAAATTTTCGCCATATTTGCGTTTTTTTCAAAAATAAACGCAAGTTATAGCGAAGAAATTTTACCACTAACGAGACGTACCATATGTCACGAGAAAACAGTCTCAGAAGCGCAAAGATCCGTTGAAGCGTTCCAGAGTTATAACCTCATAAAGAGACAGTGGTCAGAATTGTAAAAATTGTCCTGGTCATTAACGTGCAAACCACCCTTGGGGGTGAAGGGGTTAAGGTCTGGGCTTTGACTAAGCCACTCAAAAAAATGTACACGTTTCCCATTAAACAACTCGAGTGTTGCTTTAGCAGTATGCTTTGGGTCATTGTCCTGTTGGAACGTGAACCTCCATCCCAGTCTCAAGTCACTGAAAGACTGAAACAGGTTTTGCTCAAGAACATCTCTGTATTTCACACCATCCTTCTTCACCTCAACTCGAACCATTTTCCCCGTCCCTGCTGACAAAAAACATCCCTACAGCATGATGTTGGCACCACCATGTTTCAAACATAGAGTTTACCTTGGTGGCCAAAAAGTACAATTTTGGTCTCATCTGACCACAGCACCTTTCTTCTTACATTTGGGGAGTCTCCCACATGTGTTTTGGCAAATTCAAAACGAGCTTACCGTTTTTGTGTGTATCTAAAGTCTTTTCTCTGCGCACTAAGCATAAAAGCCACCTATAGGGAGTGTACGGCTTATTGTGGTCATATTGACCGTGTTATGGTAAATATTTATACTTTGATTATTATTTTGGACAATTAACTCTACCTATACACCTTTGACAGTTTTGTATTTTAGTATTCGCTTTATAAGTGTTATTCATAAAAGCAATAGCACAGGGTGTTGTCTCTGATATAGAGGTGTCTGTGAGTTAAACAATCCTTTGTCTCTGAAAGTATAGTAAGCTGGGTAGAACTTGTTTGAAAATAATTTGACAAATAATTTGTTTCTGTGTTTTTGCTTTCTTTTGTTTTTCTGCCTTCTGAGTGAGGTCAGCCGGGTCCCCCTGATGGGGCCTGCGCTGGTCTCTGTTTTTCAGTTATCTCGGTTCATTTGTTCAGTCCCTGTTATTTCAGTGGCTGCTGGGTAGCTACCTGTTCACACCAGAGTTCTGATATAGCCGGGAGAGATCGTGTGGTCTCAGTATTTTTTGGAATCAGAAGTGTTGGAATTTTTCTTAGGGTTTTTCTGGATTGCAGAAAGTATTCTTTTCTGTCCTGTCCTATCTAGACAGTTTTGGGCCCCAGCGTTTGCTTACTCTATTTTCTGCCTGTGCTTGTATTTCATCTTGTCTCACCACCAATATATGTGTGGGGGCTACCTATTCCTTTGAGGCGCTACTCCGGGGCAGTTAGCTTCCCCTTTCTATCTTTAGGCTTAGCTAACTCTCCGGCTGTGTCGAGGTGTCTAGGTCATCGTAGGTACGTCCCACGGCTGCTTCTAGTTGTGTGGTTAGTTTAGGGGTCTGCAGTTCATTAGTTACCAACCTCTCTGGGTGACTGGCTGCCATGACTATTTTTGTTACTGTCCTCCTCGGCTACCATATCATAACAGATATAGTTTGTATCTCAACCAAAATTAGCTCTCCTTGGAAGGGTCTGCCACAACATTACATGGTGCCGAAACCCGGGATGGTTAACTGGAACTCTCTCTGACCCGACTACGCAAACCTTTCCATAAATCACTGAAAATAAAAACCCACGGTGAGTAGCCCTTTGTGTTACAAAGTTTCAGTGCCTTCTGATGGTCCAAGACGGGTACATAGTGGTCCTACAAGACCATACTTATCAAACCTCTGCCATTGTTTAGAGTTTCTGTGTATGATTGAACTTATAGAGTGATAAGATAATATGTGGTCTATTATGTGCTTCAGTGTGTCTTTAGATGTATAACTAACAATTGAATGAAATTGGATGAAGTGATGAGTGTATTTTAGGAGTCGAAGGATTGTTATATGTTGTCTTCATAGTCTATATGACTGTCATGCTGGAAAGATATTGCTGTAAACTATGAGGATCCTTGGATGTTGGACTGAATTATTTTTGAGTGACCAATAAGGGCTCTGTGCCAGTGACTGCAGTGTGGATTGTGTGACTGATGTATTGTGAACTAGTTCTGATAAATCATCGTCCTTGGTGTCTGTGCTGTGTGAACTTAAGACAGGAAATCTCATGATAGTATTAGTAGTCTCTATTGAGCCAGGGGAGACTTAAAACAGATGTAATTGCCAAGCTGTGCCCCCTGCAGAATGTTGAAGGGACCTTACTGTCTGTGTAGTTACAACGTGCCATTATGCTCTGATCCAGGTAACCCTCTTCTTTTGTGCTAGATGTAATCTGTTTGAATCAGAGGAGGTGAATAAAGGTTTTGCAGAAAAAGCACGTATTCTCCCATGATGTTATTTTGACCAGTGGAAGTAACTGCAATAACTATTGGTAGTATAGTTTTTGGATTGTTATTTGGTTGTGTGTCAAAGTTGCACGGATACAAAGTGCTGGTTACCTGATGTTGATATTTTCTAAAAAAATTTCTCTTTCACGAACATTGGTTCTGGGAGTTTAAATACTTCTCTTGCGAGCAATTGCAATGCTGGGAGAAGACTAGAGTCCTCTGCAGTTAAGACTATGAGCCCATTCAGTTCTGTTAACTGCGGGCATTAAAGTTCCAGTCATGAGGACTGGCAACCGCAAGGAAATAAGCTACCTCAGAAGTACCACCCTTGTCCCTGCATGTGATATAGTGAAACGACTAAAGGGTATGCCACACTAAGCGAGATCGCTAACGACATCGCTAACGACATCGCTACTACGTCACTATTTAGCGATCTCGTTAGCGACGTCGCTGTGTGTGGCATGTAGCAGCGATGTGGCCCCTGCTGTGATGTCGCTTATCGTTCACGAACGTTCTGGACCGTTTTTTGATCGTTGGCTTCCCGCTGGTGAGCTTATATCGCTGAATTTGACACCTTTTGCAAACGACGAGCGACCTCGTTGGTGACGCATATGACAGCGGCGCAGGCGGGACTAGGTTTTTTTTAGCGTCACAGAGTGGATCGCAGTAGCTGCAGAAACAGGCAGGCGAGACTAGGTTTTCTTTTGCGTCACAGAGTGGATCGCAGTAGCTGCAAAGCAGGCTAGCAGGACGCAGAGAGCAGGAGCGATGCTGGAAATTCCTATGAATCAGAAGCGCTCGAGAACAATGAAAGGGAGCGCTATACGTCGTCTTTCATGACGCGGTCAAAACATAAATTATAACACATATATAATTATAAAACATATACAGTGACCACCAATCTGTGCTGAGGGGCGTGGAAAAGGTTGCGCTCAGTACATGCTAATGACAGATCCTAACGACCGCCAAAGTCGTTAAACAGATCGCTGACCGCTGATGTGTCGTTTATGAGATCTCCTGTTTGGCAGCTACTAGCGACCTTAAAGCGATCACACCAACGATCTCGTTAGCTTGCGTCGTTATCGTGATCGCTAGTGTGATCGCTTAGTGTGGCAGTACCTTAAGAAGGAATGGGAGAAGTGTATATGCAATTGGGAAGGATTACTGGAAGATAGATAAGAGCAGATTTGAGATGGCTAGGATGTGGTTAGAAGTAGTCAAAGTGTCTGTCAATGAGCGAAGGTTAATTAGAGAAAATAGACATAGAATTGTATAATCTATGGTAGTATGAAAAAGTAGAGACCCCTATAGTCTCTGTACTTGATGTAAAACTTGCATCCTTTTTGACACCCCTGTCTTATACAGAGATGAGACTGCAGATATTATGGCCAACAGAATCCTCAGTGGGGTTAATTACTCTGTCCTGTAGGTCCACACTCCCTTGGATCCCAAGGTGCCTTCTCCCCATGAGGACCACGAGTCTTGTACACTTTCTACCTAATGGGATAGAAAATAGCTTGCTGGTACATGATTCGCCACAGGTATAGCCAATAGCATAACATCGGCCCTGGCCCCCTCAGTGAGCTCATCACTCTTGTTACCCAGGTCCCGGACCCCAAATATTTACAATAAGTCTCCAGGGTGTTGTGATAGCATGATTTATATTTTATCTATCCTAACTTAATTTTAGTTTCTTTGTAAATATATTTCTTTCTTTCCAAGATGGAGTCCATGTTCAAATAAGGGGCTCAGGAATGCCTTTGTGTAACTAACTTAGAAAAAACATAGGAAAGTGAGAGAAACGAAACTTGAGGGGGGAAGGTCAGTACAATCTCTAGACCACAAGCAGGGTGTTAACAGTTCTAACTAAGCCAATTAGCAGTATGTATGCTAATGAAAGCACATAGAGATAAGATGAGCCAATTATATTGTTACACAATGCATGAATACTAATAATTATTATTATTCATTTTTATAGCGCCATTTATTCCATGGCACTTTACATGTGAGAGGGTGCGAGTATAGACAAGTACAATAAATATGAGCAATGCAGGACACACATAAGTACAGAAGGAGGGAGGACCCTGCCCGCGAAGGCTCACAATCTATAGGGGATGGGTGAGGATACACTAGGAGAGGGTAGAACTGGTTGTGCTGTGGTTCAGTAGACTGAGGATCACTGCTGGTTGTAGGCTTGTCGGAAGAGGTAGGTCTTCAGGTTCTTTTTGAAGGTTTCCATGGTAGGCGCGAGTCTGATGTGTTGGGGTAGAGAGTTCCAGAGTATGGGGGAGGCACGGGAGAAGTCTTGTATGCGGTTGTGGGAAGAAGAGATAAGGGGAGAGTAGAGAAGGAGATCTTGAGAGCATCAAAGGTTGCACGAGGGTAAGTAACGGGAGACCATGTCACAGATGTATGAAGGGGACATGTTGTGGATGGTTTTTATGTCATAGTTAGGGTTTTGAACTGATGCCTCTGGACGATAGGAAGCCAATGAAGGGCTTGGCATAGGGGAGAGGCTGGGGAATAACGGGGAGACAGGTGGATTAGTCAGGCAGCAGAATGTAGGATGGATTGGAGTGGTGCCAGGGTGCTGGAGGGGAGGCCAGAGAGTAGGAGGTTGCAGTAGTCAAGGCAGGAGATGATAAGGGCATGCACTAGTGTTTTTGTGGTATCGTGGTCAAGGAATGCACAGATCTGGGAAATATTTTTGAGTTTGAGACTGCAGGAGGAGGCTAGGGTTTAGATATGTGGCTTGAAAGAAAGGGCAGAGTCGAGGATCACCCCGAGGCACCGAGCATGCGGGACCGGGGAAAGTGAGCAGCCGTTGACATTGAGGGATAGGTCTGGTGGAGGCGTAGAGTGAGGTGGGGGGGAAGATGATGAATTCTGTTTTGTCCATGTTCAGTTTTAGAAAGCGAGCAGAAAAGAAAGCTGAAATAGCGGAAGACAGTGTGGGATTTTTGTCAGTAAGGAGGTGAGGTCAGGTCCAGATAGGTAAATCTGCGTGTCATCGGCATAGAGATGATACTGCAAACCGTGGGATTCTATGAGCTGTCCCAGGCCGAAGGTGTAGATGGAGAAGAGTAGGGGTCCTAGAACTGAGCCTTGAGGAACACCGACAGAGAGGGGGCGATGTGAGGAGGTGGTGTGGGAGAGGAAGACACTGAATGTTCGATCTGTTAGATATGATGAGATCCAGGTAGGGCCAAGCCTGTGATGCCCAGAGATGAGAGAATCTGGAGCAGGAGGGAGTGGTCGACAGTGTTGAAGGCAGAAGACAGTTCCAGGAGGAGGACAGAGTAGTGTCGCTTGCTCTTGGCGGTTAGTAGGTCGTTGGTGACTTTAGTTAGGGCAGTTTCAGTTGAGTGAAGCAGTCTGAAGCCTGATTGCAAGTGGTCAAAGAGGGAGCAAGAGGAGAGGTGGGAGGACAGTTCAAGATGGACATGCTGTTCCAGTAGTTTTGAGGCATAAGGGAGAAGAAATATCAGGCGATAGCTAGACGCAGAGGATGGGTCAAGGGAGGACTTTTTGAGGATGGGTGTGTTGAGGCATGTTTGAAGGATGAGGGGAACACAGCACACCATTTGTAAGTGAGAGGTTGAAGAGGTGTGTTAGGGCCCAGTCTCACATAGCGAGATCGCTAGCGAGATCGCTGCTAAACAGCGATCTCAGCAGTGATCTCGCTGTCTGACACGTACCAGCGATCAGGCCCCTGCTGTGAATCGCTGGTCATGTCAGAAATGCCAGGACTTTTTTTTGATCGCTGGTCTCCCGCTGGCCAGCACGCATCGCTGCGTGTGACAGGCAGGAGACCAGCGATCTACTAGTAACCAAGGTACACATCAGGTTTCCAGGCGCGGGGCTGTACCTGGAAACCCGACATGTACGTTGGATACCAGCGCGCTGCTGCAGGGGAGCTGGTAACCAAGGTACACATCGGATTTCCAGGCACCGCGCAGCGCCTGGAAACCCGACGTGTACCTTGGTTACCAGCTCCCTGCATCAGCGCGCTGGAATCCAACGTACACTGCGGGTAACTTGGCGACGTTACCCGCAGTGTCGCTGTCCTGATCGCTGCTGAGCTGCCTGTTTGGCAGCTCAACAGCAATCATGTAGCGACACACCAGCGATCCTGATCAATGTCGGGATCGCTGGTGTTTCGCTATGTGAGACGGTGCCCTTAGAGTAGGGATGAAGACTGTGGTGAGGTTAAGGATGAGGTGGGACGGTAGTGGGTCAAGTGTGCAAGTGGTGAGGTGTGATCTTGAAAGGAGGGTGGAGAGCTGATCTTCTGTCATGGTGGAGAAGTTGGTTTTGGGGGAACAGGGCTGAGCAGCTAAGAGGGGCATTGGGGTTGTGGGCAAAAGCTTTCCCTGATCGTATCAATCTTCTGCTTGAAAAAGGAGGCAAAATCTTCAGCAGTAATGAGATGAGGGGGGGAGGTGCTGGGGGACGGAGTAGAGAATTGAAAGTGTTGAAGAGCTGTTTATGGTTGTGAGACAGGGAGGGTATGAGAGATGAGAAGTAAGTTTGCTTTGCGGCAGTGAGTGTGGACTTGAAGCTGGTGAGGGACTGCTTGCATGCGGTTAAGTGCTCAGCAGAGCGGGATTTCTTCCATCTCCGCTCAGCAACCCTGGAAGCTCGTCTCAGTTCTTTAGTGAGTCTGAACAGCCAGGGCTGTCTGTTGATTGTGCGAGTTTTGCTATGTGCGAAGGCGGCGGCCTAATCAAGTGCTGCTGTTGTGGTGTTATAAAAGGTGGCAGCAGCATCTGTGTCATGAAGTGAGGCTATGTCTGTAAGAGGGAGGAGGGACTCAGAGAGCGATTGTATGTTGAGGTGTTTGAGATTTCTGCGAGGATGAGCGAGTTTGTGGAGCTGGGGTTGCGAACTAGGAGAGGAGAGAGAAGAAAATGTCAGTAGGTTGTGGTCTGACAGGGGCAGGAGTGAGTTAGTGAGATTAGTAAGGGAGCAGATGCGGGTGAAGATAAGGTCCAGTGTGTGACCATCTTTGTGAGTGGCCGCAGAGGACCATTGAGTGAGGCCAAAGGAGGCAGTGAGCGATAAAAGTTTGGAGGCAGCAGAGGTGGAAGTGTCAATGGGTATGTTAAAGTCACCCATGATGATAGTGGGGATGTCAGCAGAGAGGAAATGAAACAGCCAGGTGGTGAAGTGATCTAGAAAGGTGGAGATGGCTAGTTCTGGGGGGCGGAAGATGACAACTAGCTGGAGGTTGGAAGGGGAGTAGATGCGGGCGGAGTGCACCTCAAACGAGGGAAAAGTAGCGGAGGGTGGGAGAGGAAGTGGGGTAAAGGAGCAGAAATCGGAGAGGAGCAAGACAACTCCTCCACCACATTTGTTGCTGGGGCGGGGGGTGTGAGAGAGATGGAATTCGCCATAAGAGAGTGCAGCTGGAGAGGCTGAGTCAGAGGGGGTGAGCCAGGTTTCAGTGATAGCAAGGAAGGAGGGTTTGTTGGTGATGAAGAGGTCGTGGATAAATGACAGTTTATTGCAGACTGAGCGTGCGTTCCATAGTGCTGCAGGTAGGGTGACAGGAGGAGTGGGGGCTGGGTGAATGGATATGAGGTTATCATAGTTGCCGAAACGTGTAGAGGATCGTGGCAGGGTGTTAGAAATGAGTGTGGGGATGTGTTGAGGAGGACCAGGATTTGGAGATATGTTGCCAGCAATGAGGAGTAACAGACAGAGTGTTAGAAGGTGGGAGCAGGATAAGCCATGGTGTGGCCGTGTGTGTCTGGACAGAGAGGCTTGTATGTGGAGGAACAGTTTGGAGGATAAGGTGAGGTGGCTGGGGAGGATGGAGGGAGACATGAAAAGTTCCTTACTAGGTGGGGGGATTAATGGAGATCGGGCAAAATAGAGAAGTATGGGGGTGAAAGTGAGAAGAAGTCGAAACATTGTTGTGGGGTTATAGTCCGTTACCTTACAGTCAAATTCCAGTCCAATTCTAGTCTAGTTCAGAGTGTTGTAATTAGAAATCTGTAATTTGAAATATGGGATTTGAAATATGTGGAGCAGACATGGGTCTGGAGCAGACCCATGCCACTGAGTATATGTGCAGCTAAAGACAATCAGGTGTGATTGGAAAGTGGGCTGTGACTGCCCAGGCCAGATGCTCAGAGTTAAGCAAAGGTTATAAAAGGGGGGAGGGGTTACACAGACCACTCCGATGTGTGGTAAAGATAAGAAGAATGGAGTACAATTATGTATACTGGAAGATGGTGAGCAAAGCAACAAAACAATGCAATTCACATGGGGCATTCAGGAGCATGGGAAAGAGGTGGAAACACAACGGTGCATACCAGACAGAGTTAATGCAGTTCACAAAATACAATCAGGGGCTGAGGAAAGCTGGGGAAATTCGGTGCATACCAGACAGAGTTAATGCAGTTCACAAAATACAATCAGGGGTTGAGGAAAGCTGGGGAAATTCGGTGCATACCAGACAGAGTTAATGCAGTTCACAAAATACAATCAGGGGTTGAGGAAAGCTGGGGAAATTCGGTGCATACCAGACAGAGTTAATGCAGTTCACAAAATACAATCAGGGGTTGAGGAAAGCTGGGGAAATTCGGTGCATACCAGACAGAGTTAATGCAGTTCACAAAATACAATCGGGTTGAGGAAAGCTGGGGAAATTCGGTGCATACCTATGGGAAGAGGAGAAACAGATTGATTAGCGTGGTACAGATGATATTTCAGTAGCGATGAGTGGCCAAATGCATTCTAGAATTCTAGTCTAATTCAGAGTGTTGTAATTAGAAATCTGTAATTTGAAATATGGGATTTGAAATATGTGGAGCAGACATGGGTCTGAAGCAGACCCATGCCACTGAATATATGTGCAGCTAAAGACAATCAGGTGTGATTGGAAAGTGGGCTGTGACTGCCAAGGCCAGATGCTCAAGGGTATGCCACACTAAGCGAGATCGCTAACAAGATCGCTACTGCATCACCATTTATGACGCAGTAGCGATCTCGTTAGCGACTTAGCTGTAAGATTCAAAACACAACTCATCAGCGATCTGTGATTCCAAACACAACTCATCAGCGATCTGTATAAGACCTCTGCGGTCGTTGGGAAAACCTAGTCCCACCTGCGACGCTGGTGAAGTCGTTCATAAAGGGTGTCACACTCAGTGATTCAGGCTCACCAGCTGTCATGTGTGCATTGCCACGAAGATCGTCGCGGTTGCACATTCTGACTTCTCACAGCTGAGTTGCTGTTTCTTTGTGTTTGGCAGTTAGGGAGTTAATTCTGTCTGTGCTCAGTTCTGGGACTGGGTGCAGTTTCTCCCGGCTGCAATTAATTATTTGTTGATTGGTTTCCTTTAAATCTCTGGTTGTCTGTGTTGGGAGTTGCCAGTGAAATTCTTCATGCAGACCACAGATAGGATTGTATCTGTATAGACTTAAGTTAAAGAGCTCCTTAGTTGTTTTAAAGCTCACCTTGCTTAGAGTTTAATATCCCAGATCATTTATGTTCCTTCTGTGTTTGAGTGTGTATGCAAGTCTGTGTTTTCTCCAGTCTGTCTAATATGTCTAATCTGTGTATTTAGCAGAGATCAGCCCGTATTCCTTTGGTGGTAATCAGTATCCTTCTTAGGACTGATTACAGGGTTCAGGAACTGATAGGAGACAGGGTTAGGCTGGAGACTTGGACCTCTGAACCATTATCAGTACCTCCAAGGTGAGGGATTAGTTAGGATCCCAGTTTAGGGTCAGGTTAGACCCCCGGTCCTCCTCTTTCCTGTGACAGTGTATCAAGTCCTCAAGATTAACCCTGAGTTCAACGGATATCGTGTCAGGTAAATCTATTCTATATTTACATGCTGATGTTGCTAATCTATATGTTGTATAGAGTGTTGTTCTTTTAAGAATAGTTTACTGACATCGTACACATATCATAAGACCGCGTGACATTTTCACTGGCCATTAAGTTGGCTTTTGAAGAATGGCGTCACTTTTTGGAGGGGCAGTCCACCCGGTCACCGTCATTACTGATCACAAGAACCTGCTGTATTTGGAATCTGCTAAGCGTCTGAATTCCAGACAAGCTCGATGGTCGTTGTTTTTTACCAGGTTTAATTTTGTTGTCACTTATCGCCCTGGATCTAAGAATGTTAAGGCGGATGCCTTGTCTCGCAGTTTCCCAGGGCCGGGAAAATGGATGACCCGATTCCTATCCTTCAGGAGGGGTGGTAGTGTCGGCTGTATGTTCTGAGCTTGAGGAGGAGTGTTAGAGGCTCAGGGGACGCCCCTGCAGGACCTCCAGGGAGACTGTTTGTCCCAAATCAGTTGAGACAAAAGGTTATTGAGGCACATCATAATTCTGCTTTAGCAGGACATCCAGGGAGTAAGGCTACTTTAGATCTCCTTTCTCGCCGGTTTTGGTGGCCTAACGTTAATAAAGATGTTTTAACTTTTGTCGCGTCCTGTGGGGTTTGTGCTCGCTCTAAGACCCCTCATACCCGTCCGTCTGGGACCCTCTTACCCTTGAAACTTCCGGAGCGTCCATGGACTCATTTGTCTATGGACTTCATCACGGACCTTCCTCAGTCGTCAGGGAAGACTGTCATACTGGTGGTTGTTGACAGGTTCAGTAAGATGGCACATTTCATTGCTCTTCCTGCCCTCCCTAATGCTAAAACTCTGGCGCAGGTGTTCATTGGGGAGATTGTGAGACTTCATGGGTTGCCTTCTGATGTGGTGTCAGATAGGGGGTCTCAGTTTGTGTCCAGTTTTGGAGGGCATTTTGTTTACGTCGGGGGATGCAATTGTCATTTTCCTCGGCTTTTCATCCGCAGACCAATGGTCAGACAGAGCGTCTGAATCAAAGCCTAGAGACTTATCTTCGGTGTTTTTGTCTCAGAGAACCAGGAGGACTGGTCTTCTTTCTTGCCTCTGGCAGAGTTCGCTCTTAACAACAGGCGGAGCGAGTCCACTGGTAAGTCCCCGTTTTTTGGGGCATATGGTTTTCATCCCCAGTTTTGTACATTCAATGGGGGGGTCCCTTCTGGGGTTCCTGAGGAGGAGCGTTTCTCGTCGTCACTTGCTTCAGTGTGGAGAGGTGTATTGAATAATCTGAGTGCTATGGGGAACCGTTATAAACGTATGTCTGATAGGAGGAGAGTTTCTGGTCCAGATCTTAATGTGAACGATCTGGTATGGTTGTCTACCAGGAATATAAAACTTAAAGTTCCCTCCTGGAAGCTGGGCCCCAGATTCATCGGGCCGTACAGGATCAGTTCCATAATTAATCCTGTGGCATTTCGTCTGGACCTCCCTCCTACGTTTAAAATCCACAATGTGTTCCACAAGTCATTACTTAAGAGGTACGTGGCACCAGTCATACCATCACCTCTACCTCCTCCTCCAGTGGTGGTCAATGGTAACTTGGAGTTTCAAGTGTCAAAGATCATTGACTCACGTCTGAATCGCCGGTCCCTTCAGTACTTGGTGCATTGGAAGGGGTATGGTCCAGAGGAGAGGACGTGGGTTCCTGCGTCTGACATTAACGCAGATCGTTTGGTGCGGACCTTCCACAGAACTCACCCGGGCAAACCTGGCCCTGAGGGTCCGGAGGCCCCTCGTAGAAGGGGGGGTACTGTCATGTGTGCATTGCCACGAAGATCGTCGCGGTTGCACATTCTGACTTCTCACAGCTGAGTTGCTGTTTCTTTGTGTTTGGCAGTTAGGGAGTTAATTCTGTCTGTGCTCAGTTCTGGGACTGGGTGCAGTTTCTCCCGGCTGCAATTAATTATTTGTTGATTGGTTTCCTTTAAATCTCTGGTTGTCTGTGTTGGGAGTTGCCAGTGAAATTCTTCATGCAGACCACAGATAGGATTGTATCTGTATAGACTTAAGTTAAAGAGCTCCTTAGTTGTTTTAAGCTCACCTTGCTTAGAGTTTAATATCCCAGATCATTTATGTTCCTTCTGTGTTTGAGTGTGTATGCAAGTCTGTGTTTTCTCCAGTCTGTCTAATATGTCTAATCTGTGTATTTAGCAGAGATCAGCCCGTATTCCTTTGGTGGTAATCAGTATCCTTCTTAGGACTGATTACAGGGTTCAGGAACTGATAGGAGACAGGGTTAGGCTGGAGACTTGGACCTCTGAACCATTATCAGTACCTCCAAGGTGAGGGATTAGTTAGGATCCCAGTTTAGGGTCAGGTTAGACCCCCGGTCCTCCTCTTTCCTGTGACAGTGTATCAAGTCCTCAAGATTAACCCTGAGTTCAACGGATATCGTGTCAGGTAAATCTATTCTATATTTACATGCTGATGTTGCTAATCTATATGTTGTATAGAGTGTTGTTCTTTTAAGAATAGTTTACTGACATCGTACACATATCATAAGACCCGCGTGACACCAGCAGGACACCAACGACCGAAAAACGGCTCAGAACGTTTATAAGCGATCAACGACATCTCAGCAGGGGCCACATCGCTGCTACATGTCACACACAGCTAAGTCGCTAACGAGATCGCTACAGCATCATAAATGGTGACGCAGTAGTGATCTCGTTAGCGATCTCGTTAGCGATCTCGCTTAGTGTGGCATACCCTTTAGAGTTAAGCAAAGGTTATAAAAGGGGGAGGGGTTACACAGACCACTCCGATGTGTGGTAAAGATAAGAAGAATGGAGTACAATTATGTATACTGGAAGATGGTGAGCAAAGCAAGAAAACAATGCAATTCACATAGGGCATTCAGGAGCATGGGAAAGAGGTAGAAACATAACGGTGCATACCAGACAGAGTTAATGCAGTTCACAAAATACAATCGGGTTGAGGAAAGCTGGGGAAATTCGGTGCATACCTGACAGAGTTAATGCAGTTCACAAAATACAATCAGGGGGTTGAGGAAAGCTGGGGAAATTCGGTGCATACCAGACAGAGTTAATGCAGTTCACAAAATACAATCAGGGGTTGAGGAAAGCTGGGGAAATTCGGTGCATACCAGACAGAGTTAATGCAGTTCACAAAATACAATCAGGGGTTGAGGAAAGCTGGGAAAATTCGGTGCAAACCTATGGGAAGTTCATGGTGGGTGGTTATCATCTTCCTTAGGGCTATACATGCAGGGACTATTTTCATCAGTGATGCATCATTACTGGGACATGACTGGTCTTTTGATCTTTATGGGCAGGCCCCTCTAACAGCATCCATTTTGGATTTTTATCCTCTGCATTCTGGTCATTATGGTTGAGTGCTACCCCTGTTTTTGGGGTTAGCACATTAATAATCTATATTTCATCTTCACTTTTCATTACTCGATATATTTTTATAGTAGGGGGTCTTATTATATCCTCCGTTTCTATATGAATATCAGCTATATTGGATGGATGGACTCTGAGGATCAATTTTCTCATGGATTGATGTTATCCTGAGTCTACTGAGCACGGATGCACCTTACTGTAATATTGGATATTCCACTGGTTCCAATTTTGGATATGATCCCCATATATTGTGGGATTTATGCAGGGTCCGCCTAGAGTTTCATGGATGGGCCTTACTCTGCTTTAACAAGTGACGATTTTGTAGGTCTCTCATGATATAATGAAAAGCTACTCATCTGCATGCATTAATAAAATGGTTTTCCAATATATCATTTCCTCTTGTGATTCCTGTTTGCATGGGCAGCTGTTTGTATTTGACTGTGATATGTGTCCCCCTATGTAGTTTCCCCTGTATGTCATCTCTGTACTCCTAGGAGTTTGGCGTTTTTTGCTCTTCACTACGAGGCCACGGCACGAGCGCACATTTTTTTACTTTTGGTCACTGTCTGTCAGGCTGTGCGTGTCAGCGTGCGCCGCGTGAGTTCCACTGCACGCAGGCGCAGTGAATCCGGCGTGGCAGAGACGTCTGCACACAGCTGATTCACTTTCGCCAACATCCGTTTGGGACCGCTGTTTCACTATTCACACATGTAAGTGTTTATCTCTTGATTGATTGGGTATATTGGGCCTGCCTTGCGATGACCCCTCACTTTCCCTGAGGAAGCCGTACTAGCTACGGCGGAACGTGTGGGACCATTCCTGCACCATGCTCCAGACATCTGCCTCTTCTGTTGTCCCTCTATTATGAGGAATTCGCTTTGGGTAACAGTATTTTCTTGATTTTGGGCTGGGACCATTTTTGCATTATTGACCATGGGGTGTTCCGCTAATTATATTGCCTGGCTTATTTAGGCACTTTACATAGGTTTATTCATTTACTGTTCAGCTCCATGAATTGTGGTTTCCTTTTTTGTCCATACAGGCTCCCAACTTGTTTCTGCTTGGAACTTACATGCTGAGCACAATTACCCTTGCTTTTGATTCATTACATTGGGCATGTTATCATCTTATATTGTGTGTGCCTATTACTTCACCAATTTATTTGGGCAGAGTTTCTGGTCATGGTCTTTTCGTTTTTAAATGTGTTTTAATTCATCATGTGTTCATATGTTATGTAGGGATCCGCTCTGGTAGGCAAGGGCCGGACCGCAGTTATGAGGCAACACACAGGCTTTTAGTCCAAAATCAATTGTTTACTTTCTCTTTAAACGCCAGGTAACAAAACATGACAAAAACATCAATGCATTCCAGCTTTGCAAACTACTGTTCCCAGACGCACCCTTGCGGGTGATCTGGACTCGCTTCCGGTGCTCACTGACACACTGTAACAGAAAGTCACTTCCAGGCTGACTCCAGCCAAACTCCTCAATAGAACCGCATGGTTCTCAGTGTGGGACCGTCACAGGCTCCGCACACCCATGTGTCCTGTCCGGATGCTATTCAGTACCCCCGTCCAACACCCTGGCAACCAAGTTCCAAGTCTCACCACGTGCTTCCAGGACTCCGATCCAACCCCAGGATCTTCCAACACCGACAGACCTTCCAGGAACCTTCCAGGCAGCCCTGTACAGGACACACTCTCCACTGTCTCAGCCAGACTTCCATAGACTCCTCAGTCTCCAACACAATCTCAATCTCCATGTGCCCAACACTGCCTTTCATACCTGTAGCCACTCCCCAAGCCAAGGTATGAATAACATGGTCTGGTCACCTGTTCGTGACCTCATCACAGGTCCTTCACAACACATACAATCACCAGTATGTAACATTCATTCTCCCACCACCAGTGGGCGGTGTATGTGTGGTTAGCATGTCCCACCCAGCTCACAAGCTAACCCTGTAGGTTCACCCTTAACAACAATCAGAACTCTTATGGGACTACAAGTCCCAGAACAACATTACTGACCTACAGCACAGAGTAGCTCTGCGACACATACTTTCCATTTAGCACCATACCAGGGACTGGTTTCCCATCCATCCCATGCCTCCATGCATAATTTGAGCAACTTATACAGCGCCCTCTAGGTGCCACATTAGTCATTATACCACATACCTTCCCCCTCTGTTCAAACTTGTTAGGTTGAACACCTGTTTCAACCCGAGGACCCGAGACAGGTCACCCATGTCACCTTGCCCTACAAGTCGAGGGAACTGTCTCAGTCGATTTTGGGCATCCTGCAACATTACCTCTTGGTTAGGCTGCCCCCAGCGGTCAGAATGGCGGCCTTGTCTTTCCGTCTGTGTCACCCGACCCCTCCAGTACCGCCTCCTACGGTTGTTGCGGTCCTGAGTCCATCGTTCAGTCAAGCTCACTGGTTGTTCTGAGTCGGACTCTCTATCTCTTTGTCCGCCACTGGGTCTCACACTTAGGTCACTCAGCCCTGAGCTAACAGAATCGTCATCTCTACCCCTCATTGTTTCAGCTCGTCTAGTGCCAGTACCCAGAGAAGCCTCTTGTCTCTCTATATCTTGGGCTGGAAGCAGTGGCCATGTTTGTTTCAACTCCTGCAGCTGTTCCTTCATCTGCTTTCTTCTCCAGATCAGCTGTTCTACGTCTTGTAGGTACGTCACTCGATACTCCAGGAGCGTTCGGATGTTCTTCAGGCTCTCCACTGAGCCCACACCAATGAATGGAACCATGTCTTCTTCTTCTCCAGCCACCTTGATCTCGCCATCAGCTGGAATCCTCACTCTCCTTACACCGGATCTATCCACCATCTCCTGCATCACTTTTCCAAGTCTTCCAACGACTCTCCCCACCAGATTTCTGGGTACCGGAATTACCTCTTCTACCAAGCCCAGCCGATTTTGATCTTCCTTCGCCTGCTCCAGACGTCGAGCGGCTTTCATGTTACTCAACATAATACTCTGTTTCGCGTGGAGACACTGCAGATGCATATCCTTCAGGACAGCCACCAGCTTCTCTGTGTCTTCCCCCTCTGCCAGTATCACCAACTGGTTCGTCTCTGGTGCCTAGTTCACACTTTACCGCCTTTTTAAAGGCCTTATGCACCCCCTCACTGGCACAGGCTTCTCGCATGTCTGCAGGTACATTTATCACACACCTAAAGCGTGAAACCTCACCCTCTTCCTGAGACTCATCTTCTTCATGATCCCTTGCCAAGATGAGCACTGGCACTTCCACCTGGTTATCACTCAGGCACAACCGCTGTAAGTCTTCACCCACCAACTTCTCCTCCTGCAGAAGACCTCTTACTGCTTCTCCGAGCGCAATCACATATTCCCTTAAGGCCTTATTCCCACTTTTCCACGTTGATAGGTGACCTCTGAGTTCAGAGACTTCCTTCTCCAGCTGTCATGTGTGCATTGCCACGAAGATCGTCGCGGTTGCACATTTTGACTTCTCACAGCTGATCTGCTGTTTCTTTGTGTTTGGCAGCTAGGGAGTTAATTCTGTCTGTGCTCGGTGCTGGGACTGGGTGCAGTTTCTCCTGGCTGCAATTGATTATTTGTTGATTGGTTTCCTTTAAATTCCTGGTTGTCTGCTTGGGGAGTTGCCAGTGAAACCTTCATGCAGACCACAGATAGGAATGAATCTGTATAGACTTTAGTTGTGAGCTCCTTAGTTGTTCTAAGCTCAACTTGGTTAGAGTTTATTTCCCAGACCATTTATGTTCCTTTGGTGTTTGAGTGTGTATGCAAGCGAGTGTTATCCTGTCTGTCTTATATGTCTAATCTGTGTATTTAGCTGAGATCAGCCCATATCCCTTTGGTGGTAGTCAGGATCCTTCTTAGGACTGATTACAGGGTTCAGGGTCTGATAGGAGACAGGGTTAGGTTGGAGACTTGGACCTCTGAACCATTATCAGTACCTCCAAGGTGAGGGATTAGTTAGGACCCCAGTTTAGGTCAGGTTAGATCCCGGTCCACCTCTTTCCTGTTTCAGCTCATCAAGTCCTCAAGATTAACCCTGAGTTCAGCAGATATCGTGTCAGGTAAATCTATTTATACTTACATGCTGATGTTGCTATACTAGTTGTTGTATAGAGTGTTGTTCCTGTATTAATAGTTTACTGACATTGTATACATATCATTAGACAGCGTGACATTTTCACTGGCCATAAAAATTATCTCCAGTTACCATGGATCCAGTAGCCCAGCTGGCTCTGCAGTTGCAGGGATTATCCATGGAGCTGACGGACATTAAGTCCAAAGTTTTGTCTCCCCTGGAGCAAACCAGAGTTGAACCTAAAGTAGCTCTCCCGGACAGGTTCACTGGTGGGCGAGACAAATTTTTCACCTTCCGGGAGGCATGTAAATTGTATTTTCGGCTTCGGCCTCGATCATCAGGGAGTGATGAGCAGAGAGTGGGAATTGTTATCTCACTTCTGCAAGGGGACCCTCAATCCTGGGCATTTTCCTTCCTCCGGGATCCCCGGCTCTACTGTCTGCAGATCAATTTTTTACTGCCCTGGGATTGGTATATGATGACCCAGATCGGGTCTCTCTTGCTGAGACAAAATTACGTAAGATACAGCAGGGAGATCGTCCTGCAGAGGAATTTGCTTCTGAGTTTCGTAGATGGGCCACAGATACTCAGTGGAATGACCCAGCTCTTAGGAGCCAGTTTTGTCATGGGCTTTCTGATAAATTAAAAGACGTTTTGGCTCAGTATGAGTCTCCTCATTCACTGGAGGCTGCTATGGCCTTAGCTATCCGTACTGATAGACGGCTTCGGGAGAGGGGTGAGGTAACCCCACTCCCTGTTGTTTCTCCACCTACCACTAAAGTCCCTTATGTTGAGGTTCCCCTTGTCTGTTCGGATGAGCCTATGCAGTTGGGAGGGACATCATTTCGTAGGAGGGGATTGGCGGTACGCCGCAGGACTAGAAGATGTTTTTTCTGCGGGAAAGAGGGACATTTTGTTGGAGAATGTCCATCCCGTGCCTTGTTGAGCCAAAAGTCGCCGGAAAACTGTTAATCCCAGGTTGTGTGGTGGACGACAACCTGGGAGTATGTATTTCATCCGCCAGTTCTTCTCAGTTCCTTGTACCAGTGGAGGTGGTGGTTGGTACGAGAGTGGAGAGATTGTCTGTTCTTCTTGATAGTGGTTCCGGGGCTAATCTGGTTGACGCTCAGTTTGCTCAGGCTCAAGGTATGCATCTGAGTGTATTGGTCAAACCGATCCCTATATTCTCCATTGACGCCAGGCCTCTCGGCCAAGGTAGCTTTGTTCATGAGGTTCATAACATTGACCTTCGGGTAGGGGCAATACATAGGGAACAATTATCTTGTTATGTGTTGGAGGGTCTACCTACTCCCATTGTGTTGGGACTTCCTTGGTTGGTTAAACATAACCCTGTGATTAATTGGCAGTCCAGAGAAATAAGCCAATGGGGTGAGTTTTGCAAAAGCAACTGCATGAACACAGTCATCAGTGCGGTCGTGCCTAGTACATTGCCTCCTTTTTTGGAGTATTTTGGGGATGTTTTCTCTGAGGAGGGGTGTCAGGAGTTGCCTCCTCATTGCGTGTATGACTGCTCTATTAATCTCCTTCCTGATGCTAAGTTGCCTAAAGCTAGGTTGTATAATCTTTCTGGTCCTGAGAGGCAGGCTATGAAAGATTATATTTCTGAAAGTCTGGCCAAAGGGCATATTAGACCTTCATCTTCCCCAGTAGCCGCGGGGTTCTTCTTTGTGAAGAAGAAAGATGGAGGCCTACGCCCTTGCTTGGATTTCCGCGAACTTAATCGGATTACTGTTCGAGATCCGTATCCACTCCCTCTTATTCCTGATCTCTTCAATCAAATTGTTGGCGCCAAATGGTTCTCTAAATTGGATCTCAGGGGGGCGTATAATCTGATTAGGATAAAAGAGGGGGATGAGTGGAAAACGGCGTTTAACACGCCGGAGGGACATTATGAGAACCTTGTCATGCCTTTTGGTCTGACTACTGCACCAGCAGTATTCCAACATTTTGTTAATGACATTTTTCGTCACCTTGTGGGGCTGTTTGTGGTTGTATATTTGGACGACATTTTAATTTACTCGCCAGATCTTGTGTCTCATCAGGAGCATGTGAGACAGGTGTTGCAGATCTTGCGAGACAATAAACTATACGCCAAACTGGAGAAGTGTGTATTTGCCGTACAGGAACTTCAGTTTTTGGGTTTTTTGGTGTCAGCCTCCGGTTTCCGTATGGACCCTGAAAAGGTGAGAGCAGTGCTTGAATGGGATCAGCCAGGGGATCTTAAGGCTCTGCAGCGTTTTTTGGGGTTTGCTAACTACTACCGGAAATTTATTTGTAATTTCTCATCTGTCGTCAAACCTCTCACTGACATGACAAGAAAAGGGACGGATTTTTCTAAATGGTCGGACAAAGCTTGCCAAGCCTTTTCCTCTTTGAAGAAATGTTTTGCTTCGGCACCCGTTCTCATCCAACCAGATGCATCTCAGCCGTTCATTGTGGAGGTGGATGCGTCTGACGTAGGGGTGGGTGCTATATTGTCCCAGGGTCCGTCCCCTGGTAAATGGCATCCGTGCGCTTTCTTTTCTAAGAAATTGTCGTCCGCCGAAAGGAATTATGATATCGGCAATAGGGAACTTTTGGCCATTAAGTTAGCTTTTGAAGAATGGCGTCACTTTTTGGAGGGGGCAGTCCACCCGGTTACCGTTATTACTGATCACAAGAACCTGTTGTATTTGGAATCCGCTAAGCGTCTGAATTCCAGACAAGCTCTATGGTCGTTGTTTTTTACCAGGTTTAATTTTGTCGTCACTTATCGCCCGGGGTCTAAGAATGTAAAGGCTGATGCCTTGTCTCGCAGTTTCCCAGGGGCCGGGAAAACGGATGACCCGAGTCCTATCTTCAGGAGGGGGTGGTAGTGTCGGCTGTATTTTCTGAGCTTGAGGAGGAGGTGTTAGAGGCTCAGGGGGACGCCCCTGCAGGACCTCCAGGGAGACTGTTTGTCCCAAATCTGTTGAGACAAAAGGTTATTGAGGCACATCATAATTCTGCTCTAGCAGGACATCCAGGGAGTAAGGCTACTTTAGATCTCCTTTCTCGCCGGTTTTGGTGGCCTAACGCTAATAAAGATGTTATAACTTTTGTCGCATCATGTGGGGTGTGTGCTCGCTCTAAAACCCCTCATACCCGTCCGTCTGGGACCCTTTTACCCTTGAAACTTCCGGAGCGTCCATGGACTCATTTATCTATGGACTTCATTACGGACCTTCCTCCGTCGTCAGGGAATACTGTCATACTGGTGGTTGTTGACAGGTTCAGTAAGATGGCACATTTCGTTGCTCTTCCTGCACTCCCTAATGCTAAAACTCTGGCGCAGGTGTTCATTAGGGAGATCGTTAGACTTCATGGGTTGCCTTCTGATGTGGTGTCAGATAGGGGGTCTCAGTTTGTGTCCAAATTTTGGAGGGCATTTTGTTTACGTCGGGGGATGCAATTGTCAGTTTCCTCGGCTTTTCATCCGCAGACCAATGGTCAGACAGAGCGTCTGAATCAGAGCTTAGAGACATATCTCCGGTGTTTTGTTTCAGAGAACCAAGAGGACTGGTCTTCTTTCTTGCCTCTGGCAGAGTTCGCTCTTAACAACAGGCGGAGCGAGTCCACTGGTAAGTCCCCGTTTTTTGGGGCATATGGTTTCCATCCCCAGTTTTGTACTTTCAATGGGGGGGGCCCTTCTGGGGTTCCTGAGGAGGAGCGTTTCTCGTCGTCACTTGCTTCTGTGTGGAGAGGTGTATTGAATAATCTGAGTGCGATGGGGAACCGTTACAAACGTATGGCTGATAGGAGGAGAGTTTCTGGTCCAGATCTGAATGTGAACGATCTGTTATGGTTGTCTACCAGGAATATAAAACTTAAGGTGCCCTCCTGGAAACTGGGTCCCAGATTCATCGGGCCGTACAGGATCAGTTCCATAATTAATCCTGTGGCATTTCATCTGGACCTCCCTCCTACGTTTAAAATTCATAATGTGTTCCACAAGTCATTACTTAAAAGGTATGTGGCACCAGTCATACCGTCACCTCTACCTCCTCCTCCTGTGTTGGTCAATGGTAACTTGGAATTTCAAGTATCAAAGATCATTGACTCACGTCTGAATCGCCGGTCCCTTCAGTACTTGGTGCATTGGAAGGGGTATGGTCCAGAGGAGAGGACGTGGGTCCCTGCGTCTGATGTTAACGCAGATCGTTTGGTTCGGACCTTCCACAGAACTCACCCGGGCAGGCCTGGCCCTGAGGGTCCGGAGGCCCCTCGTAGAAGGGGGGGTACTGTCATGTGTGCATTGCCACGAAGATCGTCGCGGTTGCACATTTTGACTTCTCACAGCTGATCTGCTGTTTCTTTGTGTTTGGCAGCTAGGGAGTTAATTCTGTCTGTGCTCGGTGCTGGGACTGGGTGCAGTTTCTCCCGGCTGCAATTGATTATTTGTTGATTGGTTTCCTTTAAATTCCTGGTTGTCTGCTTGGGGAGTTGCCAGTGAAACCTTCATGCAGACCACAGATAGGAATGAATCTGTATAGACTTTAGTTGTGAGCTCCTTAGTTGTTCTAAGCTCAACTTGGTTAGAGTTTATTTCCCAGACCATTTATGTTCCTTTGGTGTTTGAGTGTGTATGCAAGCGAGTGTTATCCTGTCTGTCTTATATGTCTAATCTGTGTATTTAGCTGAGATCAGCCCATATCCCTTTGGTGGTAGTCAGGATCCTTCTTAGGACTGATTACAGGGTTCAGGGTCTGATAGGAGACAGGGTTAGGTTGGAGACTTGGACCTCTGAACCATTATCAGTACCTCCAAGGTGAGGGATTAGTTAGGACCCCAGTTTAGGGTCAGGTTAGATCCCGGTCCACCTCTTTCCTGTTTCAGCTCATCAAGTCCTCAAGATTAACCCTGAGTTCAGCAGATATCGTGTCAGGTAAATCTATTCTATACTTACATGCTGATGTTGCTATACTAGTTGTTGTATAGAGTGTTGTTCCTGTATTAATAGTTTACTGACATTGTATACATATCATTAGACAGCGTGACACCAGCTCATCCAATCTATGTTTGGCAGTTTGTCTCAGGGCCTTTTCTTGTTCGATCTGCTCTTTAACCCCTTCACCCCCAAGGGTGGTTTGCACATTAATGACCGGGCCAATTTTTACAATTCTGACCACTGTCTCTTTATGAGGTTATAACTCTGGAACGCTTCAACGGATCTTCGCGATTCTGAGATGTTTTCTCGTGACATATTGTACTTCACGTTAGTGGTAAAGTTTCTTCAATATACCTTGCGTTTATTTTTTAAAAAAAAACGCTAATATGGCGAAAATTTGGAAAATTTTGCAATTTTCAAACTTTGAATTTTTTTTTCCCTTAAAACAGAGAAATATGTCACACAAAATAGTTAAGAAATAACATTTCCCACATGTCTACTTTACATCAGCACAATTTTGGAACCAAAATTTTTTTTTGTTAGGAAATTATAAGGGTTAAAAGTTGACCAGCAATTTCTAATTTTTACAACAAAATTTACGAAGCCATTTTTTTTAGGGACCACCTCATATTTGAAGTCACTTTGAGGGGTCTATATAGCAGAAAATACCCAAAAGTGACACCATTCTAAAAACTGCACCCCTCAAGGTACTCAAAACCACTTTCAAGAAGTTTATTAACCCTTCAGGTGCTTCACAGGAGCTGAAGCAACGTGGAAGGAAAAAATGAATATTTAACTTTTTAGCCACAAAAATGATCTTTTACAAACTTTTTTTTATTTTCACAAGGGTAAAAGGAGAAAATGGGCAGATAAAGTTGTGCAATTTCTCCTGAGTACACCAATACCCCATATGTGGGGGAAAACCACTGTTTGGGCACACGGCAGAGCTCGTAAGGGAAGGAGCGCCGTTTGACTTTTTCAAACTAAAATTGGCTGGAGTTGAAATTGGACGCCATGTCGCGTTTGGAGAGCCACTGATGCGCCTAAACAGTGGAAACCCCCCACAAGTGACACCATTTTGGAAACTAGACCCCCTAAGGAACTTATCTAGATCTGTTGTGAGCACTTTGAACCCCCAAGTGTTTCACAAAAGTTTATAATGCCTGGGTGTGAAAAAAAAAAAAACAATTTTCCACAAAAATTATTTTTTAGTCCCAAATTTTTGATTTTTCCCAAGGAAATTTGACCCCAAAAGTTGTTGTCCAATTTGTCCTGAGTACGCTGATACCCCATATGTGGGGGGGGGGGGAAACTGGGCGCACGGCAGGGCTTGGAAAGGAAGCAGTAACGTTTTGGAATGCAAACATTGATGGGGGTCATGTTCTGTTTGTAGTACCCCAGATGAGCCTAAACAATGGAAACCCCCCACAAGTGACCCCATTTTGGAAGCTAGACCCCCTAAGGAACTTATCTAGATCTTTGGTGAGCACTTTGAACCCCCAAGTACTTCACACAAGTTTATAATGCCCGGGCATGAAAATAAAAAATCCTATTTTTTTCCCACAAAAATTATCTTTTAGTCACTAATTTTTTATTTTCCCAAGGGTAACAGGAGAAATTGGACCACAAAAGTTGTTGTCCAATTTGTCCTGAGTATGCTGATACCCCATATGCGGGGGAACCACTGTTTGGGCGCATGGCAGAGCTCGGAATGGAAGGAGCACCATTTGTCTTTTTCCAACCAAAATTGGCTGGAATTGAGATTGGACGCCATGTTGCATTTGGAGAGCTCCTGATGTGCCTAAACAGTGGAAACCCCCCACAAGTGACCCCATTTGGGAAACTAGACCCCCTAAAGAACTTATCTAGATCTTTGGTGAGCAATTTGAACCCCCAAGTGCTTCACACAAGTTTATAACGTAGAGCCGTAAAATTAAAAAATCATATTTTTTCCACAAAATTGATCTTTTCACCCCAATTTTTATTTTCCCAAGGGTAACAAGACTCCAAAAGTTATTGTGCAATTTGTCCTGAGTACGCTGATACCCCATATGTGGGGGTAAACCACTGTTTGGGTGCATGGCAGAGTTTGGAAGGGAAGGAGCGCCGTTTGACTTTTTCAACGCAGAATTGGCTGGATGCCATGTCGTGTTTGGAGAGCTCCTGATCTGCCTAAACAGTGGAAACCCCCCACAAATGACACCATTTTGGAAACTAGACCCCTCAAGGAACTTATCTAGATGTGTGGTGAGCACTTTGAACCCCGAAGTGCTTCACAGAAATTTATAACGTACAGCCGTAAAATAAAAAATATTTTTTTTTTTTTTACAAAAATTATTTTTTCGCCCCCAATATTTTATTTTCACAAGGGTAACAGGAGAAATTGGACCCCAAAAGTTGTTGTCCAATTTGTCCTGAGTACGCTGATACCCCATATGCGGGGGGGAACCACTGTTTGGGCGCATGGCAGAGCTCGGAATGGAAGGAGCACCATTTGTCTTTTTCCAACCAAAATTGGCTGGAATTGAGATTGGACGCCATGTTGCATTTGGAGAGCCCCTGATGTGCCTAAACAGTGGAAACCCCCCACAAGTGACCCCATTTGGGAAACTAGACCCCCTAAAGAACTTATCTAGATCTTTGGTGAGCAATTTGAACCCCCAAGGAAGTAGTGACGTTTTGGATTGCAGACTTTGATGGAATGGTCTGGGGGCGTCATGTCGCGCCACTGTTTGGGCGCATGGCAGAGCTCGGAATGGAAGGAGCACCATTTGTCTTTTTCCAACCAAAATTGGCTGGAATTGAGATTGGACGTAATGTCGCATTTGGAGAGCCCCTGATGCGCCTAAACAGTGGAAACCCCCCACAAGTGACCCCATTTTGGAAAATAGACCCCACAAGGAACTTATCTAGATGTGTGGTGAGCACTTGAACCCCGAAGTGCTTCACAGAAGTTTATAACGTACAGCCGTAAAAATAAAAAATATATATTTTTTTTTACAAAAATGATTTTGTCGCCCCCAGTTTTTTATTTTCCCAAGGGTAACAGAAGAAATAGGACAAATTGCACAATAACTCTAGGGGTCCAGAGTACGCTGATACCCCATATGTGGGGGTAAACTACTGTTTGGGCGCATGGCAGAGCTCAGAAGTGAAGGAGCACCGTTTGACTTTTTCAACGCAGAATTGGCTGGATTTGAGATCAGACGCCATGTCACATTTGGAGAGCCCCTGATGTGCCTAAACAGCAGAAACCTCCCAATTCTAACTCCAACCCTAACCCCAACACACCCCTAACCCTAGTCTTAACCCTAACCACAAACCTAACCCTAACACACCCCTAACCCTAATCCTAACGTTAGCGCCAACCCTAACCCTAACTTTAGCCGCAACCCTAACCCTAATGGGAAAATGGAAATAAATACATTTTTTAATTTTATTATTTTTCCCTAACAAAGGGGGTGATAAAGGGGGGTTTGATTTACTATTTATAGCGGGTGTTAGGGTCTGCGGAACGCACCAAATATATGATTTGGAGAGCTGCGTTCGCAGCCTGGGGTCCACCGTGCAGGCGGAGCCTGCTGCTAGTAAAATGGCGCAAGAAGCGAACTCTGTTATCCCGCAGAGTCGCCAAAATAAACGCCGTAACGCGCTGTGACAATATGTGCGAACTCTGTTAATCCACAGAGCCGCTAGGAGTGCCGCAGCGCTATATGGCGATGTGTGCGAACTCACTTAACACAACTGAGTCGCAAAATAAACACGCATAGGGCGCTGTCTAGCGTTGAAAGCGAACCCTGTTACGTCACAGAGCCGCTGAGACAAACTTCTGTGTCCTGTCAGGCACCCAGGTACACAGTTAACTGCTAAGCGAACATAGAATATGATCATGCGCTAATGTCCTCGCGGGAGTCACCCGCAATCTATGGCGTCTGAACGCCAGGCCCTGAATACGGCAATCAAACGCCTCACCGGTTATGCCGGTAATCTAGGGCATCTAGGACACCGACCCTGACCAGCTAGCATACCAAACTCCTCACCAATTAAGTCGGTATTCTAGGGGCTTATTTCATCCGGGCCCTAACCACACACACGCATGACCACACTGGCGCTAAGCATATAATGGTTGACACTAGCGCATGGCGGCCCAGCCATGCCACCCTTTTATAGTAACAGCTACAGGACCTGCCAGAAACAAGGACCAATGAAACTGCTCCAGAACACCAGTAGTCACAGGACCTTCCTGGCGGACCAATAGGAGCTGCTGCAGTACCTGAGCATGTGACCCCTGATCTCCAATGAGAAATCTCACCCTGGGCATGCTCAGAAGGGGAAAACTTTGTCCTAAAGACGTCTGCTCGCCGCTAACCAGTACTGGCCACAATAGCAGAGCCTGGAGATGCAACAGTAATCCCCTGCACACTGTTAGACTGGGCGAGACGCTGGGACCGACGTCTAAGCTGAGCAGATTCCACTGCGGCCGGAGATGAATGGGAGACCGCAGTTGGGATGGCTCGAGATTAACCCTTGTGCAGAAGCGGGAACTCGACCCCTAACATGTTGTTTGGTTAATGGTGACTCTTGCTTAAAGGGGATATCCAGGACTTAAATAAAAAATGTGCCGCAGTTTGTCTTCCTATTGACATTGCAGGACTACTGGTGTCGTGATGATTGACAGCTGACTCTCAGCTGCTTAATTGCGGGAAGCCGACTGTCAATCAGCATAATGTCAGTAGTCATACTCTGTCAACAGGAAAAGAAACCGCTGCTCTGTTGACAGAGAATAGCTGAATCTCTGGCAGGAGCACTAAATGCCTGATTCCAGATACAACAGTCTGGTAAACTACATGCCTTTTTTCTCGGAAATCCCATTTAATGGTGATGCAGCCTCTGTGTACTTTCAGAAAAGGTATATTGACAGGCCGTGTGACACTTAGATTGCAGACAGGTGGACTAAGCATGTGACTTATAAAAGCAATTGCTCGACCCAGAAATTTTGTGGGGGTCTTCATAGCAAAAGGGGTGAATACATATGCACATGCCAATTTTTAACTATTTGATTCCATAAATTTAATTGTGCAATTTCTCCTAAGTATGCTTATACTGTACACCATATGTGGAGGAAAACCACTGGGCAAACGGCAGGGCTCGGAAGGGAAGGAGTGACGTTTTGGAATGCAGACTTTGATGGAATTTTCTGTGGGCGTCATGTTGCATTTGGAGAGCCCCTGATGTGCCTAAAAAGTGGAAATGCCCCACAAGTGACCACATTTTTTAACTGATCTGCTTTTCCCTGGTATGTAAATTTTATAATGTGGCATACGTAAGTTGTTTAGAGTGCATCAGGTTGGTATACGTGAGTAGTGTAGAGTGCATCAGGTTGGCATACGTGAGTTGTGTAGTGTACGTCAGGTTGACATACATGAGTTATGTAAATCAGAAATGTATATAGTAGTCCATGGATGTGTGGTACAGTTTGAAGTACTCTTTTATACATAGGCAAAGTTTGTCGGGGCAGGTGTGGCGTTGATAAGTGGTGTCCTTGCTTATCTCCCTTCTGTAACACACTCGGTACTTCTTTTGTGCACTGCGGGATTTCCACAGGGAAATGTTGGCCTGGTATAATACAAGCACCTTCTGTTCCGGAAGTACCGGGGTTCGCTTCTTCTTGATCTTGAAAGATTAGGGCCTTGATCACTACCTCCTGGCCATGCCGAACACTGTAGTGTTGTACAAAACGTCAACATTCCAATATTGTCGAAGTTCTTGCTTCTTCACTATCCCCTTTTGAAGGGCCTGGCCTCAAAACATCATAATTTTTACTGTGTTTACAGGAGTTCAGTTAGAAAATGATGAAGGGTGGTTTTATTCCAAAAATTGTCGGGTGTATAAATTTGTTTGGGCTACCATGAGGTTTACTAAATCCTCAAAGAAAAAGACTTTGAGGCCATTGGTGTCAAATTTGATTCCTGATTGCGCCACAAAAGCAGGAAGCAGTTGCTCATAATCTTCCGGGGGTGAGGTCTTAACTTGGTCAGTAATGGTGGGCGCTGATTCAGTTTCTGCCCTGGGGCGTCTGCGTGGCAGTTCAGCATCACTTGAAGAGGAGGATGAGGAAAAATAAAGTAAGGTGTGTGTGTGAGTGCTTGGTGAAAAGTTTTTTTATTTAAAAAAAAAGAAAAAGATAACATAAAAAATCAACAACTGGAGGTTGATCGTTGATGTGTGTCAGTGATCAGGCGCTCAATGGGTGTGGAACGCACAGATGTTAATGTCACACTGGGTGTAGGATAATCATGATTCTCCAGTTCGTAGATACCAAACGTAGAGGTTCTTTATTATTTAACCCCTTTCTATCATCGGACGTACTATCCCGTCCATGTGCCCTGGGACTTAATTCCCAGGGACGGGATAGTACGTCATAGGCGATCAGCCGTAGGAGCGCAGTTGATCGCGGCCGGGTGTCAGCTGATTATAACAGCTGACACCCGGCACTATGTGCCAGGAGCGGTCACGAACCGCTCCCGGCACATTAACCCCTGGCACACTGCGCTCAAAGATGATCGCAGTGTTCCAGCGGTACAGGGAAGCATCGCGCAGGGAGGGGGCTCCCTGCGTGCTCCCCTGAGACCCTGTGACCATGCTGTTCTGAAGGCTTCCTCCCTGCAGGACCCCGGATCCAAGATGGCCGCGGGGTCTTTCCGGGTCCTGCAGGGAGGCGGCTTCCTCAGTGCCTGCAGAGAGCAGGCGCTGAGAAAGCCTGCAGCACTGCCAGACCTGCGATCTGACCCTATACAGTGATGTCCCACCTGGGACAAAGTAAAAATGTAAAAAAATAAAAATAAACATGTGTAAAAAAAAATCCTAAATAATGAAAAAAAAATAATATTCCCCAATAAATTGATTAAATAAATTAAAAAAAAAACAACAATAAAAGTACATATATTTAGTATCGCCGCGTCCGTAACGACCCGCCCTTTAAAACTGTCCCACTAGTTAACACCTTTAGTGAACCCCTTAAAAAAAAAAGGAAAAAAATGCTTTATCATCATACCGCCGAACAAAAAGTGGAATAACACGCGATCAAAAAGACGGTTATAAATAAGCATGGTACCGCTGAAAATATCATCTTGTCCTGCAAAAAACAAGCTGCCATACAGCATCATCAGCGAAAAAATAAAAAAGTTATAGCTCGCAGAATAAAGCGATGCAAAACCAATTATTTTTTATATATAAAATTTTATTGTATAAAAGCGCCAAAACATAAAACAATTATATAAATAAGGTATCGCCATAATCGTACTAACCCAAAGAATAAAACTGCCTTATTAATTTTACCACACATGGAACGGTTTAAACGCCCCCCCAAAAGAAATTCTTGAATTGCTAGTTTTTGTTCATTCTGCATCCCAAAAATCGTAATAAAAAACGATAAAAAAAATGTCATGTGCCCAAAAATGGTATCAATAAAAACGTCAACTCGTACCGCAAAAAGTAAGACCTCACATGACTCTGATGGCCAAAATATGGAAAAATTATAGCTCTCAAAATGTGATGATGCAAAAATTATTTTTTGCTATAAAAAGCGTCTTTTAGCGTGTGACAGCTGCCAAACATAAAACCCCGCTATAAATAGTAAATCAAACCCCCCTTTTTCACCTCCTTAGTTAGGGAGAAACAATAAAATTAAAAAAATGTACTAATTACCATTTTCCCATTAGGGATAGAGTTGGGGCTAAAGTTAGGGTTGGAGTTGGGGCTAAAGTTAGGATTAGGGTTAGGGTTGGGATTAGGGTTAGGGGTGTGTTAGGGTTAGGTTTGTGGTTAGGGTTATGGTTAGGGTTGGGATTAGGGTTAGGGTGTGTTGGGGTTAGGGTTGGAGTTAGAATTGGGGGGTTTCCACTGTTTAGGCACATCAGGGGCTCTCAAAACGTGATGTGGCGTCTGATCTCAATTCCAGCCAATTCTGCGCTGAAAAAGTAAAAAAGTGCTCCTTCCCTTCTGAGCTCTGCCGTGCGCCCAAACAGTAGTTTACCCCCACATATAGGGTATCAGCGTACTCAGGACAAATTGCACAATAACTCTTGGGGTCCAATTTCTTCTGTTACCCTTGGGGAAATAAAAAATTGGGGGCGAAAATATCATTTTTGTGAAAAAAAATATAATTTTTTATTTTTATGGTTCTACATTATAAACTTGTGTGAGGCACTTGGGGTTCAAAGTTCTCACCACGCATCTAGATAAGTTCCTTGGGGGGTCTTGTTTCCAAAATGGGTTCACTTGTGGGATTTCCACTGTTTAGGCACATCAGGGACTCTCCAAACGGACATGACGCCCGTAGACTATTTCATCAAAGTCTGCAATGCAAAACGTTACTACTTCCCTTCCGAGCCCCGACGTGTGCCCATACAGTAGTTTTCTCCCACATATGGGGTATCAGCGTACTCAGGACAAATTGAACAACAACTTTTGGGGTCCAATTTCTTCTGTTACCCTTGGGAAAATAAAAAACTGGGGAATAAAAGATCATGTTTGTGGAAAAAATATGATTTCTGTATTTTCACACCCAGGTGTTATAAGCTTCTGTGAAGCACTTGGGGGTTCAAAGTGCTCACCACATATCTAGATAAGTTCATTTGGGGGTCTAGTTTCCAAAATGGGGTCACTTGTGGGGGGTTTCCACTGTTTAGGCACATCAGGGGCTCTCCAAACGCGACATGACATCCACAGATCATTCCATCAAAGTCTGCATTACGAAATGTCACTACTTCTATTCCGAGCCCCGACGTGTGACCACACAGTAGTTTTCTCCCACATATTGGGTATCGGCATACTCAGGACAAATTGCACAATAACGTTTGAGGTCTTGTTACCCTTGGGAAAGTAAAAATTGGGGTGAAAAGATCATTTTTGTGGAAAAAATATGATTTTTTAATTTTACGGGTCTACGTTCTAAACTTGTATGAAGCACTTGGGGGTTCAAAGTGCTCACCACAGATCTAGATAAGTTCCTTATGGGGTCTAGTTTCTAAAATGGGGTCTGTTGTGAATGTGTTGGAGATGACTTCAGAGATGAGGCTCCCTCCGGTGGTTGCTGAGGGTATTGAACCAATTGAGGAATGGGTGTCAGATGGGGCTGACTGGCCTAATATAAGTGAGCTGAACTCCCATGATCCTCGCCGGTAATCAATTGTTGCTTCCAGGTCTTTGTTGGAATTTCAGCTTGCTTTCCTGCTATCATTCAGATAAGTGACTTTCTGTTTTTTTTTTCTGTGGTTGGATTTTCCTTACTTTTTTCAGTCTTGACTTGGACCTCAGCCGGGTCCCCTTTGGGGGCTTGCACTGCCCCTGTTCTCATTTTGTATTTGCACTTGTTCTCTGTTCCTGTGATATTTTTTACTGCTGGGTAGCTGTGTGTCACAGCAGAGATCTAATATAGGTGGTCGAGATCGTATGGTTTCAGTTTTTTTGTAATCAGAAGTGCTGGTATTTTTGTTAGGGTTTTTCTGGGTTGCAGAATTTCTCTCCTGTACTTTGCTTTCTAGACAGATTTGGGTACCAACATTTGCTCATTCTATTTTCTGTCTGTGTTCGTGTTTTCCTCTTGTCTAACCGCCATTACATGTTTGGGGGCTGTTATGAACTGCTACAAGCACTAAGGAAAGATGGGAACTCTGTCCCTACAATAAAACTGAGCTTGATCCCTACGATGTAACGGGGAACCTGATCCTGCGACCAGACCCGCTAAAGTCCTCAGCTAGTCTGAACGAAGACCTATAGTTGCGAGGGAGGAATCCCTACAAGATCTACAAGAAGAAAAGGTAGCACACTGTAGCGCTATAGCTTGCAAACACGAAATATGAAAAATATGAAAAATGAATTACATCATTACCTTAGAAATATGAAAAATTGAGAAGTCTTAGCGCATAAGATGGCCAAATTATGTGAGCCTGATAGCCACGTCAAGGCTCTTCTCGTATATCAGGTCCCTAACTAATGCCTATCCTCGCTTTAAAAAATTGTCTGCATGGGAACCTATGAATCCTCTTTTCAGATTAAAATCTACATCTCTGTGGAGGGGTGATGAACCTGCTGTAATTAAAAGGCCTGTGACCACCAGGTAGAGTGCTCAGGCAGAAGGTTAATGAATACATATCAAAAAACTGACCGGCACATCCAAACTTAGATTCAGTGTGAACAGGTGCTAAACCTAGAGTCACCAACTCATATACATACAAGAAGAAAAGGTAGCACACTGTAGCGCTATAGCTTGCAAACACGAAATATGAAAAATATGAAAAATGAATTACATCATTACCTTAGAAATATGAAAAATTGAGAAGTCTTAGCGCATAAGATGGCCAAATTATGTGAGCCTGATAGCCACGTCAAGGCTCTTCTCGTATATCAGGTCCCTAACTAATGCCTATCCTCGCTTTAAAAAATTGTCTGCATGGGAACCTATGAATCCTCTTTTCAGACTAAAATCTACATCTCTGTGGAGGGGTGATGAACCTGCTGTAATTAAAAGGCCTGTGACCACCAGGTAGAGTGCTCAGGCAGAAGGTTAATGAATACATATCAAAAAACTGACCGGCACATCCAAACTTAGATTCAGTGTGAACAGGTGCTAAACCTAGAGTCACCAACTCATATACATACAAGAAGAAAAGGTAGCACACTGTAGCGCTATAGCTTGCAAACACGAAATATGAAAAATATGAAAAATGAATTACATCATTACCTTAGAAATATGAAAAATTGAGAAGTCTTAGCGCATAAGATGGCCAAATTATGTGAGCCTGATAGCCACGTCAAGGCTCTTCTCGTATATCAGGTCCCTAACTAATGCCTATCCTCGCTTTAAAAAATTGTCTGTCTGCATGGGAACCTATGAATCCTCTTTTCAGACTAAAATCTACATCTCTGTGGAGGGGTGATGAACCTGCTGTAATTAAAAGGCCTGTGACCACCAGGTAGAGTGCTCAGGCAGAAGGTTAATGAATACATATCAAAAAACTGACCGGCACATCCAAACTTAGATTCAGTGTGAACAGGTGCTAAACCTAGAGTCACCAACTCATATACATACAAGAAGAAAAGGTAGCACACTGTAGCGCTATAGCTTGCAAACACGAAATATGAAAAATATGAAAAATGAATTACATCATTACCTTAGAAATATGAAAAATTGAGAAGTCTTAGCGCATAAGATGGCCAAATTATGTGAGCCTGATAGCCACGTCAAGGCTCTTCTCGTATATCAGGTCCCTAACTAATGCCTATCCTCGCTTTAAAAAATTGTCTGTCTGCATGGGAACCTATGAATCCTCTTTTCAGACTAAAATCTATATCTCTGTGGAGGGGTGATGAACCTGCTGTAATTAAAAGGCCTGTGACCACCAGGTAGAGTGCTCAGGCAGAAGGTTAATGAATACATATCAAAAAACTGACCGGCACATCCAAACTTAGATTCAGTGTGAACAGGTGCTAAACCTAGAGTCACCAACTCATATACATACAAGAAGAAAAGGTAGCACACTGTAGCGCTATAGCTTGCAAACACGAAATATGAAAAATATGAAAAATGAATTACATCATTACCTTAGAAATATGAAAAATTGAGAAGTCTTAGCGCATAAGATGGCCAAATTATGTGAGCCTGATAGCCACGTCAAGGCTCTTCTCGTATATCAGGTCCCTAACTAATGCCTATCCTCGCTTTAAAAAATTGTCTGTCTGCATGGGAACCTATGAATCCTCTTTTCAGACTAAAATCTACATCTCTGTGGAGGGGTGATGAACCTGCTGTAATTAAAAGGCCTGTGACCACCAGGTAGAGTGCTCAGGCGGAAGTTAATGAATACATATCAAAAAACTGACCGGCACATCCAAACTTAGATTCAGTGTGAACAGGTGCTAAACGAGAAGAGCCTTGTATGTATATGAGTTGGTGACTCTAGGTTTAGCACCTGTTCACACTGAATCTAAGTTTGGATGTGCCGGTCAGTTTTTTGATATGTATTTATTAACCTTCTGCCTGAGCACTCTACCTGGTGGTCACAGGCCTTTTAATTACAGCAGGTTCATCACCCCTCCACAGAGATGTAGATTTTAGTCTGAAAACAGGATTCATAGGTTCCCATGCAGACAGACAATTTTTTAAAGCGAGGATAGGCATTAGTTAGGGACCTGATATACGAGAAGAGCCTTGACGTGGCTATCAGGCTCACATAATTTGGCCATCTTATGCGCTAAGACTTCTCAATTTTTCATATTTCTAAGGTAATGATGTAATTCATTTTTCATATTTTTCATATTTCGTGTTTGCAAGCTATAGCGCTACAGTGTGCTACCTTTTCTTCTTGTATGTATATGAGTTGGTGACTCTAGGTTTAGCACCTGTTCACACTGAATCTAAGTTTGGATGTGCCGGTCAGTTTTTTGATATGTATTCATTAACCTTCTGCCTGAGCACTCTACCTGGTGGTCACAGGCCTTTTAATTACAGCAGGTTCATCACCCCTCCACAGAGATGTAGATTTTAGTCTGAAAAGAGGATTCATAGGTTCCCATGCAGACAGACAATTTTTTAAAGCGAGGATAGGCATTAGTTAGGGACCTGATATACGAGAAGAGCCTTGACGTGGCTATCAGGCTCACATAATTTGGCCATCTTATGCGCTAAGACTTCTCAATTTTTCATATTTCTAAGGTAATGATGTAATTCATTTTTCATATTTTTCATATTTCGTGTTTGCAAGCTATAGCGCTACAGTGTGCTACCTTTTCTTCTTGTATGTATATGAGTTGGTGACTCTAGGTTTAGCACCTGTTCACACTGAATCTAAGTTTGGATGTGCCGGTCAGTTTTTTGATATCCCTACAAGATCTAGGGACTGGGAGAAAAGGTGGACACCTCCTAACAGAAATTGTAGCAGGGAAAATTAAACAGAAAACAAATTACTACGAGATCCTAAGATTAAGCAAAACTGACAGAGTAAGGCACCTAAGCACTCGGCTAGCTTAAGAGTAGATAATACAATGAAGTCCAGCAAAGCCAGAAGGGCGGAGCCAGACTAAATAGGGAAAAAAGGTCATGTGACCAGCAAACTGAAACAAAATCTAACAAGAGGGTTCTAACAGTACCCTCCCTTCTAAGAGGATCCTCCGGATCCCCTAGGACTTAGGCTTATCCGGAAACCTCTTGTGAAACGCTCTGACAAGTCTAGACGCAGAAACATCATCCACCCTACCCATGAGTTATCCTCGGGTCCATAACCCTTCCAAGCGACGAGGTACTGCAAACCCCCTCTATACCGTCTAGAATTTAGGATGCGGGAAATCTCATATTGCCCGTCCTCCACCACCAGGGGAACAGTGGTCGAGACGTCTCCATCTGAGACCTCAGCTTTTTTCAAGAGAGAAACATGAAACACCGGATTAATCTTCCAGGAGGTGGGAAGCTCCAACTTAACAGCAGATTGGTTAATAACCTGAAGCACCTTAAAGGGCCCTACAAACTTGGGACCCAATTTCTTAGACGGAATCCTCAAGCGCAGATTCTTAGAGGACAACCAGACCATGTCACCAATAGCAAACAAAACCTCTTGTTGTTTTCTATCAAAATACACTTTGGATCTTTTGTTAGCCTCCTGAAGATTACCACGCACATCAGTCCAAACTCTCTCCAACACACCAGAAAAATTCTCCTCTTCAGGTACAGCCGATCCCAACTTGGAAAATGACCCAAAAGACGGATGTCTCCCAGTACAACAAAAAAAAGGCGAACAACCAGCAGAAGCGGATGTATGATTGTTAAGAGCAAACTCAGCAAGTGGCAGAAACTCAGACCACCCCTCTTGATTATCAGTCACAAAACAACGCAAGAACTGCTCAACATCCTGGTTTTTCCTTTCTGTCTGGCCATTAGACTCAGGATGATATCCGGATGAAAACGACAAATGAACTCCCAACCTGTCACAAAAGGCGTGCCAAAAACGAGCCACAAACTGAGGTCCCCTATCAGAAACAATGTCAGTAGGAACACCATGTAGTCTGACTATTTCCTTGACAAAGGCCTTAGCGAGAGTCTTAGCGCAGGGCAATTTGATGAAAGGAACCAAGTGACACATCTTGCTAAAACGGTCCACGACCACCCAGATGACAGTGAAACCCTCAGAGGGGGAAGGTCAGTAATAAAGTCCATAGCCAAATGTGTCCAAGGTGCACTAGGGACCTCCAGAGGGCAAAGCAACCCTGCAGCAGGAGTATGAGAAGACTTAGATCTAGCACACACAGTGCATTGACTCACCCACTTAATGACTTCCTTCTGCCATCCAGGCCACCAAAAGCTGCGACCCACAAGTCTCTTGGTCTCAGAGATTCCAGGATGACCTGCCAACCGAGAGTCATGACATTCAACAAACAAATCTCTCCTCAGGGTACCAGGCACAAACAACCTCCCATGCGGCGTGTTAGATGGGGCATTCTCCTGTGCTTTAAGAATCTCATCTTCCAACACGGAGTCCAAAACCGCAATAACAACCCCCTCTTGCAAAATGTTTTCCTCCTCCTCAGTAGCCACCATAGGAGAAAAGCTGCGAGACAAAGCATCAGCTTTAACATTTTTAGTACCTGGGATGTAAGTAACGGTAAAATTAAAGCGTGAGAAAAACAGTGCCCACCTAGCCTGACGGGCATTCAAGCGTTTGGCAGCATCAAGGTAGATCAGATTTTTATGATCGGTGAAGACTTGAACGGGAAATTCCGCTCCCTCCAAAAAATGACGCCAGTGTTCAAATGCGAGTTTAATTGCCAACAATTCCCGATTACCGATATCATAATTTAGTTCAGACTCAGAAAATTTCTTTGAAAAAAAAGCACAGGGATGTACTCCATCCGTCTTTTCCTGAGACAACACCGCGCCGACCCCCACAGAAGAAGCATCAACCTCAACCAAAAATGGTTTATTCACATCAGGCTGCGTAAGGATGGGAGCAGAACTGAACCTCTCCTTTAGCAACACAAAAGCCTCAATGGCCTCAGTAGTCCACTGAACCGCATCAGCACCTTTCCTGGTGAGATCGGTCAGAGGTTTGGCAATCACAGAAATTTTTTTTATGAATTTTCTATAATAATTGGCGAACCCCAAAAACCTCTGTATTGATTTCACACCAATAGGTCTAGGCCAATCCTGCACAGCTTGCACTTTCACAGGGTCCATCTCAAAACCTTCACTGGAGACAATGTAGCCCAAAAAACTAAGTCTCTGTACAGCGAACTCACATTTTTCTAGTTTGGCAAAAAGTGAATTATCACTCAGTAACTGTAATACTTCACGCACACTCCTCCAATGAGACTCCAAATCCGGTGAATAAATCAAAATGTCATCCAAATACACAACCACACTTCTGCCAATCAAAGGTCTAAGGATGTCATTAATAAGATTCTGAAAAAATGCCGGAGCACTGGAAAGTCCAAAGGGCATGACCAGATTCTCAAAATGACCCAGTGGAGTGTTAAACGCAGTCTTCCATTCATCCCCCTCCTTCATGCGCAACAAATTGTATGCCCCTCGAAGATCAATTTTCGAGAACCACTTGGCCCCCACTAACTGATTAAACAAATCAGGAATCAATGGCAGTGGGTAAGGATTGCGTATAGTAATCTTATTAATCTCACGAAAGTCTAGACAAGGCCGTAAACCGCCGACCTTTTTTTTAACAAAAAAAAATCCAACCGCCACAGGAATTTGGAAGGCCTAATGTGACCGGCGGCCAAGCTTGTCTGTATGTATTCCTCCAAAGACTTTCTCTCAGGAATAGTCAAATTAAATAAACGACTTTTAGGAAGAGTCGCTCCAGGGACAAATTCAATTGCACAATCATAATCTCTATGAGGAGGCAATACCTGCGATTCTTTATCAGAAAAAACTTTCCAAAAATCCTGAATAGGTACAGGTAACTCCCCTTAACTACAGCAGCAATACGCCCGTTACAACACTTGTATAACACTTAGGACTCCAGGACTTAATTTCATTGGTAGACCAATCCAGTATCGGATTGTGCAATTTTAACCAGGGTAACCCCAAAATCACCGGTGAGGGCAAATTATTCAAAACTACCAAATCCAAATTCTCTTGATGAACACCATTAATAGTAAGAGGAAATTCACAGATATGGTGAGTAACATTTTTCAAGGGAGAGCCATCCACAGACACCACATTAATAGGAGAAGACAGAAGTTTGGGTTTTAATTTTAGTTTTTCCAAAAATTTCCCATCAATCACATTGAGAGTTGAACCACAATCCACAAATACCCGAAACTCCATTAATTCCTCCTCACCAGCAGTGGTAGCAGAAAGAAAGACACCTTTATTGTTTAAACAAGCTATGCGGGCGACACTGACCTCATTTTTTTTTTCTCTTTATTCATTCGAAGCGCACAGTTCTTAATGAAATGCTCAGATTTACCACAGTAGAAACACAAACCTTGAGCAAATCTGCGTTCTTTTTCCCGAGAGTGAGGTGCCATTGCTCCAATTTCCATCGGCTCTGCAATGTCAGTACATTCCTTCTCCAAACCTGGAGCTGACAAAGCAGACTTACTCTCATTAACCCTTGCACGCAGTCTCCTATCCACCCGTATGGCCAATTGCATAGCCTCTTGCAAGTTACCAGGTATAGGATAAGCAATCAGCAAATCTTTAACCCTTTCACTTAATCCTGCAAGAAATAAACTTTTCAAAGCCGAATCGTTCCAGCCCACCTGGGTGGACCACCTACGGAAGTGAGTACAATATTTTTCCACATTACCCGATCCCTGTCTCAAACGTCTCAACTCTGTCTCAGCTGATGAAACACGATCCGGATCGTCATACAACAACCCCAAAGCAGAAAAAAAAAACATCCACTGATCCAAAGCATGGATCACTAGGCTGCAGAGAAAAGGCCCAGTCCTGAGGTTCTTTGCGCAAAAGTGACATTATAAACCCTATGCGCTGCGATTCATCACCAGAGGATCTGGGTCTCAAACGAAAATACAACAAGCAAGCATTTTTAAAAGAAAATAAATCTTGTTGTTCACCAAAAAATAAATCAGGCAAACGTACCTTTGCCTCCACGAAATGTGCTCCAGAACAACTACTCACGTGTTGCTGGATTTCAGCCACCTCCAGAGAGAGACCCTGCAGGCGTTCAGCCAAATCCCGAACCGACACCATGATGAAAACAGAAAATCTTTCCTTAGAGATTTTTTTTTTTTTTTTTTATTTCTTGGCTGGACTTACTGTTATGAACTGCTACAAGCACTAAGGAAAGATGGGAACTCTGTCCCTACAATAAAACTGAGCTTGATCCCTACGATGTAACGGGGAACCTGATCCTGCGACCAGACCCGCTAAAGTCCTCAGCTAGTCTGAACGAAGACCTATAGTTGCGAGGGAGGAATCCCTACAAGATCTAGGGACTGGGAGAAAAGGTGGACACCTCCTAACAGAAATTGTAGCAGGGAAAATTAAACAGAAAACAAATTACTACGAGATCCTAAGATTAAGCAAAACTGACAGAGTAAGGCACCTAAGCACCCGGCTAGCTTAAGAGTAGATAATACAATGAAGTCCAGCAAAGCCAGAAGGGCGGAGCCAGACTAAATAGGGAAAAAAGGTCATGTGACCAGCAAACTGAAACAAAATCTAACAAGAGGGTTCTAACAGGGGCTTCCTATTTCTTTGGGGTCTCTACTCCGGGGCAGTTAGCTTTCCTCTTTCTATCTTCAGGTGTAGCTAACTCTCCAGCTGTGCCGAGGCGTCTAGGATCACCGTAGGTACGTTCCACGGCTACTTCTAGTTTTGCGGTTAGTTTAGGGATCTGCAACCCATTAGGTCCCAGCCTCTCTGGTGTCTTGCTGCTTTGGCGGTTTTTTGCTCTTGTCCTCAGCTACCAAAACATAACAGGGGTCACTTGTGGGGGGTTTCCACTGTTTAGGCACATCAGGGGCTAACCAAACGCGACATGGCATCTAATCTCGATTCCAGCCAATTTTGGTTTGAAAAAGTCAAATGGCGCTCCTTCCCTTCCGAGCTCTGTCGTGCGCCCAATCAGTGGTTCCCCCCACATATGGGGTATCAGCGTACTTAGGGCAAATTTGACAACAACTTTTGGCGTCCAATTTCTCCTGTTACCCTTGCGAAAATAAAAAATTGGTGACTAAAAGATTTTTTTTGTGGGAAAAAAATAGGATTTTTTATTTTCATGCCAAGGCAATATAAACTTGTGTGAAGCACTTGGGGGTTCAAAGCGCTCACCACAGATATAGATAAGTTCCCTTAGGGGTCTAGTTTCCAAAATGGGGTCACTTGTGGGGGGCTTCCACTGTTTAGGCAAATCAGGGGCTCTGTAAACTGAACATGACACCCATGAAAGTCTGCATTCCAAAACGTTATTACTTCCTTTCCGAGCCCTGCCGTGCGACTAAACAGTTTTTCCCCGCCACATATGGGGTATCAGCGTACTCAGGACAAATTGGACAACAACTTTTGGGGTCCAATTTCCTTGGGAAAAATCAAAAATTGGGAACTAAAAAATAATTTTTGTGGAAATTTTTTTTTACACCCAGGCATTATAAACTTTAGTGAAACACTTGGGGGTTCAAAGTGCTCACAACAGATCTAGATAAGTTCCTTAGGGGGTCTTCTTTCCAAAATGGTGTCACTTGTGGGGGGTTTCCACTGTTTAGGCACATCAGGGGCTCTCCAAACGCGACATGGCATCCAATCTCAATTCCAGCCAATTTTGGTTTGAAAAAGTCAAACGTCGCTCCTTCCCTTCCGAGCACTACCGTGCGCCCAAACAGTGGTTTTCCCCCACATATGGGGTATCGGCGTACTCAGGAGAAATTGTACAACAACTTTATTTGTCCATTTTCTCCTTTTACCCTTGTTAAAATAAAAAAAATTGTTTGTAAAAGATCATTTTTGTGACTAAAAAGTTAAATATTTTTTTTTCCTTCCATGTTGCTTCAGCTCCTGTGAAGCACCTGAAGGGTTAATAAACTTCTTGAATGTGGTTTTGAGTACCTTGAGAGGTGAAGTTTTTAGAATGGTGTCACTTTTGGGTATTTTCTGCCATATAGACCCCTCAAAGTGACTTCAAATGTGAGGTGGTACCTAAAAAAAATGGTTTTGTACATTTTGTTGTAAAAATGAGAAATCGCTGGTCAACTTTTAACCCTTATAACTTCCTAACAAAAAACAAATTTGGTTCCAAAATTGTGCTGATGTAAAGCAGACATGTAGGAAATGTTATTTAGCAATTATTTTGTGTGACGTAATTCTGTTTTAGGGGAATAAAAATTCAAAGTTTGAAAATTGCAAAATTTTCAAAATTTTCGCCATATTTCCATTTTTTTCATTAATAAATGCAAGTAATGTCAAAGAAATGTTACTATAATCATGAAGTACAATATGTCACAAGAAAACTTTCTCAGAATCGCGAAGATCCGTTGAAGCGTTCCAGAGTTATAGCCTCATAAAGAGACAGTGGTCAGAATTGTAAAAATTGGCCGGTCATTAACGTGCAAACCACCCTTGTGGGTTAAGGTTTAAGTGGTGAAAAAAAAATCCAAAGTTTGTAAAAAAAAAAAAAAGTGCCATTTTCTGAGACCCGTAGCGTCTCCATTTTTTCAGGATCTGGGGCTCGGTGAGGGCTTAATTTTTGCGTGCCGAGCTGACGTTTTTATTAGTGTCATTTTTTTTCTCGTTATGCCGGTTACCGATCTAATTAATTATTTTCATGTTTTGATAGATCTGGTGTTTCTGAATGCGGTGATACCAAATATGTGTATTTTTTTTAATTGTTTAATTTTTAATAGGGCATAAGTGGGGTGATTTTAACTTTTATATTTTTTTTTCAAGTTTTTTTTCCACTTTTTACATGTTTTATTAGTCTCTTTAGGAGAACTGATGCTGAGATCAGCCTTCTATGTGTAGAAAAAATGCTCATCTGCTATGAGCGCCAACCATGGGGCGGCGCTCATAGCATTTTGGCAATGACAACCACAGGGGTCTCCTGTAGACCCCGGATTGTCATGCCAACCCATTGGCGCCCCGCAGTGATGTGACATCAGCACCGATGGGAATCCGGTTTGCGGAATTTTAATGCCACTATTGTGCAATTTCTCCTGAGTACACCAATACCCCATATGTGGGGAAAACTACTATTTGGGCACACGGCAGGGCTCATAAGGGAAGCAGAACTGTTTGACTTTTTGAATGCAAAAATGGCTTTAACCGAAAGCAGACACCATGTCGCGTTTGTAGAGCCCCTGATGTGCCTAAAGAGTGGAACCCCCCTACAAGTGACCCCATTTTGGAAACTAGACTCCTCAAGTAATGTATTTAGATGTGTGGTGAGCAGCTTGAACTGTGAAAATGAAAAAATTTAATTTTCCTGCAAAAAATGTTTTCTTGTCCGAAAGTTTTCATTTTCACAAGGGTATCGGAGAAAAATGGACCATACAATTTGTTGGGCAATATGTACACTGTGATTGAAAACTACTTTTGAAGCACAATGCAAAGCTCAGAAGGGAAGAAGTGCAATATGCCTGCACAATAGCAGTTATCGACGATCCAATCATTTTAATCAGTATAACGACGCCAACCTGACACGGTCTGTAGGTTACTGTGCACAATCCTGCTGACAAGTTCCCTTTAATGCAAAGTGGAAGGAAAAAAAAATTTAAAAATCATTTAATTTTACTTTATTTCAGGAGATATTCCACATTATGTACTTAAATTTTATGGGTGCCAATAATAGTAAGGGGTTATTGTGCCAATGCCACAATCAATTGAGAAAGATTATTAGCTCACACCACTAAATGTTTATACAGGTCAATTGGACACTGGTTTCAGCTAGCATATGGCTTAGGGGTGCAGTTTACAGAACAAAAGGATCAGAACTATTACATTTTATATTTAATCCTGAAAGATAGGCAGTGTTTACAAAAAATATACAATAGATTTTGCAAAGGGGACAGCACAATACAGCATATACAATTAGATAAAATAAAAGGATTAATAAAAGAAATATATTAAGCTTGATGTCATTGCAATGGCTTCAGATTTATGGAGGGAGGTACTCCAGACACAAAATGGACAGAACCAAAGCTGCACCTCCAGGGACTGACAAGGTCCAAACATCTGCATTTGCCTTTTGTTAGCTCCTAAGTTACACCCAATCACCTCCCCTTGATGACTCCTAACAGGGCTGATCATGGGATGTGGCTTCAGTTTCAGAAAATTATGATATTGCCTATATTCACAAAATCTTCGCTCCTGAGGGACGCAGGTGCTAGACATTGTAGTCATATTTTTTATCATGATTTTACTGTTGCATAGACCCCAAATATGATAGGTGTAGCCTCATCTTTCAGGCTGTTATTCCTGCATTGCGTTCACCACTTCATCACTTTTCCAAAAATATGACTTTCTGATCTATTATATTGACGCAGTTTATTAATTTTTAATAAGCAGACAAAGATCTTTACGTTTCTCCTCATTCTTATTTTGATCGCAAATCTGCTTCTCCAAATTCCTGGAGCAATGATCTCACATCTGTTAGCCATTTGGAGTTTCCTTAATTACCTGATTCCAAAGGAACGGGTCAGCTGCATAGAGGGTCATGTGGAGTCAACTTGTAGAGGTCAAGCTCTTTCTCTCCTCTTCTGCAAATATTTTAATTTTCTCTTTGACATAGAGTTATCGGGTGTGTGCTCACTGCTGACTTGAAGCTTAGCCAAGGAATGTTGTGAAATGTACTAAGACAGGAGCAGAGGATTCTTAGGAGGAAGTGATGGCTGTGCCAGCAGATCAGGTGTAGGGCACAAAAAGCTAAAGCAGAAAGGCATTAAGTAACATGAAACTTGGCAGAAAAGGTATATAGGGATCTTTAGGGGGCATTATGCTTAAGCATTTATGGCAGTACCAGTAACTGGTTCAGAGTTGTGGATAATCTATTCAACAATTTTGTATGGGCCATCTGAAGCTTGGTTAATATTTGCATTATGACTTCTGTTTAGTACAACACTTCTACAGCAGATCTCAGCATTGAACCATGCCAATTTTTGGCAGCTTACTACAATAACAGTACGTGTTGCACTGTTCTGTGTACTTGGAACAGCTGAACAAAGCCTTCACCATTATGGAAACATAGCCTAATATACAGCCAGGTGAAATGGTGTCATATAAAATTGGTGGTGTAGTGTATACTTCATCCGCAAATTTAAATGCAAGCCCTGATGGGATTGATGAGAATCTCTGAAAAGATCTTCAGAAGATGTTGAGGACATAAAATAAATAATGTGTAACTCTTGTATGTAGAAGATATTTGCAAATGTTTGGCATTAGTTCTGCATTGCAGCAAAATCCACAAATTAGAGGTCAATGTGAATTTTATGTAATTTTTTTTTCCTCGGTGCCAATATTGTCTTGAAGAGTTCATACTATATGTGAGACATGCTTTTCCACACCTGGCAAACAGTGACCTGATCTCCTGAACTTGCTGAAACAAAGAGTATTGCATATCAGCTTTACCTGCCATGTGTTCTTAGCCGGAAACTGTTCATGCAAATTTCATACTTTGCTGGCTGTCTTTGTTTGCTCTGATCCATGGCAACAAGTGCCAAGTAAAATAAAGCATTCATCAAAGCTACGGTCAGTATTCAGCTCTGTATACCTTTAGTTACTAAGTAGCATTTATAGCTTCATATGAAGTATTCAATTTAATCCTGCTTTGGGGACAGTGACTGGTCACATCTGATAAGCGAAGAAGCTGTGTGGTGCACTGGTATGTAAAATAAACCACATGATTTTCTTAAAAATGAAGGAGTTACATTGCAATGTCATTGGATTTATGTTTTTTAAGCTCGAAAAACAATGGCTTTGGCAAGCGGGCATTGGGTACAAAGCAACGTTGTTGGGGATGCACCAAGAACACGGTATGTTTAATGACTTATTTCTAATATTTAGTTTATAAAAATGTAAATTGTGAACAGAGACAGAGATAGGGTAGAATAGATACATTAGGGATCACTTATGTGTTCTTACAATGTACTTTATATCTTATACTGCAATAATTATTCTTTTCAAAGCACTCCTAAAATTGGTTGTACCAAGTTAGCAAGTAACTTGTATATGGCTGGGGGTCTCCCTGCTAGATTCCCCCTTTTCCTTGTCAGACAACTCGGCACACCTTCACTCCATTCAGTGGCTATGAGACAGCCAGAGATAGCCGAGTGCTGTACTTAGTTATCACAGATATTTCAATCATAGCTTTTTTCCTTCCGTTTTTATTCACTACCATTCTGTAAGGAATTTAATTGAAACAAAATCATGATTTGTGCTAACCAAGCAATGAATCGTTAAAGGCTCAGCTCTTCAATATTGATATCGGTCACGCTGGTCATATCACCCAGCTCCAATTCCTCTAGTGGTCCGGTCTCTTTTCATACAGCCATGCCTAGCGATGCTTTTTCTATACCTTACTAACAGTGACTTGTATCTATAATGGTATAGCTTATTCAAATCATTCTGTTCTTCACTGAACACAGCACCTTGGTTTAATTTCCTAATCTTAAAAGGTTTTTCACATTTTCCCCTTTTCACATGTAAAGCGCCATGGAATAAATGGCGCTATAATAATAATACATAATAATAATTTTCATAAACAGAAATTATCAGATATGCTTTAAAAACAAGCACTTTTGTCATTTACTGCTTATTAACATTTTCATCCATTCCAGGGATAGTAACATCTTTTTCTTCTGTTTGCAGCTCATTGCCTAGGAGATTGACCACTGCTGCTGTCTAATTTGTAAGCACTGCACTGAAGCTGGTTGGGATTGCGAGATTATGGCGCATTCAAGCAATCTTGGTAGGCTTTGAAAAAGTGCTTACGAGCTCTATAGAAAAGGACTTCTAAGCACTACACATGTTCTGCTGTCTAGCAGCGGTGGTCAGTCTCCAAGGCAACAAGCTGTAAACAAAAGAAAATTGTTAATATCTCAAGAAAGGCTGAAAAATTTAATAAGCATTAAATAGCAAAGTTGCTTATTTTCAAAAGCACTATCCAACAATACCCCTTCACCCCCAAGCCTTTCACCTTTCTGACCAGGCCCATTATTAGAATTCTGACCAGCGTCAATTTATGTGGTAATAATTCTGGAAAGCTTCAACATGTCCCACTGATTCTAAAATTGTTTTTTTGTTGTCACGTTGTACTTCATTGTCAGTTGTAAATTTTGGTTGACATGATTTGCGTTTTTATGAAAATATAAAAAAAATGACAAAAATGGGAAAGTGTTGCAATTTTTAAATCTTGAATTTTTATTCCCTGAAACTAGATAGTTATACCACACAAAATAGATAATAAATAGCATTTACCACATGTCTACTTTACATCACCATCGTTTTTTAAACATAATTTTTTTCATTAGGAAGTTATAAGAGTTTAATGTTAATCAGCAATTTCTCAATTCGTTGTTGCTTTGGCCCAAAAAGGGTAATAGGAGAAAATGAACTGTGTTCGGAAGAGAAGAAGCGCCATATTGGAGTGCAGATTTTGCTGGAATGGTTTGAGAGTGCCATGTCATAGTGGTAGGTGCCAGAATTCATCTAGGGGTGCAGTGATCATATTAACACCACGGGTGTGTCATAGAATTTTATACCATTGGGCAGTAAATTAAAAATAATTACATTTTTACCGCAATAAGTTTGTTTTAGCCCCAGATTTTATATTTTCACAGGGGAAATGAGTAACATTGGCACCAATATTTGTCACACAATTTCTGCTGAATGTGGTAATATAGAAAATGTGGCTGTGCAGTACTGCTCAGCTGTCATGAGTGTTCACACCAACCTGGGAGATCTGGGGGTAGACGATCACTACAAATTGTGAATCGCAGACCTTCCATTTAGCCTGTGTATTTGAAAATGTTGTTTTAGCCCCAGCTTTTATATTTTCACTTGAGGGAATGAGTAAAAATGGTACCAAAATTTGTCACGCAATTTCTGCTGAATTTAGCAATGACCCATTGCTTTCTATTACGTTTTTTTGGGAGGCAGAATGAACAAAAACCAGCAATTCAGAAATTGTTTTTTTCTGGGTTTTTTATGGCGTTAACCATGTGATAAGGCAGCTTTATTCTTCGGGTCGGTACGGTAACAGCAATACCACATTTATATCGTATTTTTATGTTTTGGCACTTTTACACAATAAAAACTATTTTTCAGAAAAAATAATTGTTTTTGCATTGTTATACTCTGAGACCTGTAACTCATAATATTTCAGCTGACGTAGCCAAATGGCAGCTTGTTTTTTGCAAAATAAGATGAAGGTTTCAGCTATACTATTTTTTATTTACATTTGACTTTTTTATCCCGTTTTATTGGAGGAATATTGGGGTTTTCTTTCGCAGTATGATGAAAAAGCATATATTTTGCCACATTTTTTTTACAGTATTGACTGAAGGGGTTAAATAGTGCGATAGTTTTATAGATCGGATCGTTCCAAACAAGGTGATATCAAATATGTGTACTTTTTTTTACATAAATATTCATATGTATTGGTATAGTATTTTTATTTTCTCTATTGCGTAAAATGTCATGAAGGGTGTGACAAAGTCACTGGTAAGGTGCTGGAGGGGAGGTATGTTTTGCTGCGCTTCATGGCTTCAGTGATGTAAAACCCAGAAATTTTCCTCCAGCACATTAACTGCTGCAAGGGATTAACAGCCAATTTGTTTAAAGGGCTAGTTTTTTTTGTCGATAACCATAGAGAAGGTGGGAGGTTGTCCACCTTATCTCCACCCCAGGCTGGGGCTTAACTCCTTCAAGACTTTGCCCTTTTTCATTTTTGTGTTTCTGTTTTTCGCTCCCCTTCCCAGAGCCATTACTTTTTTTGTATTTTTCCCTCAATATGGCCATGTGAGGGCTTGTTTTCTGTGGAACAAGTTGTACTTTTGAACAACAGTATTGGTTTTACCATGTCGTGTACTAGAAAACGGGAAAAAAATTCCAAGTAGTTTGACAATAAATAGCTTCACCAACAACATTAACCATGAGTGGAGAAAAAGTTTTGGTGTTATCATTTATATTCTCTGAAAAAAGGCCAAGAAAGCAAAAATTCTCCCGGGGTATGTAAACTTTTGAGTACAACTGCACAGGTTTCATAATGTTTGCCACTCATCAGTGCAAACAATGACATGAGAGGACTTGAACTCTCTCACCACCTATAAGTATCCTTTTGCCACCTTGACACTCTCCACAAGGAGAACCCTTCCAACTTAAATCCCTTTTCAGAAGCCTCTCACCTAGCCAAATCAAATCTCTAATTTCCACTCACGTGGGGCAACCACCTTCTGCTTGGCTGTTTCGATGGGGTGTTACTGCCAATGTTGTGTGGTTAGGCAGCTGGCAATGGCGCCCTGTTGACAGAATAGAAGAAAAGGATCTGCTCTATCCAAGTGAAGTTACAGAAAGCAGGAGAATGGTCACCATGAGCGATCAATGACCACTGTAAGAGGGATAGATTGTCACAGGGCAGAACAGGCAGGTACTTAGCAGCAAATTGCCAAAAAGTGCTTAGCCACATTGGGAAAAAAAAAGTTCTGGATAACACCTTTTAAGGCTAGGTCGACATGTTGATATGTGTCACATAAAGTTGAGATTGGGGTGAGAGAACTTCTCCGTCGGGGTTAATGTCGGAATATAGTTTTTCTGGGATTCCAATGGAAACCCCTGAAGGAGCCATTCACTCTAATGAACCTGTGAGAGTCACAGTGGATACTGTCTGGCCTCCGTACTGCTAATATTCTTTTTTTCAGACATGCACAAGGAGACATACTCTTGCTGGGCTCACTGATGACTGTGGTGAAATGAATTTGTTTGGCAAGATGAAGGCCAGAGTTATATGTTTTAATCCCTTAACGACCAATGATGGACACAGCACGTCATAAATGGGTGTCAGTTCCTGCACCTTGATGAGCTATGCCCCTCATGACTTTAAACTGTCACTGCATGTAAACACGCAGTGACAGTTTTGCGCCGACAGCTGTCAATTGTGCTGATATAAAGAAGACATGGGAGAAATGTTACCGTATTTTTCGGACTATAAGACGCACTTTTTCCCCAAAAAAATTGTGAGGAAAATGGGGGGTGCGTCTTATAGCCCGAACGCAGGCTTACCGGGGGGTTGCGGCTGTGGTGTGGCAGTGGCGGTGGCAGAGGTGCGGCTTTGTAGAGACGCGGTGGGCGGCGTGCACCTGAGCAGGGTCCCTTCCTGGTGACGCTGCGGCACGAAGAGCAGACAGGAGTGCAGAGCCGGGATTGTCGGTGGTGGCGGCCATCTTCCTGAGGTGGCGCGTGCGCAGATAGAGTACTCTGCTTACTGTGGCTTCAGGAAAATGGCCGCGGGAGGCCACGCGTGCGCAGATAGAGATCGCGGCGGCCATTTTCCTGAAGCCCCAGGAAGCAGAAGTAGTGATGGGAAATCTAGTTAATTTTGGTGATTAGTTCACCATGAACTAGTTCACTGAAAAGATTAGTTCAAAAGATTAGTTCATTTAGTTCAGTTTTTCTCCACCCTATCCTGTGAGGAGCTGATAGGAAATGCATCATGTGACCTGTGAACTAAATTAACTATATTATGAACTGCTGAACTAAATGTTCTATTGAGAATAACTCAGGACAGCCTAGTTCAATCTGATGCACCTCACTGAGCCCAGCAGTGCCACATAATGATTGTGTATGAGGGAGCTGAGAAGCAGTTCAGCATCCACCATTTTAAGAACAGAACAGGAGCCAGTGTTAAAGATTTTAGCAAGACTGATCTTCTAGGCTACAGGAGGCTGATCCTCTACAGGAGGCTGATCTTATCACAAAGACAGGTGAGGGGCATGAGCCACACACAGAAACACTCTCATACACACATATGAGCTGTGTCTGTCTACTGTGAAATTTCAGTTTTTATTAATATTATTATTACTATTATATTTGTATTTGATGTGTGGTATAGTGTTTTACTACCTTCTTTTCCAGCATCAGGAGCTATAAAGAGCAAGTGTGAGACAGAGCAGGGAGCTTCCTGGAGCTGTATGAGGATCACTCTCTGTCTCCTCCCACTTGCTGTTTAGTTCACAATGAACTAATCTCAGGATGGTGAACTAGATGAACTATATGAACTGCTGAACTAAATGTTCTATTGAGAATGACTCAGGACAGCCCTAGTTCAATCTGATGCATCTCACTGAGCCCAGCAGTGCCACCTGTGGTAGTGTAGAGTACTGACTCATAATGATTGTGTATGAGGGAGCTGAGAAGCAGTTCAGCATCCACCATTTTGAGAACAGAACAGGAGCCAGAGGTAAAGATTCTAGCAAGACTGATCTTCTAGGCTACAGGAGGCCGATCCTCTACAGGAGGCTAATCTTATCACAAAGACAGGTGAGGGGCATGCACCACACACAGAAACACTCTCTCTCATACACACATATGAGCTGCATCTGTCTACTGTGTGTGCAATTTCAGCTTTTATTAATAATATTATTATTACTATTATATTTGTATTTGATGTGTGGTATAGTGTTTTACTACCTTCCTGGAGCTGTATGAGCGATCAGTCTCTGTCTCCTCCCACTTGCTGTTTAGTTCATAATGAACTCTCTGTCAGGATGGTGAACTAGTTCACTCTGAAGATTAGTTCATTTTGAACTACTCACTCACGAACTACCCATCACTAAAGCAGAGTACTCTGCGCACGCGCCGCCTCAGGAAGATGGCCGCCACCACCGACAAACCCGGCTCTGCACTCTTGTCTGCTCTCCGTGCCACGGCGTCACCTCACCACCTGAGGAAGGGACCCTGCTCAGGTGCACGCCGCCCACCGCGTCTCTACAAAGCCGCAACTCTGCCACCGCCACACCACTGCCACAAACCCGGCTCTGCTCTCCGTGCCGCAGCGTCTGAGGACCTGAGCACCTGAGGAAGGTGAGTATCAGCATCACCGCACCTCTGCCACACCACTGCTGCAACCCCTGCTGTACCACCGCCATCCCTCAGGTACCTTAAAATTCGGACAATAAGACGGACCCCCATATTGTAAAAATCTTTTTTTCTGCTATTTCCACCCCAAAATTTGGGGTGCGTCTTATGGTCCGGTGCGTCTTATAGTCCGAAAAATACGGTATTTATTAGCTATTTTGTGTGACATACTGTAACTCTCTTGTTTAAGGGCATAAGAATTAAAAGTTTGAAAATTGTGAAAATTTCGCGAAATTTCCGATATTTTCACAGATAAATGCAAGTTATATCAAACAAATTTTACCACGATCATGAAGTACAATATGTTATGATAAGCCAGTCTTAGAATCACTGGGATCCGTTGAAGCGTTCTAGAGTTATTATCGCATAAAGTGACTCTGATCAGATTTAAAGAAATGAGGTCTGGTCATTAACCTACAAAATGGCTCAGTCTTTTAGGGGTTAAGCAAACACTTATAGTTGATTAAGGGACTTTCTTCACAGACATTCGGTGGTTAGAGAGCATGAGAAGGAGTTAGTATTTCATACCCTAAGTAGACCTGGGATAAGACCAGGTCCTGTGTATGCCCATCTGTTGTACCAATGTTATTAGTGTGTGTATTACCTTATGTTTTATAAAAGCTGCATTCACATGTAATTAAATAAATACATTTGTTCCTATACAATGTGTAGGTACGGCCACGCTTTAGCCGTTGCCGGAAATATTGCATTTATATTTGGAGGTTGCACAATTAACAAAGTTCTGGTAAGTGCCATCTTCCATGAACGCTATTGCATTACAACGAAAAATATATAAAATTTCTCAAATAACATGCATTACATAAACACTGATGTATAGCTATTAGAATACTTTAATCAGGGATCATATGCAAATTATCAATAGGTTTTTCTTGAAGTATAGAGTGAAGCAAGATGTCAGTCTTTTGCATATAGTGTGGACAAAGTCTGTAGTCACAAAGGCCACAGGTGGAGTGAGATCCTACGCATGAGAACAGTATATTTTATTTTCCTTATATAGCAAAGACCAGTATAAGGCCTCATTCAGACATACATTTTTCACTTTTGTGTTCTATCCATGATTTTCACGAATAGCGCATGTACTTGTTATAGTCTATGGGGCTGTTGACACATTGGTTTCTTTTTGCGGACCGTGTATCCATGCAAAAATGATGGAGAAATGTCCATTTTGTTACATCTTGGTACCAGCGCAAGTTATAGGTCAGAGGAAATCACGGACAGCACATGGATTTCATCAGTGTACAGACTGTGATTAACAATGCAAATGATAAGAGAACATATGTAATTTATTTATTTTTCCATACATGAAAATCACTAAAGAAACACTGACAGTAAAAACTGACACTCTGCCCAAATATTTATGAAACTCGGACCAAAAGACTGACCCCTGTTCCTTTTTTTTTGCATACATGAAACAGCATAGACATCTGAATGAGGCCTAGAATATTCTCCCCATTCCACCAATCATGGTGGATTTGTACAATCTAACATTGTAGAATAATACATATCATCCCTTTGCAGTGCTTAGTATGAATAATTATATTAAAAGTTGTTTTTTTTAATTACCACGAAAATACACCAAAAACAAGAAGTTGAAGAATTCCAAAATGACACATTAATATCATCATTGGAGCCTGCAAACATGTGTTATTGAAATTATGTTAGTAGCATTATTCTTCATATAACTTTCATATCACTTTCACACAACTGTATATACAAGTACTTCTCACAAAATTAGAATATCATCAAAAAGTTAATTTATTTCAGTTTGTCAATACAAAAAGTGAAACTCATATATAGAGTCATTACAAACAGAGTAATCTATTTCAAGTGTTTATTTCTGTTAATGTTGATGATTATGGCTTACAGCCAATAAAAACCCAAAAGTCATTATCTCAGTAAATTAGAATAATTAACAAAAAACACCTGCAAAGGCTTCCTAAGCGTTTAAAAAGGTCCCTTAGTCTGTTTCAGTAGGCTCCAAAATCATAAGGAAGACTGCTGACTTGACAGATGTCCAGAAGGCAGTCATTATTATTATTATTTATTTATATAGCGCCTTTAATTCCATGGTGCTGTACATGAGAAGGGGTTACATACAAAGTTATAGATATCATTTACAGTAAACAAATTTACAATGACAGACTGGTACAGAGGGGAGAGGACCCAGTCCTTGCGGACTTACATTCTACGGGATAATGGGGAATAGACAGAAGGCAGCTCGGGTGGTGGTGAGGTGGCAGAATGTTTATTGCTTTCTTGAAGAGATGGGTTTTCAGGTTCCATCTGAAGGATCCGAGGGTGGTGGATAATCGGACATGTTGAGGCGTGGAATTCCAGAGGATGGGTGATATTCGGGAGAAATCTTGGAGGCTTTTGTGTGAGGAACGAATAAGTGTGGAGGAAAGTAGGAGGTCTTGGGAGGATCGAAGATTACATGAGGGAAGATATTGGGAGATTAGTTCAGAGATACAGGGAGAGGACAGGTTGTGGATGGCTTTGTAGGTCAGTGTTAGTAGTTTGAACTGGATTCGTTGGGAATTGGGAGCCAGTGGAGGGATTTGCAGAGGGGAGAAACAGGGGAGTAGCGAGAAGATAGGTGGATTAGTCGGGCAGCAGAGTTGAGGACAGACAGGAGTGGTGCAAGAGAGTTGGCAGGGAGGCCACAGAGGAGGATGTTGCAGTAATCAAGGTGGGAGATGATGAGGGCATGCACAAGAGTTTTAGTAGTTTGAAGGCTGAGGAAGGGACAGATTCTGGAAATATTTTTGAGTTGGAGGCGACAGGAGGTGGCAAGAGTTTGGATGTGTGGTTTGAAGGACAGGGCAGAGTCAAGAGTTACTCCGAGGCAGCGGATTTCAGGTGCGGGAGAGAGCGTGATGCCATTTACCATAATAGATAGCTCGGGTAGGGAAGATACGTGAGATGGAGGAAAGATGATAAGTTTGGTTTTGTCTACATTGAGTTTTAGGAAGCGAGAGGTGCAGAAGGAGGATATGGCTGATAGACGCTCCGGGATTCTGGACAGCAGAGAGGTGACACCTGGACCAGAGAGGTAGATCTGAGTGTCGTCCGCATACAGGTGGTACTGGAAGCCATGGGACTTTATGAGTTGTCCTAGGCCAAAGGTATGGATGGAAAAAAGTAGGGGCCCCAGGACAGAGCCTTGAGGGACTCCAACAGAGAAGGGGCAGCATGAGGAGGTAGTGTGGGAGTGGGAAACGCTAAATATGCGGTCGGAAAGGAAAGAGGCGATCCAGGACAGGGCAAGGTCTTTGATGCCAAGGGAAGAAAGAATCTGTAGCAGTAGGCAGTGGTAGACTGTGTCGAAGGCAGAGGATAGGTCGAGAAGGAGGAGGATGGAGAACTGTCTGTTATCTTTGGCTGTGAGTAAGTCATTGGTGATTTTGATCAGTGCAGTTTCGGTGGAGTGGTGGGGGCGGAAGCCAGATTGGAGGTTGTCAAGGAGAGAGTTGGATGAGAGGTGGGAGGAAAGTTGAGCATGGACATGCTGCTCAAGGAGTTTGGAAGCAAAAGGGAGCAGTGATATGGGGCGAAAGCTGGGCATACCAGTTGGGTCAAGGTTTGTTTTTTTGAGGATGGGTGTGATGGTGGCATATTTGAAGGCAGAGGGGAAGGTACCAGAAGATAGCGATAGGTTGAAGAGATGAGTTAGGGCTGGAATGAGCGTGTTAGTGAGGTTAGGGAGCAGGTGAAAGGGATGGGGTCAAGTGCACAGGTGGTAAGGTGGGATTTGGAAAGGAGATGAGTAAGCTCTCCTTCAGTGTTGTTGGAGAGGGAGGTTATTAGGGAAAGGCAGAGGTCTGGTATATGGAGTGGTTGGGGTGGTGGAACAGTAAAGGTTTGCCTTGTTTGGTTGATCTTATTTTTGAAGTAGGTGGCAAAGTCCTCGACAGAGATGAGGGGAGTTGGAGGTGGCAGTGGTGGGCGGAGGAGAGAGTTGAATGTGCTGAACAGTTGTTTTGGGTTGTAGAATAATGAAGATACAAGGTTTGTGAAATAGGTCTGTTTAGCAGAAGTGGGGCTGTTTTGAAGGCAAGTGTAGCTTGCTTGAAAGCAGTGAAGTAGTCTGGCAGGCGTGTTTTCTTCCAACTCCGTTCCGCGACCCTGGATGATTGTCGAAGTTTTTTGGTGAGATTGTTGTGCCAGGGATGCCTATTGATTTGTCGCACTTTGCCATGTGTGAGAGGGGTGACTGAGTCTATGGCTGATGTGAGGGTGGTATTATAGAAAGCGGTGGCGCTGTCCGTGTCGTGGACTGAAGATATGGAGGACAGAGGTAGAAGAGTTTGTGAATGTCTACGTGTGCGAGGTTTCTGCGAGGATGTGCTAGTGGCTGGACATGGGGGGCAGGTGAGGAGGACAGGAATGAGAAGGTGAGTAGGTGATGGTCAGATAGGGGGAGGGGAGAGGTTGTGAGATTAGATAGGGAACAGAGGTGGGTGAAAATAATGTCTAATGTATGTCCATCTGTGTGAGTGGCTGTGGAGGCTGCTGGCTGGCGGGTGTCAGTAGGGATATTAAAGTCACCTATGATGATGGTGGTGATGTCAGCATAGAGAAAATGAAGAAGCCAGGTGGAGAATTGTTTGATGAAGGCAGTGGCTGAGCCCGGTGGTCAGTATATGACAGCCATTTGGAGATTAGAGGGAGAGTAGATACGGACCGAGTGGACCTCAAAAGAAGGGAGGATAAGGGTGGGTGGGGGTTAGATAGGGTTGAAAAAGCAGTTATTAGAAAGAAGGAAACCCACTCCTCCGCCATGTCTGTTGCCAGAGCGAGGAGTGTGGATAAAGTGGAGGCCACCGTAACTCAGTGCAGCAGGAGAGGCCGTGTCGGGGGGCATCAGCCAGGTCTCAGTGAGGGCCAGGAAGGAGAGGTTGCTGGAATTAAAGAGATCGTGGAGCTTGTTGCACACGGAGCGGGCATTCTAAAGTGCTCCAGAGAGAGGAAGCAGGGGAGTGGGGGTCAGTGGCACAGATTTTAAGTGTGATGGATTGCGGTAGTTTTTCTTAGTGTGAGAAGTATAGGGGTGAGGATTAGTGGGATGTATGAGGCTTGGGGCCAGGATTGGGGGATATGTCGCCAGCAGTGAGAAGAAGCAGAGAAAGGGAAAGCAAGTGTGTGAAGGAAAGTGACCGGCTTAGGTTATATTTTAGTAGGAGAGGTCTGAGGTTAAGGAGCAGGTCAGCATATGAGGCGAGATAGGGGGGTAAAAGAGAGGGGGAGATAGTTATTTGGTTCGAGGGTGCAGGGGTTTGGTGATAGCGAAGGAGAGTGAGGATTGTTATGTTTTGGTAGCTGAGGAGAGCAGGCAAAAACAGCAATACACCAGAGAGGTTGGAATCTACTGGATTGCAGTACCCTGACTAACCACCACAAATAAAGGCAGCCGTGGAGCGTACCTACGTTGGTCCTAGACGCCTCGTCACAGCCTGAGAAGCTAACTACACCTAAAGATAGAAAGAGGAAAACTATCTGCCCCGGAGCAGATCCCCAAAGAACATAGGAAGTCCCCAAACATGTAATGGCGGTTAGACAAGAAGAAATACAGACACAGACAGAAAATAGTATGAGCAAACGTTGGGGCCCAATCTACCTGGACAGAAAAGGATAGGAAGGACACTTACTGCAATCCCAAAAAACCCTAAAAAGTACCAACTCTACTAATTAAAAAAACACCTGAGATCACACGACCTCTGCCACCTAAATTAGTTCTCTGGTGTAACAAAACTAAACCGCAGCCACTGAAAAAACTGGAAAAGGCAAATGAACAAATAACAGTGGCTCAGATAAACTGAGAGGAGCACAAGCCCCCAGAGGGGACCTGGCTGACCTCCACAAGAGTGCAGGAAACAAAGCAAAAAGCAAGCACAAAAATACAAGCAGAAAAAAACTTATCTGTTAGCAGAAGATGCAGGCAAAACACAGCAAGCTTCCAAATGAACCAGGAACCAAAGTTGAGACAAGAACAATAGATCACCGGCAACCCTGATGGGAGGGAACCTCCCTTATATAAGACCAGTCTGTAACTCCCGATCGCCAATCTTCACAATCTTCATGGAATGGTTCAGTATTGTTTGTAACCACCAGAGGGAGCTCCCGCTCAGAATTCATTTCTAACACATTCACAACAGAGGATTAGTGGAGCAAAAACGGTGAGAGCAAATGTGAGCATGGTTAAGAACAGGGTAAAAGAAAAGCAAGTAAAATTAGAAGACAGTGATTATGCTTACCTTCTGATCAATTTCTGGACTATTTCTGGTATATTTCTGATGTAACACTTTAAAGATGTCACACTTCAAATGTCATTGACACACTCCACAAGGAGGGTAAGCCACAAAAAGTCATTGCTAAATAAGCTGGCTGTTCACAGAGTGCTGTATTCAAGCATATTAATGGAAAGTTAAGTGGAAGAAAAAAGTGTGGTAGAAACCAGGATAACCGCAGCCTTGAAAGGATTCTTATGAAAAGGTCATTTAAAAATTTGAGGGAGATTCACAAGGAGTGGACTGCTGCTGGAGTCATTGCTTCAAGCGCCACACATACAGACATATCAGGACATGGGCTACAAGTGTCGCATTCCTTGTGTCAAGCCACTCATGACTAATAGACAACACCAGAAGCGTCTTACCTGGGCCAAGGAGAAAAAGAACTGGACTGTTGCTCAGTGATCCAAGGTGTTGTTTTCAGATGAAAGTACATTTTTCATTTCATTTAGAAATCAAGGTCCCAGAGTCTGGAGGAAGACTGGAGAGGCACAAAATCAAAGCTGCTTGAGGTCTAGTGTGAAGTTTCCACAATCAGTGATGGTTTGCGGAGCCATGTTACCTGCTGGTGTAGGTCCACTGTGTTTTATCAAGACGTAGACAGCGCAGCCGTCTACCAGGAAATTTTAGAGGACTTCATGCTTCCCTCTGCCGACAAACTTTTTGGGGATGGAAATTTCATTCTCCAGCAGGACTTGGCACCTGTCCACACTACCAAAAGTACTAATACCTGGTTGAAAAACAACAGTATCTCTGTGCTAGATTGGCCAGCAAACTCACCTGACCTTAACCTCATAGAGAATCTATTGGGTATTGTCGAGAGGAAGATGAGAGACAACAGACCCAGCAATGCAAACGAGTTGAAGGCTGCTATCAAATCAACCTTGGTGTCAAGTATAGTGTACAGTTCCTATAGCATCTTGTGCTTGGGTGCGAGGAAAACACAGGAGACTTAGGTTGAAATAAAATGACTTGTATTACTTCATACAAGCATGCTGAAAAGTTCACACAGTTTGCAGAAACAGAGTCAGGAGACACAGCAGGCCAGAGCAACTTCAAGCACTACAATAAATCTCCAAAGCAGGTTCAGGATCTCTTCTCTGTACCGTAATTCCTCTGCAAACATGGATTCACCAAACAGCAGGTTTCCAGAGTCCAAAAGTGTTCAAAGGTTCCTCAGTAGGGAATAGCTGGAGTACAAGTCCAAGGTTTCCAGGAGTCAGGTCACAGACTGACTGAGGCTTGATTCAGGAGCACTGATTGTTCAGCTGAGGCTGCTTAAGAAGCAAGAGGGAAGAATCAGGGCGGGAACATGAAAACTGGAACTCCATATTAACTTAGGGCAAGAGCTGCAGAAAGACAGAAAGCAAAATGGCCGACGGAAAACTGAGTTTCAAGGAACATGTCAACAGAGACAAAGAACCTTACATTACTCCCCCCTTAGGGACAACCTCCGGATGACCTCAGACCAGGCTTGTCAGGGTACCTCTGATGAAACTGGCGGAGCAGGCGAGGAGCATTTACATTGTTGACTGGTTCCCATGAGTTGTCCTCCACTGGGTAGCCCTGCCATTTAATCAAATATTGCAACTGATTTCTGTACAACCTGGAATCTAGAATCCTTTCCACCATAAATTCTTCCTGACCATCGACCCGCACTGGGTCAGGGCAAGGAGAAGAACGTCCAGGAAACGTATTGGGTGTTGCAGCCTTTAGTAGGGATACATGAAAGACAGGGTGGATTCTCATAGTTCTGGGCAGTTGAAGACGACAAGCAACAGCACTTATAATCTTACTGATCTTATAAGGTCCAATGTACTTATGTCCCAATTTAGACGATGGAATCTTTAATTTAAGATTTCTGGTTGACAGCCAGACCAAATCTCCTACCTTGAAAGCTGGTGCAGGTTTACGAAATTTATCTGCTGCTTTCTTGTACCTTTCCTGAGCCAATTCTAGATTTTCCTTTAGAAGATCCACATTCTTTTGTAAAGAAGTGATTCTTTCAGCCACTGCCGACAAGGGCGTATCTATGGGAAATCGAGGAAGAATGTTAGGATGATAACCTAGATTGGAGTAAAAAGGAGACTGCTTAGTGGAGGCGCTCTGAGAGTTGTTATAAGAGAACTCAGCCAGTGGAAGTAGATCCACCCAATCATCCTGTAGGTGGCAGATAAAACAGCGGAGATACTGCTCCAGGGTCTGATTGGTTCGTTCTGTCTGTCCATTAGTCTGAGGATGAAAAGCAGAAGAAAGGTTTACTTTAATGTCCAATGCTGCACAGAAATTTTGCCAAAACCTTGAAGTGAATTGCACCCCTCGATCCGAAATGACCTCATCCGGTACTCCATGTAAGCGAAACACATTCTTAATCATCAAGTCTGATGTCTGTTTTGCAGTGGGTAAGCCGACACAAGGGATAAAATGAGCTGCCTTTGTTAGACGGTCAACCACCACTAGAATGGTGTTCTTCCCTTGAGAGGTTGGTAACTCCACAATGAAGTCCATAGAAATGGATCCCCACGGGCGGGACGGGGTGGGAAGAGGTTGCAACAGACCAGTTGGTGAGGAGCGAGGTGTTTTGCATCTTGCACAACTTCACATGAAGTGACATAGTTTAAAACATCTTTCCTGTAAGTGGGCCACCAAAAGAAACGAGAAAGAAATTCTTGTGTCTTTAGAATTCCCCTATGCCCGGCTATCTTGGAATCGTGGATGAGTTGCAATACTCTCAATCTGACTGTTTCAGGTATATACAGACGTTGTCCCTGAATCCACACACCATTCTTAAAGACAAGACTTACGTCCCTTGGGGGTTGAGCCAACAAAGAATCCGCATGGTATGCTTCCTTGATGTCCTTAAGTAGGTCTTGATTATGAATCACTCCCAGGAATCTAGAGTCAGGAAGAATAGTCTTAGGAGGAGTAAGTGGACGTGTCTCTGCTGAATGAATCCTAGAGAGTGCATCAGCCTTTCCATTGCGCGATCCTGGTCTATAAGAAATGACAAAATTAAATTGGTTTAGGAAAAGATTCCAGCGAGCCTGGCGAGGAGTCAGGCACTTAGCCGACCTGATAAATTCAAGGTTACGATGGTCTGTTAGGACGACTATTTGCTGTGCAGCTCCCTGAAGAAGGTGTCTCCATTCCTTGAAGGCGGCAATAATGGCCAACAATTCTCCATTGCCCACATCGTAGTTCCTCTCAGCCGAAGACAACTGCTGGGAAAAGAAGGCACAGGGATGCAAGACATTCTTCTCACCTGTTCTCTGAGAGAGTATAGCTCCAACGCACAGTCTGAAGCATCCACCTCTATTATGAAGGCAAGCTCGGGGTTGGGATGTACTAAGATAGGTGCGGTGGTAAATTTATCCTTTAAACAGGAAAATGCTTCCTGAGCTTGCGGGGTCCAGGAGAACCTAGACTGTTTCCGGGTAAGTTGGGTGATAGGTGACACTACCTCAGAAAAATTCTTAATGAAACGTCTATAGAAGTTGGCAAACCCGATGAAACGCTGCACCTCCTTCACATTTCTAGGAATTGGCCAATCCTTGATGGCTTGGGTCTTGCTTCCATCCATACTAATCCCTTGCGTAGATAGTACATACCCCAGAAATTGAATTTCGGTCCTATGGAATTCACATTTTTCAAGTTTGATGTAGAGATGGTTTTGTCTTAGGCGTTCTAAGACCATTCTCACATGTCCATGATGTTCCTCTGTGGAGTTAGAAAAAATTAGAATATCATCCAGATAAATCACCACAAATGTATCTAGGAGATCCCTGAAGATATCATTCACAAAGTGTTGGAAAGTGGCTGGGGCGGTACTCAGACCAAAAGGCATAACTAGATATTCAAAGTGTCCATAGCGTGACCTGAAAGCAGTCTTCCATTCATCCCCAGGTCTAATACGGACCAAGTTATAGGCCCCACGGAGATCCAGTTTAGAGAAAATTTTGGCATGCCGCACTCTCTCCAACAACTCAGGGATTAAAGGCAATGGATAACGGTTTCTAATAGTAACCTTATTGAGTTCCCTATAGTCTATGCAGGGTCTCAGAGATCCATCTTTCTTCTTCACAAAGAAGATGGGTGCACCTGCGGAAGATGAAGAGGGGCGTATGAAGCCCTTGGCTAAATTTTCGTCTATATAATCCTTCAAAGCTTTTAGCTCGGGCCCCGCTAGGGGGTAGATCTTACCAAAAGGTATCTCGGCTCCAGGCAATAATTCAATTGGACAATCATATGGACGGTGAGGAGGAAGCTGATCAGCGTTCTTCTTGTCACATAAATCCACATAGTCCTGGTATACGGCTGGTAGTTCAGGGACTGACATGGTTCCTTTAGGAACAGAGCAAGCTGAAACTCCTTGACTCATCTGTTTCTCCTTGGTCTCCCAGTTAATCGTAGGATTCTGCGCCTGCAGCCATGGTAGCCCTAGAATAATGGGAAAGTGGGGAGAAGAGATAAGCATAAAAGACATTTTCTCCTGATGATCTTTACCCATAAGGACCCTCAAAGGCTCTGTTTCTTGATCCACTGGTCCAGAAGTCAGTAGAGAGCCATCCACAGTCTCCATCTGTACTGGAGTAGCCTTCTTCACTGAACGTATCCCCTGTTTCAGAGCAAAGGAGATATCCATAAAATTTCCACTTGCTCCTGAGTCGATCATAGCAGAGCTAGACACCCAGACTGAGTCAACCCAGAGTTTGATGGAAAGGAAGCAATGAGAATTGTTTCTTTTACAACTCAGCTGGGACACCGCTGAGGAAACTTGAAAAATTGCAGCGTTTATACCGTCATCGTCCCCAGAACTAACAGAGTTTAAGTCTGAGAAATCAAGATCTCTTGCAGCAGATCTCTCTGGAGCCTGAGGCTCGGACATGACAGAGCTCCTCTCGCAACACTCACAGTGAATGAGTGCTGCATAGTCTTACGAGAACGGCTGGGGCAGTTTATAATGAAGTGCCCTGACTTACCACAGTAGAAACATAGATTTTCCTTTATACGATTGTAAGGTTCTTTGTCTCTGTTGACATGTTCCTTGAAACTCAGTTTTCCGTCGGCCATTTTGCTTTCTGTCTTTCTGCAGCTCTTGCTCTCAGTTAATATGGAGTTTCCAGTTTTCATGTTCCCGCCCTGATTCTTCCCTCTTGCTTCTTAAGCAGCCTCAGCTGAACAATCAGTGCTCCTGAATCAAGCCTCAGTCAGTCTGTGACCTGACTCCTGGAAGCCTTGGACTTGTACTCCAGCTATTCCCTACTGAGGAACCTTGGAACACTTTTGGACTCTGGAAACCTGCTGTTTGGTGAATCCATGTTTGCAGAGGAATTACGGTACAGAGAAGAGATCCTGAACCTGCTTTGGAGATTTATTGTAGTGATTGAAGTTACTCTGGCCTGCTGTGTCTCCTGTCGCTGTTCCTGCAAACTGTGTGAACTTTTCAGCATGCTTGTATGAAGTAATACAAGTCATTTCATTTCAACCTATGTCTCCTGTGTTTCCTCGCACCCAAGCACAAGACGCTATAGGAACTGTACACTATACATGACAAGATTCAGGAGCCAATGTTTAGTGTCTGCTGGGTCTGGGAAAGCCGTGTCTGCTGTGACTGTGGATATCAGATGTCCGTTTAATACCTTATGTGATGACAGTGCTTGTGACTTCTCACAACCATTCCAGGTGAGCGCATTCCCTTAAAATTTTACTCTGGAGTGTTACCACAGGTAAACACTATTGTTTTTTTTTTTTTCCTTTCCTCTTCCAGCACTTCTGCCTTAAAAGATCTGGAAGATGGAGGCCCGCATAAAGGAACTTTGCGGAGTGACTGATACAATCCTTTCAGATGTACAGACTTTAAAAACCCGTTTTGCAAGCCTACAGGACCTCACTAATCATAATTTGCAAGTGTTTGGACAGACTACCCAGGAATTGCGAGCCAGGATTGAGGCTCTAGAGGAACGAGCCCAGGCTCCTGCCATAACCCCGAGTTCTGGGATCCCCAAATTACCTCCTTTTCGTTTTGGCGGTGAACGTGAGAAATTCAGGGGATTTATTAATCAATGCAATTTATTTTTCTCTGCACATGCTTCACAATTTCCCACTGAACGATCCAAAGTGCTTACTATAATCATGTTGCTTACTAATAAGGCTTTGATGTGGGCAAACCCTCTGATTGAGACTGAGGATGATTGTTTGAATCACCTTAATGCTTTTATTTCAGCCATGGGGCAGGTGTTTGATGACCCCAATCGAGGTGCAACAGCTGAAGCAGCCATGTTAACTTTGCGCCAAGTTAAGCGTTCAGTAGCCGAATATGCCCTGGATTTCAGGAGATGGGCTCTTGATACCACTTGGGACACTTCCGCTAAAAAATCTATTTTTCAGAAAGGGTTGTCTCCACTGATTAAGGATGAACTTGCTCGTGCCGACCCCCCCACTGCGTTAGGTGACTTTATTAACTATTGTATCCGTATTGATGCTCGTCTGACTGAACGCAGACAAGAGAGATGGTTCGAAAATAATCGCACTAACCTTTTACTACCTCCCTCCTCAGCTAAGGAACCTTTGAGTAGGATCACAAGGGAACCAGAACCTGAACCCATGCAGGTGGACTCTTTACAAAGACGGGTTAGTGATGCACGCAAAGAACATCGAATAAAGGAAAATCTATGTTTCTACTGTGGTAAGTCAGGGCACTTCATTATAAACTGCCCCAGCCGTTCTCGTAAGACTACTGCAGCACTCATTCACTGTGAGTGTTGCGAGAGGAGCTCTGTCATGTCCGAGCCTCAGGCTCCAGAGAGATCTGCTGCAAGAGATCTTGATTTCTCAGACTTAAACTCTGTTAGTTCTGGGGACGATGACGGTATAAACGCTGCAATTTTTCAAGTTTCCTCAGCGGTGTCCCAGCTGAGTTGTAAAAGAAACAATTCTCATTGCTTCCTTTCCATCAAACTCTGGGTTGACTCAGTCTGGGTGTCTAGCTCTGCTATGATCGACTCAGGAGCAAGTGGAAATTTTATGGATATCTCCTTTGCTCTGAAACAGGGGATACGTTCAGTGAAGAAGGCTACTCCAGTACAGATGGAGACTGTGGATGGCTCTCTACTGACTTCTGGACCAGTGGATCAAGAAACAGAGCCTTTGAGGGTCCTTATGGGTAAAGATCATCAGGAGAAAATGTCTTTTTTGCTTATCTCTTCTCCCCACTTTCCCATTATTCTAGGGCTACCATGGCTGCAGGCGCAGAATCCTACGATTAACTGGGAGACCAAGGAATTACACTTTCCGGAGAAACAGATGAGTCAAGGAGTTTCAGCTTGCTCTGTTCCTAAAGGAACCATGTCAGTCCCTGAACTACCAGCTGTATACCAGGACTATGTGGATTTATGTGACAAGAAGAACGCTGATCAGCTTCCTCCTCACCGTCCATATGATTGTCCAATTGAATTATTGCCTGGAGCCGAGATACCTTTTGGTAAGATCTACCCCCTAGCGGGCCCGAGCTAAAAGCTTTGAAGGATTATATAGACGAAAATTTAGCCAAGGGCTTCATACGCCCCTCTTCATCTCCCGCAGGTGCACCCATCTTCTTTGTGAAGAAGAAAGATGGATCTCTGAGACCCTGCATAGACTATAGGGAACTCAATAAGGTTACTATTAGAAACCGTTATCCATTGCCTTTAATCCCTGAGTTGTTGGAGAGAGTGCGGCATGCCAAAATTTTCTCTAAACTGGATCTCCGTGGGGCCTATAACTTGGTCCGTATTAGACCTGGGGATAAATGGAAGACTGCTTTCAGGTCACGCTATGGACACTTTGAATATCTAGTTATGCCTTTTGGTCTGAGTACCGCCCCAGCCACTTTCCAACACTTTGTGAATGATATCTTCAGGGATCTCCTAGATACATTTGTGGTGATTTATCTGGATGATATTCTAATTTTTTCTAACTCCACAGAGGAACATCATGGACATGTGAGAATGGTCTTAGAACGCCTAAGACAAAACCATCTCTACATCAAACTTGAAAAATGTGAATTCCATAGGACCGAAATTCAATTTCTGGGGTATGTACTATCTACGCAAGGGATTAGTATGGATGGAAGCAAGACCCAAGCCATCAAGGATTGGCCAATTCCTAGAAATGTGAAGGAGGTGCAGCATTTCATCGGGTTTGCCAACTTCTATAGACGTTTCATTAAGAATTTTTCTGAGGTAGTGTCACCTATCACCCAACTTACCCGGAAACAGTCTAGGTTCTCCTGGACCCCGCAAGCTCAGGAAGCATTTTCCTGTTTAAAGGATAAATTTACCACCGCACCTATCTTAGTACATCCCAACCCCGAGCTTGCCTTCATAATAGAGGTGGATGCTTCAGACTGTGCCGTTGGAGCTATACTCTCTCAGAGAACAGGTGAGAAGAATGTCTTGCATCCCTGTGCCTTCTTTTCCCAGCAGTTGTCTTCGGCTGAGAGGAACTACGATGTGGGCAATGGAGAATTGTTGGCCATTATTGCCGCCTTCAAGGAATGGAGACACCTTCTTCAGGGAGCTGCACAGCAAATAGTCGTCCTAACAGACCATCGTAACCTTGAATTTATCAGGTCGGCTAAGTGCCTGACTCCTCGCCAGGCTCGCTGGAATCTTTTCCTAAACCAATTTAATTTTGTCATTTCTTATAGACCAGGATCGCGCAATGGAAAGGCTGATGCACTCTCTAGGATTCATTCAGCAGAGACACGTCCACTTACTCCTCCTAAGACTATTCTTCCTGACTCTAGATTCCTGGGAGTGATTCATAATCAAGATCTACTTAAGGACATCAAGGAAGCATACCATGCGGATTCTTTGTTGGCTCAACCCCCAAGGGACGTAAGTCTTGTCTTTAAGAATGGTGTGTGGATTCAGGGACAACGTCTGTATATACCTGAAACGGTCAGATTGAGAGTATTGCAACTCATCCACGATTCCAAGATAGCCGGGCATAGGGGAATTCTAAAGACACAAGAATTTCTTTCTCGTTTCTTTTGGTGGCCCACTTACAGGAAAGATGTCTTAAACTATGTCACTTCATGTGAAGTCTGTGCAAGATGCAAAACACCTCGCTCCTCACCAACTGGTCTGTTGCAACCTCTTCCCACCCCGTCCCGCCCGTGGGGATCCATTTCTATGGACTTCATTGTGGAGTTACCAACCTCTCAAGGGAAGAACACCATTCTAGTGGTGGTTGACCGTCTAACAAAGGCAGCTCATTTTATCCCTTGTGTCGGCTTACCCACTGCAAAACAGACATCAGACTTGATTATTAAGAATGTGTTTCGCTTACATGGAGTACCGGATGAGGTCATTTCGGATCGAGGGGTGCAATTCACTTCAAGGTTTTGGCAAAATTTCTGTGCAGCATTGGACATTAAAGTAAACCTTTCTTCTGCTTTTCATCCCCAGACTAATGGACAGACAGAACGAACCAATCAGACCCTGGAGCAGTATCTCCGCTGTTTTATCTGCCACCTACAGGATGATTGGGTGGATCTACTTCCACTGGCTGAGTTCTCTTATAACAACTCTCAGAGCGCCTCCACTAAGCAGTCTCCTTTTTACTCCAATCTAGGTTATCATCCTAACATTCTTCCTCGATTTCCCATAGATACACCCTTGCCGGCAGTGGCTGAAAGAATCACTTCTTTACAAAAGAATATGGATCTTCTAAAGGAAAATCTAGAATTGGCTCAGGAAAGGTACAAGAAAGCAGCAGATAAATTTCGTAAACCTGCACCAGCTTTCAAGGTAGGAGATTTGGTCTGGCTGTCAACCAGAAATCTTAAATTAAAGATTCCATCGTCTAAATTGGGACATAAGTACATTGGACCTTATAAGATCAATAAGATTATAAGTGCTGTTGCTTGTCGTCTTCAACTGCCCAGAACTATGAGAATCCACCCTGTCTTTCATGTATCCCTACTAAAGGCTGCAACACCCAATACGTTTCCTGGACGTTCTTCTCCTTGCCCTGACCCAGTGCTGGTCGATGGTCAGGAAGAATTTATGGTGGAAAGGATTCTAGATTCCAGGTTGTACAGAAATCAGTTGCAATATTTGATTAAATGGCAGGGCTACCCAGTGGAGGACAACTCATGGGAACCAGTCAATAATGTAAATGCTCCTCGCCTGCTCCGCCAGTTTCATCAGAGGTACCCTGACAAGCCTGGTCTGAGGTCATCCGGAGGTTGTCCCTAAGGGGGGAGTAATGTAAGGTTCTTTGTCTCTGTTGACATGTTCCTTGAAACTCAGTTTTCCGTCGGCCATTTTGCTTTCTGTCTTTCTGCAGCTCTTGCCCTCAGTTAATATGGAGTTTCCAGTTTTCATGTTCCCGCCCTGATTCTTCCCTCTTGCTTCTTAAGCAGCCTCAGCTGAACAATCAGTGCTCCTGAATCAAGCCTCAGTCAGTCTGTGACCTGACTCCTGGAAGCCTTGGACTTGTACTCCAGCTATTCCCTACTGAGGAACCTTGGAACACTTTTGGACTCTGGAAACCTGCTGTTTGGTGAATCCATGTTTGCAGAGGAATTACGGTACAGAGAAGAGATCCTGAACCTGCTTTGGAGATTTATTGTAGTGCTTGAAGTTGCTCTGGCCTGCTGTGTCTCCTGACTCTGTTTCTGCAAACTGTGTGAACTTTTCAGCATGCTTGTATGAAGTAATACAAGTCATTTCATTTCAACCTAAGTCTCCTGTGTTTTCCTCGCACCCAAGCACAAGACGCTATAGGAACTGTACACTATACATGACAACGATGTTCTTTGCGTGCATCACTAACCCGTCTTTGTAAAGAGTCCACCTGCATGGGTTCAGGTTCTGGTTCCCTTGTGATCCTACTCAAAGGTTCCTTAGCTGAGGAGGGAGGTAGTAAAAGGTTAGTGCGATTATTTTCGAACCATCTCTCTTGTCTGCGTTCAGTCAGACGAGCATCAATACGAATACAATAGTTAATAAAGTCACCTAACGCAGTGGGAGGGTCGGCACGAGCAAGTTCATCCTTAATCAGTGGAGACAACCCTTTCCGAAAAATAGATTTCTTAGCGGAAGTGTCCCAAGTGGTATCAAGAGCCCATCTTCTGAAATCCAGGGCATATTCGGCTACTGAACGCTTACCTTGGTGCAAAGGTAACATGGCTGCTTCAGCTGTTGTACCTCGATTGGGGTCATCAAACACCTGCCCCATGGCTGAAATAAAAGCATCAAGGTGATTCAAACAATCATCCTCAGTCTCAATCAGAGGGTTTGCCCACATCAAAGCCTTATTGGTAAGCAACATGATTATAGTAAGCACTTTGGATCGTTCAGTGGGAAATTGTGAAGCATGTGCAGAGAAAAATAAATTGCATTGATTAATAAATCCCCTGAATTTCTCACGTTCACTGCCAAAACAAAAAGGATGTAATTTGGGGATCCCAGAACTCGGGGTTATGGCAGGAGCCTGGGCTCGTTCCTCTAGAGCCTCAATCCTGGCTCGCAATTCCTGGGTAGTCTGTCCAAACACTTGCAAATTATGATTAGTGAGGTCCTGTAGGCTTGCAAAACGGGTTTTTAAAGTCTGTACATCTGAAAGGATTGTATCAGTCACTCCGCAAAGTTCCTTTATGCGGGCCTCCATCTTCCAGATCTTTTAAGGCAGAAGTGCTGGAAGGAGAAGAGGAAAGGAAAAAAAAAAAAAAACAATAGTGTTTACCTGTGGTAACACTGCAGAGTAAAATTTTAAGGGAATGCGCTCACCTGGAATGGTTGTGAGAAGTCACAACCACTGTCATCACATAAGGTATTTAAACGGACATCTGATATCCACAGTCACAGCAGACACGGCTTTCCCAGACCCAGCAGACACTAAACATTGGCTCCTGAATCTTGTCAAGTATAGTGTACAGTTCCTATAGCGTCTTGTGCTTGGGTGCGAGGAAAACACAGGAGACTTAGGTTGAAATGAAATGACTTGTATTACTTCATACAAGCATGCTGAAAAGTTCACACAGTTTGCAGAAACAGAGTCAGGAGACACAGCAGGCCAGAGCAACTTCAAGCACTACAATAAATCTCCAAAGCAGGTTCAGGATCTCTTCTCTGTACCGTAATTCCTCTGCAAACATGGATTCACCAAACAGCAGGTTTCCAGAGTCCAAAAGTGTTCAAAGGTTCCTCAGTAGGGAATAGCTGGAGTACAAGTCCAAGGTTTCCAGGAGTCAGGTCACAGACTGACTGAGGCTTGATTCAGGAGCACTGATTGTTCAGCTGAGGCTGCTTAAGAAGCAAGAGGGAAGAATCAGGGCGGGAACATGAAAACTGGAACTCCATATTAACTTAGGGCAAGAGCTGCAGAAAGACAGAAAGCAAAATGGCCGACGGAAAACTGAGTTTCAAGGAACATGTCAACAGAGACAAAGAACCTTACACTTGGCTTCCATAATACCTCAGCAGTGCCACAGGCTGATCACCTCCATGCCACGCCGCATTGATGCAGTAATTAATGCAAAAGGAGGCCCGACCAAGTATTGAGTGCATTTACTGAACATACACTTCAGTAGGCCTACATTTTGGATTTTAAAATAATTTTTCAAGCTGGTGTTATAAAGTATTCTAATTTACTGAGATAATGACTTTTTGGTTTTCATTGGCTGTAAGCCATAATCATCAACATTAACAGAAATAAACACTTGAAATAGATCACTCTGTAATGACTCTATATGAGTTTCACTTTTTGCTTTGAAGAACTGAAATAAATTAACATTTTGATAATCTAATTTTGTGATAAGCACTTGTATATTTATACAGTTATGTGAAAAAGTGTTTGCCCCTTCCTCACTTCCTATTCTGTTGCTTGTTTGTCATATTTACATGTTTCAGATCACCAATTTTAAATATTAGACAAAGATAATGCAAGTAAGCACAAAAAGCAGTTTCTAAATAAAGGTCTTTATTATTAAGGGAAAAAAAAGCCCTGTGTGAAAAAGTGATTGCCCCCTAAACCTAATAACTGGTTGGGCCACCCTTATCAGCAACAACTGCAATCAAAGGTTTGCAGTAACTGGCAATAAGTCTTTTACAATGCTCTGGAGGAATTTTGTTCCACTCATCATTGCAGAATTGTTGTAAATCAGCCACATTGGAGGGTTTCCAAGCATGCACCTACTTTTTAAGGTCATGCCACAGCATGTCAATCGGATTAAGGTCAGGACTTTGACTAGACCACTCCAAAGTCTTAATTTTGTTTATCTTAAGCCATTCAGAGGTGAACATGCTGGTGTGTTTTGGATCATTTTCCTGCTGCATAAACCAATTGTGCTTCAGCTTGAGGTCACAAACAGATGGAATTTTCCTTTAGTACTTTTTGGTAGACAACAGAATTCATGGTTCCATTTACCACATAAAATCTTCCAGGTCTTGAAGCAGAAAATAGCCCCAGACCATCACACTACCGCCACAATTTACTGTTGGTATGATGTTCCTGTTCTGAAATGCTGTGTTACTTCTATGCCAGATGTAATGGGAACGTCCAAAAAGTTTAACTTATGGCTTGTCAGTCGACAGAGTATTCTCCCAAAAGTCTTGGAGGATCATCAAGATATTTTCTGGCAAAACTGAGAAGAGCCTTTGTGTTTTTATTGCTCAGCAGTGGTTTTCTTCTTGGAACTCTGCCATGCAGGACAGTTTTGCCCAGTCTTATGGGGAGTCATGAACACTGAATTTAACTGATGTAAGTGAGGTCTGCAGTTCTTTGGATGTTGTTGTGGGGTCTTTTGTGACCTCTTGGATGAGTTGTCTCTGCGCTCTTGGGGTAATTTGGTTTGCCGTCCACTCCTGGGAAGGTTCACCACTGTTCCATGTTTTCGCCATTTGTGGATAATGGTTCTCACTGTGATTCGCTGGAGTCCCAAAGGTTTAGAAATGGCTTTATAATCTTTTCCAGACTGATAGATCTCAATTACTTTGTTTCTCATTTGTTCCAGAATTTCTTTGGTTTGTGGCATGATGTCTAGCTTTTCATGATCTTTTGGTCTACATCACTTTGTCAGACAGGTCCTATTTAAGTGCTTTCTTGATTGATAAATCACAGTTAATGTATGTTTTAAGAGGGGGGCGCAATCACTTTTTCACACAGGGGCCTGTAGGTTTGGATTCCTTTTTCCCTTTATAATAAAGACCTTCATTTAAAAATTGCATTTTGTGTTTACTTGTGTTATCTTTGTCTAATATTTAAACTTGTTTGGTGAAACAGTTAATTGTGATAAACATGCAAAAGAATAGGAAATCAGGAAGGGGGCAAAGACTTTTTCACTCAACCATATATACAATATATATTATACATTTCATGTATTAATTTCTCTTTTTATAGGATGAGGAGCCAGTGTATCTCAATGACTTTTACATGCTTTCAAGTAAGCATTTCTTACTCAATAATATAGTGTATGTAACTAAAAATGTAAAATTAAGATATGATCAGTTACAGCAAGGTATATATATATATAATGCAGTCTCCTACTGAAATAATTATTTTTTTATTTTATTTATTCTTTATAATGGTCAGTATAATTGCTTTATACATAGAATTAATTTGACATTTCATGAAAAATATAATTCTACCTAATTATGCTCTATTTGATTTGTATGGAAAATACAGTAAATATGAATTACCATAGTATTATGAAAATTAATAAATAAAATGTTGGAGACTGGTGCTACTATGAGATCTATAAACTGTGAGGTTAGGTCCACATATATGGAGGTTTGGCATTTAGATCTTTCGACATGCCGTATTTTTTTTTTCTCAAAGGAGATTCAAAATTGTTGCCAAACAAGCTTTTAGCTATGTAGGTGTACTTTCATGTGAACATATTTTTGGGTTAGAGTGTAGTAAAAACAACTGACGTCATATGGGCAGCATTTAGATCAATGTTAGTCTATATGCTGGTGCCCACGGGCTACTTTTCACACTGACTAAAGGACCATGGGAAAAAAAATTTAAGCATATTCCAGTTTGGTCCGATTTACAGACCAAACTAGTGAATAGCAGGCAGCTTCTGAAGAGCACGCAGAGCTGCAAATTGTGGACGTGAATGGTCTGATAATTCTGCGGCCGTGTGAACTGAGCCTCAGGAGTATGGCAATGTCTAGAATTGTTCCTGAACCAACTTTACTGTGTGAGCAAGACCTAGAGCAAGGATATACATGATCTTAAAAATAACTAAATAAAATAAGCAAGAAATAGGAAAAAAGGTTAGCATTGTTACCCTATACTTAAAGAGCAATCCTTTCCAAAATCTGACTACCACATTCACATAATCAGTATTTGGTGAGTATTTCTGGAACAGTCAAGGGAAAAGTATAATAGAAACACGTCACCACTTCTGTATTATCACCCACTTTGGGTTTTGGCTTACAAATACTGATGGAAAATACTGACCAAATACTGATAGTGTGAACGTGGCCTCAATTGCATTTTGCTTGGGCGTCAAGCACAGACATAATCACACATGATGTATGTTTGTTGTACCAAAAATATCATTGTCTCTTGACACTGATTTGTCTCTTTTAGTCTCGACGCAGACGACCATGTATTGTCTCATCTCAAAGAATCAGTTCTATTTTGCAAATCACACTGTGAGCTGATTCTCTCGAATAAGTAGAAGATGGAGAAAAACAATTTCTCCATCGTCTCCATTCTGTCAGTTCTTGGAAATCGAACTGCACTCAGATGACATCAGAGCGCAGTCTGATGGTTCCCATGGACTAATTGACTTGCGTGCCTGAATGCAATCCAAATATCAGATTAAACGTGGGCATGCAGCGATTTTTTTTTTCCCTTGGGCAGACTTGGTTCGAAGAAATAAACTGACGTGTACAACCCCATAGAATAATATTGATCCAAGTGTGATCTGACATTCTGTTGGATTGCACTCGGATCGAAAATATGGCTATGTGCACGAGCCCTTACATTGCATCTTTACTGAAATTTTCAAACTGCCAAAAATGTTACAGTGTTTTTCCCAACTTTTCCTTGAGATTAACGACAGGTTATACTGTAGCTGATGTCTTTATAAGTTTCATGAGGTGCGGCCCCTGGCACCCTAGGAGATCTCTGTATGATCATTTCTTCTTGATAAAGGTTATACAATTCTGTAATGTTGCGAGCAATAAGGACTTTTTAGGCATATCTTCCACGGTGTTCAGTCATAAATGTTTTCAGTACCCTCTATTGTCATTGTGATTCAAAATATTAAAAATAATCTGTATCCAGGTTTTAACTATGTAATCTGAGAGCAGCATGCTGTACAGCAGAGAACCTGATTCTTGGGATAGCAAAAACCTGCTGACAGATTCCCTTTAAGGCCGGCGTCACACTAAATGTATGGAAAATCGGTCCGAGTCTCCCTGCCGAGAGTCGCACATGTGTTCTCCATATGGTCATCCATGTGTAATGCGTTTGCAATGCGATGATGCGATTTTCTCACACATATGTATCCGTATGGCATCCGTATGACATCTGTATGGCTTTACATTTCTCACTGATTTTCCCCATTGAATTAATGGCTCAATGGGCTAAAATGAGGAAAATAGGCTTGCATTGGCGAGTCTCAGATGATATACGTGTACAATCGCAGCTCGCTGCGATTTTACACGCACGCCAAATACGATTGAGAAAAAAAGGGTGATGTGAGTTGCCCTATAGATTAATACAGGTCCAAGTGCTATGCAATGTTTTCTCACATAGCACTCGCCAGTATTCTGCGGTAGTGTGACTCCTTCCTAACTCATGTTTACATGACAGGAAGGCCTTAGTGATAGAGTCAGTATAACAAATCAGTACACCCATTTTGAACTCTTCTGTCATGTGTCTATCTTTGTTTTCTTTTTTTGTTACAATGTTGTCTAGAGTGCCACTTGTAGTTGCATTTGTAGTTCTTTTTCTTTCATTATTTTTCTGCTTATCTCCATAAATCGGAGGTTGCTTTATATATTTGGAAAGGTTGCTTAGTTTGGGGTTAAGTTTTAGCATGATGTAGAACAGGGGTGGGCAATTAATTTTCCCAAGGGGCCACGTGAGAGACCGTGACTGTTGTGGATGGCTGAAATTAATGCTGCTCAAAATTAATATTATCATGTTAATTATAATTATTTTATATTAATATTAATTGTATCACTTAATATTGAGTATGCTGACATCCCCATATATACCGTATGAGCCCACACACAGCCACTTACATACAGTGTGAGCCCCACATAGCCCCCAGTATACAGTGTGAGCCCCCCACATAGCCCTTCTATATACAGTACGAGCTCCCTTATAGCCCCATGTATATAGTGTGAACACCCATATAGCCTCTGTATATACAATATGAAACCCCACATAACCCTCTATACACAGTATAAGCCCCCACATAGCCTCCTATATACATTAACATTTAGCAACTGGCAGAGTTTCTTTATGACCTTAGACATGAAGTGAGTCCCTTGGTCTGTCAAAATCCCCAAAGTGGTAATGTAAGAACATTCTGGATCGCCCGCCAGGGCAGTGGGATACTCGGTACCAGGCCGGTGTATTAAAGGGATGTGTCACAGCGGCAGTGACCCGGTCCGTGGCCCTGGGCGTCCAATAAAAGGGGAATATTTACAGGGGATGTTAGAGTTTGTAGTAAGGTATTTGTGACGCCACTTGTGGTATCTGGTCAGAGGTGACCAGTGCTGCAGTGCAGATCCTCTGAGACTGATGGTGTGATGCAGCAGAGTTGAAATAGCTTCCCACAAGTTGAAGCTTGTCTCAGGGCAGAGAGATGGTATAGAAAGTAATGGTGCTGGAAGATGTAGCATAGTGGAGTGTGTGCTACAGGAAGGACTTGAGAGGACACAGTCAGATGCAGTTTCCAAAGCTTTACTTACAGTTTTTGCAAGCAAAGTATCCAGGGCATTGAGTACAGATGGTGCTGGAGTCGGTCGACCTGAAAGCAATTTGGAATTTCCTTATTACAGGTGGGATGTGAGGTTTCCTTTCTAGCGCTGGTCTCTGAGGCACTGGCTGCTATAGGCTCCGTCCAAGTTCCTCTTTCTCTGTCTCTTGTCTAGGTAGAACTTCACTCTCATAACAGACAGCTCTAGCCTGCTTCAGGAATCACTCATATATGGAGTCTCGGGCTCACATGTGCTGCGTAATAGAGTATTAATTGGGGCAGAGAACCTGCTGTCTCCTGCCCTCCGGATTCTGCTGCTGGACTTTAATTCACCCACTCAGCCTCGGACTCCGGGGGTCCGGTTTCTGGCGCTCAGACCTGGGGGTGAGCTCTCTATAGCCCCTCTTTTCCCCAGCTTGTCTCCACACATCTTTTCTCTCTCATCCCTCCAGCCAGACTGACTAACTCTTCCCCCAGCCAGAATGTTCTAGAGGAGCTCTCCTGAAATCAGGTGTTAGAGCTCCCCCTTCTGGTCTGGAGTAAGAAAGGTGTTGTATGCTGTGTTACCTGTTAAAGGGATCCTTCCTTGCTTTCAGGCATGATATCACTCCCCCTGGAGGGAAGCAAGGTCACTGTGGCAACTAAACTCCTGGGGTGCCACAATTCCTCCTTCATGTCTAATATGAGGGCAATAAGAAAAGAGGTACAAAACTCCTTTATGGAGTTAGTTTTCCCTCACTTCTCCCAGGCTGCACCAAGGAAAAAATGGCTGCGGTGGGAGATGGAGTCAAGTTCAGAGGAGGAGGAATTGTCATATTATACCAACCCTGAACAGTAGGAAAGTGAAGGGTTAATCCGCACTTTACGAGAAGAGAAAAATAAATACATTTTCTCTTGGGAAGATACTGACACACTCCTACAGGTGGTGAGGAATACGATGAAAGTTGAGGAAACTCGCCAATCCCCTCAATAAAGGATGAATTGTTTTCGGGTGAAGGTCCCGAAGGAATAGAGTATTCCATGTCAATAAGCACATAAAGGTCATGATCTTAGAGGAGTGGGAAGACAGAGAGAAGTGACTGATTATACAAAGGATTTTTCGATCTCTTCTGCCATTCGAGCCAGAAGAGATGAAATTATGTGAAGAAATCCCTAAGATAGACATCCCTACAGCTAGAGTAGCAGAAAGACATCTATTCCATCTATTTGAGAATTTATCATGCTTCAGGGATCCTATGGACAGAAAGGCAGATTGGCTACTCAAGAGAACTTGGAAAACTTCAGCAGCGATTATTAAAGCTAACATAGCTGCTACCTCTGTAGCAAGATCCATGAACATTTGGATAGAGGAGCTAGAGGGTTATCTTAGGGAATAGACATCCAGAGATGAAATCCTGGAATCCATTTCTTTATTGAAAATGGCAAAAGGATTTATGGCTGACACCTCAGCATAATCAATCGGGTTTTCCGCAAGGAAAGGGGCACTCTCAAACACTGTAAGGCGAGCTAGTTGTCTTAAGACGTGATAGGGATAGCCATTCAGCTGTGTTCCATTCCCTTTTCCAGTCTCTGAGTGTTTGGACCAGTATTGGACAACATATCAGAAAGAACCCCAGATGAGAAAAAGGGTTTCCAGAGGAGAAATCTCAAAAAATATCGTCCTTTCAGAGGCCTCGTTCCTATCAGAAACCAGATTATACAGGTAGAGGGAAAACAGGTAGATGGAGCTACCCCAAAGATGGAAGAGGAAGGTATACCTTTCTCAATCCGACAACTAACAGAGGGAGACAATGATGCCAAGGAAATGGGAGGAAGACTCTAATCCTTTCACAAGGCCTGGACAGAAGTATTCCAGAATCCGTGGATACTTCAAACAATATCAGAAGGATACAGGATAGAGTTTATGCAGATACCTCAAGGAAGGTTCCAGTCCCCACAAGTCTACAAAAGACTGCTACAGGATGTAAAAGAGTTAGTGGATTCAGGAGTAGTGACACTAGTACCAGAAGCAGAATGGTTTCTCTGATACTACTCAAATCTGTTCTCAATAAAGAAGCCCGAAGGCAAATTTCGTACAATTATAAATTTGAAATCCCTAAACAGGTGGGTGGTATACAAAAATTTTTTAAATGAAATCTATAAGATCAACAATTTCTCTAATCCGGAAGGTTATTGTAATGTGTACACCAGATCTCAAAGAAACCTATTACCATGTGCCGATTCATACTCACATTCAAAGATGTCTGAGATTTACTGGTAAAAAAGGGATGTGATTCAGCATTACCAATTCTATTGTCTTCCGTTTGGTCTTTCCTCAGACCCACGCATTTTCACCAAACTAGTTGCAGAAATTATAGTTTTTTTTTAGGGAAAAGGGATATTAATTGTTCAGTACTTGGATGATTTCCTGTTAATTGCAGAATAAACCCATCAGCTAAGAGCCAGTTTAGCATCAACCATCTTTAGTCCTGAAGATCTTAGGATGGATCATAAACTGGAAAAATCGGATCTCATCCCGGGAAACAAAAGATTTTTCTAGGGGCTCTCTTGGATTTGGAACGACAGACATCCTTTCTACCAGAGAAAACAAAACGAACTTAAAGACAGAGTTCTTGCCTTCAAAAGGAGATCTCAGAGAGAGCATGAAGATCTTTGGATTAATGACAGCCTCTATAACATGGGTACGGTGGGGTCAATTCCACACAAGGCAGTTACAGCAGCAGTTCCTGGCATCCTGGAACAGACAAGAGGATGGCTTGGATAAGAAAATAAAATTTTCTGTGACAACAAAAAAGTCGTTAATTGGTCGACCTCTATGAGCAACCTGCAGAAAGGGAATATGTGGAGTCTTTCTCCGTTTGCAACCATTACCATAGATGCAAGTAACAGCGGAAGGGGGGCCCATGTACAAGGTCAGTACCTACAGGGCACCTGGCCAAAGCCAGGTTATCTCGCATCATCAAGCCTCAGAGAGCTCCAGAAAGTCTGGGAGATGTTGAAGAGATGTCAGTTAAATTTAAAGGAAGAACATATCAGAATTCTTTCAGACAATTTCACGACAGTAGCCTTCCAATGGCATCAGGGTGGCCAAAGACATCACTATCTTCAGGCTTTGGCCGAAAATATTTTTTGTTGGGCAGAATAGACAGTCTTCTCAGTGACGGTGATACAACTTAAGAGATCCCAAAATTCGGTGGCAGGACTATCTGACGGAAAGAAGTCCAACAATCAGAATCAGAATTGGAACTGAATTAGGAAGAATTACATCACTGGGGTACTCCTCAGCTAGACTTGTTTGCCAAAAGGTAAAAATGCAGAAGCTCAAAAAAATTTTTCCATAAATCAAAGAGACAACCAGATCGGAAAAGATGGATTGTCCCACTGTAACATACCTGCCGGCATCACTGCATAGCTTCCCATCTCCCATCAGGTTGATACACCATCTTACTCACCACTCAGGGCCATGCTGTGAGTTCTGCCCTCTGCCTGCTCCATGCTGTGAACCTCATGTCCTCTGTTGACTGTGTGCATACTTCCTGGCTGTATGCTTAGGGCAGCGGTGCCTGCACTTCATGAGTTTATAGAGACAGTGTGCACCCTCCTAATGTGTCCCCAGCCTATTACCAAGAAGTATCGTGTACTTAAGGCATCTCCACCCATAGGGAGATGACTGAGCAACATACTCTCTCAGTTTGCTTTCTGCTACTGAGTTGCCAGGTCCTATCCTGTTTCCATTCTTGTCTCTGTCACCCTGGGGGCTGTATACCCAGGCCCGTACCTGTATTCTATGTGTCTTGTTTCCATCACCCTGGGGGCTGTATACCAGGCCAGAATCCTTTGTCCTGAACATGTTCCTGTGTCTCACCTTGTCTGAACTAAGTCCTATTCCTGAACCTGTTTGTATCCATGTCTGTAGCCTTCCCTACCCTGCTGTGTCTATCCTTGTGTCTACTCCTTTTGCTCACAGATCCCGTACCAGCACCTGTCTCTATCTGGTTGTCGCTGCACAACATTAGTGTCCCTGGTGTTCACTTGGTACTTCGCTGCAAGTACTTGTGTTTAACTGGTCTTGCAGCTCTGCTGTGCTCTCGCTCCACACCCTGCGGCTCTGCTCTGCTCTCACTCCGCACCCTGTGGCTCTGCTCTCGCTCCGCACCCTGTGGCTCTGCTCTCGCTCTGCACCCTACAGCTCTGCTCTGCTCTCGCTCCGCACCCTGCGGCTCTGCTCTCGCTCCACTCCCTGCTGCTCTGCTCTTACTCCGCTTCCTGCTGCACTGCTCTCACTCCGCACCCTACGGCTCTGCTCTTGCCCTGTACCCTGCGGTTCTGCTCTCACTCTGCATTCTGATACTCTGCTCTGCTCTCCGCACCCTGCGGCAACGCTCTGCTATCGCTCCACACCCTGCGGCTCTTTATCTCTCTAGTCTGAACAAGTTTCTACCTGTCCGTGTTCATGTCCTTCCCGAATCAGTTCCTGTTCCTCCAGTCTGAACAGTTCCTACCTGTTTCCATATTCCAGTCTGATCCATGCCAGCCGTGCCCATCTGCCTGTCAGAGTGCCAGCCGTGCCTGCCTGCCAGCCGTGCCCGCCTGCCTGCCAGAGTGCCAGCCATGCCTGCCTGCCTGCCCGCCGTGCCCACACCTGTCATTAGTGTTCTGTCCCCCCGTGGGACCAGCTGCTACTGGCAGACACAGCCCTGGAGTGATACCATTTAGTAAGGGCTGCATTATTTTTATCTTAATTTTGAGTGTTGATAGTGTACTCCTGTATACCTTCCTGTTTCATCACCTGCATATCAGTAGTTTCTCACTGATACATCTTTTAATGGCTTGATAAAAGACCCTTTGTGGCCGAAATGTAGCATGTTTTTCTGCTTGATTTTTCTCTTACGTGTACACTGGGGTCACTAAAGTTTTTGTTAAGGATGATCTTTGGTGTCTTGGATTTTTGGAACTGACTGCAGTTTTACAACCTTGTGGAATGTTGTACCAAGTTAGCACGAACTGTAGAGTGGTTCACGGAATATGTCTCAATAAATCTTTCAGAGCCCTCCTCACTCTCCTTGTTTCTCCCATACAGAGCTGCTGAAAATATAATTTCTACTTTACATTACAGGGCAGTGATATAATAGTCCAAACAATGTTTAGCCCATACTTACCAACTCTCCCAAAACATCTGAGAAGCTAATAAAAAGGAGAAGAATTGGAAGATATTCATCATATTCATCGAAATATCCAGGAAAGCCGCACTACCAAATGTTTTCTGGTGCATGATGCCAGAATGCTGCAACATCAGGACTGAGCCCTAGTGTAAAAGCATACATTCAGGGATCAGGTAATGGGGCATAACACAAGGACATGGAGCAACCTAGAAAAGGTGTGGTCATGGCAAATTTATATTGGCCATCATTTAAAGGGCCATATCAACCAATAACAGCTCCTGAAGCAACTGAATTTAAAGTGAATCTGTCTAACAGGTTTTTACCACTAATCTGAGAGAAACATAGTGTTAGAGGACAGAGCCCCTCTTTGAAGACATAAGGGTCAGTGGGTGCTTCTGTTCGTTGGCCTGGCTGTCTTTGAAAGACGAATGAACCAGAGCTCATCCCACTGAACAACCGTACATCTTTCCCGTGGCCAGAATACTACTCAGACAACAAGGGTGAGGGTAAAAACAGTGTGGCAATACTTTATTGGACCACCAACAGTCAATAACATATAGTACAGTCCAGCAAGTACATAAGATGGTGCAAATGACAGAGTATCAACCTTCTGTTAGCTCGCCGGGAATTACAATTTTTGCGACTTCAAGGCTTGCAGACCAACTACCCAACCTGTAGAACCTCGCCTTTGGCAGGCACCCACAGAGAGGAGGTTGCGGCAAGCTTAGGAAACTGACAGATTCCATTGAGATAGGTGGACAGGTGACCTGATTGTCCCAACCTGGGTTCTCCAAACATCTCTATGGGTTCAGTGATGGGCAGTGGATCAGATCTGTATTTCTCCGGTTGGAGCCATGGTTCCTTGGCTGTTGACCTCAAGTCTCTCTATAGAAGGATAGAGGGCCCTTTTTATACCCACAGTTGTCTTTCAGACCATTATCCACAGGTTTGCGGGGAGGTGGAAGGAGGTCATCTCTCATTTGAGTGTTCAATTAACCTGCATATTTTGTCCTTCAATGTTTGCAGAACATCAAGCTCCATGAACTGATACAATTGGTAGTCAGCAGTTATTCACCAAATTGACAAACATTGATTGTTCAATTAACCTGCTCCTTTGTCCTTCAAGGTTAGCAGTACAATATGCTGCAGGTACAATAGGTATTCAGCAACAGATCAACAAACATCAATTCAACCTACAAGAGTCAATATTCAGTCTCATATGAACAATTGCTCATGTCTCTGGGCCTACTGAATAATACATCTGGCATATTTTAGATTTAACGCAGTGTTGTCACATCCTGATTCCAGTGATGTGCCACTTATTGAGCTATGTGCTTTAGTTTTGATAAAATAACTTTTAATCAGCAGGAGATTATCACTAGAGGACTAGTAAACCTGCTGCCCTGCCTGTACTCCTGTATATTCATAAGCTCTGTATAACCCCCCACCACTGGTTGGCAGCTTTCTGACTATGCACAATGTACACAGAAAGCTGCCGATCAGTGGTGTGGGTTGGGTTATACAGAGCTCAGAATTCAAAGACCTGGCAGAGCTGAAGAAGATAAAACAGGGATTTTATAAAAACCACAGCAAGCAGTCTAAAAAGTGACACATTGCTGAAACCAGGCTCTCTGTCCCTACCTTATGCTGCTTTCTGATGAACTCCAGTCACCTCCTCCTGATGACAACTGTCAATTTTTAGAGGGTCCTTCTTTTACTAACCAGTAAAGGCTACGCAATCAACTGTGAGGTGATATTAATAGCCTGTGAAGCTCCATGGATATTAGCCACTTCCCAGAAAAATAACACCAACCCCCAACTGTCAGCTTTCCCCCAGCAGGTTAAGAAATTTAAGGGGTCCCCCATTTTTGACAACTAGCCAAGCCAAAGAAGACAGCTGGGAGCTGGTATTCTCAGGCTGGTAAAGGGTCCATGGATATTGGCCCTGCATAGGCTAAAAATAGCAGCATTCTGCCTCCACAGAAAAGGCGTATCTATTAGATGCACCAATTCTGGCACTTTGCCTGGATCTTCTCACTTGCCCTGATGTGGTGGCAAGTGGAGTAATATTTGTGGGGTTGATGTCAGCTTTATAATGTCAGCTGACATCAAGCCCACAAGTTAGTAATGGAGAGGCATCTATAAAATACCCCCATTACTAACCCCATAGTCAAATGTAATAAAAACAAGCACAGAGTGAAGTCTTTTAATTGAAATAAAAACAAAAACTCCCTTATTTGAAAAAAAACACTTCCCACTCTCTTTTAAATAATTTAAAAATACAACATGTCGACCTCTCTCTGTTTGATAATCAGACAATATAAATAGAGGGGTCCCCACGTCATTTTTTTCTTTTTATTTATTTATTGCACAGGTGCCGGCTGGTGAATACTCTCATCAGCATACACCTGCTCTCGCTGCTATTAGAGAGACCATGTGAACTATAATGAGAGTAGTACTCTCATCAGCCAACAACTGTGATATCTCAGACGCTTTCATCTGTGTGACAGTGTGGGAACTGCAGCACTCTGACAGGCGATAGCAAACTTACCGCCGATCAAAGCCAGTGTTCCTCGCACTGTCACACAGATGACAGCTTTGAAAACACCAGATGTTCGGGCCCCTATTCCTTTGAATGTGGTCTGCATTCAGATTTGAGTTCAGGTACCGTTCTGGTACCCGAACCAATCTTGCTTTTTTAAATGTTCGGCCTAATCTGACGGACCCAAACAACCACGGGTCTGCCCATCACTAGTTGTAATGTTATTTTATTTTGAATCTCAAGAATTATAAAACACACTGAAAATCTTTTTCAGTGTGTTCAGCCTACAACCTGCAGTAACCACCGATCGACCAAACCGCTGCATGACAAGCTCTACCCTTGCCTACTGTATCCTTACCCATACCTTGTAGATTGTGAGCCCTCATGGGCAGGGTCCTCTCTCCTCCTGTACCAGTCGTGACTTGTATTGTTTAAGATTACT
>JARQOD010000001.1:698965086-698986792 GCA_033576555.1 Oophaga sylvatica
TTCCTTTTAAAAAAAGAACCATCAGTTCTCATATATCATATAATCATTAAACAGCGCAATTCACACACCTATATAATCACCACTTTTGTGAAAATCAAAACAATATGTGAGGAATATTGATCTCAACAGTTCCCTATCAAGAAAAATATTCACAGGTACAATGCAAAGGTAGCAGGTCACATATACTAAAATACTTGCAGTCACAGATTAATCAATTGGTCCAGATAAATCAAAAGACCATTTCTAGTGTCATTTGCATATGCAATTTCATATGTCAAATGTTTTAAACACTTACAGTGTGCAGAGACAGCAAGAAAAATACATTTACAATAGTTGCAATAGTAAATGATTAGGTACTAAAGACCATAAATATGGATTGTATGGTTGTGCAAATATTATCACTAAATGCACCTATTATAATATACCATGTATCATCCTTAATACAAGAAAGAAGGAACGATCTCACCACTTAATAATATCCACTGCTTGTCATCAGATGGGGGAAGGTCCTTTTAACAATACCATACATTACCCCTGACATTGTGAAGTTATGTGGCTAAGAAAGCTGAAATACTCCCGACGCGTTTCTCTGGCTCGTTCATCAGGGGAGAGTTTGCCATGTCATATCAGCTGTTCACAATCTGGTCACCCGTCACACTTGCAGCATCTTGTCAGGCGGGTGCGCGCATAAAGACCACGTCGGTTCTTAAATAGAACGCCAGGGTGATCAGTGGATGACGTCACATCCGGTGCGCCGTCTCTTTGGACCACAAGGCTGGAACGCAAACGTCATAATATGAACCACCTTAACAAACAGGAAGTGTTCAAAGCGTCACCTGACCTGCTGAGTGGTATCACATGATAGATATCACAGCGATCGCTGGATACAGAAGATTTAAACCACCTCCACAAACGGGAGGTTTACAAGGCGTCACCTGACCTGCTGAGTAATATCACATGATAGACTACAGAATTATGCGTCGCTACATAAAGAATGAATAAAAAAAAAATCTCCCATTTAGATGCATCATGTTATTATTATCTTTATGCTGATAATTTATATAATAATTAGTGTAACAGTTAAGGGGTTATCACATATATTCAAATAGTCATCCTGATATCTTTCTTTTTTTCTTTTATCTTTTTCTATTCCCCAGAAGTATCGTTAGGAACATGAGAGTCTCATCTCTATCTATAATTCCACCTTAAATTCTCTTCATGGGGCCTTACACTCAAAATAAGGGGATTCATTGCGAATGACAATAGTGCGAATCCCCAATATTGCCAATAACGTTAATTTTTGATCAAAAAGAATCAATGTGATCATCTCAAGAAAGAAGATGAAAAGAACCCCAATTTGAATCACCATATCTATTAAGGCATAAAACGGATGCACTAATAAAGAGAAAATAATATTACTTAACAAAAATCAAAAAAAAGGGAGGTGATTACAGTAATATGAAAAAACAATTCTTATATTAATCCCATTTTTTCAACCATTATAACCCTATTTAATGGTAAGGAACAAAATCCATAAAATCAATAACCCTACAATAAATTTTTAGGGCACAAAACCTTTAAGGGAGCATTGGTAGTAAATAGAAAAAGGGGGTAACAACATTGGTAATCAATTCTCCAATTCTAGAGGACAAAGGAGACCGGGCTCAGAGGGGAAACAAAAAACAAATAGACAGAAAAACCTATGCTTCCCTATGAAAGTCTAGAATACCCTACCTATCCGCGGAGGTTGGCACCCTAAAAAGATACGATTTTGGCGCCCCCGCTCATCGACGGCTGACCCTATAAGGCCCTAGAAGGCCTTGTTGCATATTCTAGACTAAGTGTAGGAAAAAGAATTTTACAACAAATAGGAAAGGAAAGGTGAAAATGAACAAGGGGTAAAGGGAGGCGGTATGTGTGGGGGAAGAGGAGTCTCCAAAGAACAAGATTTAATAACCAATCTTAGACAAAACAGTTAAAGGTCAAAATTTCATTAAGACCAGACGGTTGCTGTGTCTTTAATCTAAAAATCCATCTCGTTTCACTTTGCAGAATTCTCCTATCCCAATTTCCGCCTCTCTTTGGTGCTCCTATTTTATCAATTCCGACAAATTTGAGACCCGTTGTTTCCCCCTCATGTTGACTAACCATATGTCTGGCTAGAGGTGTATCTCTCTTTAGCGTTATATCACGCAAATGTTCACCTATTCTCCTTCTAAATTCTCGGATAGTCTTTCCCACATATTCAAGATTGCAGGGACAGGTCGCCTTGTAGATTACACCCTTGGTGCGGCAGTTAATAAAATGACGAATGTCATAATTGCGATTAGTAACGTTGCTTTTAAACGATCCTCCTGTAGACAATACTGGACACGCAACACAACCACTACATCTATAGCAACCCTTCAGCTTGTTCGCCAGCCATGTTTCACTTCTGGGAGGATTAAAATGGCTATGTACAACTCTATCCCCTATAGATCTCCCTTTCAAAAAGGTGATTTTGGAGTAATCTCCAACCAGGTCTCCAATGTCCTCATCCATCTGTAAAATTGACCAATGTTTCTGGAGAATAGATCTTACTTGTTGTGCTCCAGAATTAAATGTAGTAATAAAACGACATGTGGGAGGGTCATTCTTGGGTTGTTTTACATTTAATAATTGTGTCCTGTCCAAAGTCCTAGTATCATTGTATGCTTTACGTAGGACCCCATCGGGGTATCCCCTATTCAAAAATCGCAATCTTAAATCGGCTGCCTGATCTAGATAATCAGATTCCGAGGAACAGTTTCGTCGTACCCGCATATATTGTCCTTTTGGGATCCCCTTCTTCAGAGGGGTGGGATGATGACTATCCCATCTGAGAAGGGCATTTGTTGACGTAGGTTTTCTGAATATTTTTGTGTCAATGTTTCCAACATCAGTCTTTCTAATATTGATGTCCAAAAATGGTAACTCATACTGGTGATATTCAAAAGTAAAAGAAAGACCCAATTGATTGACATTCAATTTTGTGACGAAAGTTTCTAGTTCTGGAATGCTCCCATTCCACACCAGGAAAACGTCATCAATATATCTTGACCAAAAATTAATTTTTTCCAAATCATCAGTGTAAAGGTCACTAAACACTATAGTTTCTTCCCACCAGCCCAGGAGCAAGTTAGCATACGAAGGCGCACATGGGCTACCCATGGCTGTGCCCCTGAGCTGGTGGTAGAGATCGTTGTTAAAGAGGAAAACGTTTTTGGTCAGACAGAATTCCAAGAGTCTAAGTACAAAGACATTATGGTCAAAACATTGTTGACCTCTCCTTTTAAGATAATAATCCACTGCCTTCAAACCATCTGTATGATTGATGGAGGAATACAATGCCTCTACATCAATACTACACAAAATCGATTCAGTCTCTATATTCAGGCCATCTAATTTTCTCAAAAGATCAGTTGTATCCCTGGTATAAGAGTTCAAAGATGTGACAAATGGTTTCAAGCTCTCATCCAAATAAATTCCAATATGATGAGTCAAGCTGTCAATCCCGGAAACTATCGGTCTACCTTTGAGTGGTGACAATCCTTTATGGACTTTTGGGAGACAATAAAATGTTGCCATAACCGGAATTGAAGGATAGAGGAAGTCATCTTCGTTCTTATCAATTAAAAACTTCTCAATACCATCATTCAATATTTCCTTAAGCTGTTTAGGAAACTCATTTGTTGGATTGCTAGACAGTTTCTCATAGAAAATCACATCATTCAGGATTTTTTGACACATCTCCTGGTAGTCCACATGATCCATTACTACAGTATTACCACCCTTATCTGAGGGCTTTATCACAATACTCAAATCCTTTTCCAGGCCATTTAGAGCTTCCATTTCTGTTTTCGATAAATTATACCTTGTTTTAGCCCTTGTACTCAAAGCTTCCAATTCCTTTGTAACCAACTCTAAAAAAAACATTGACTGAAGATTTATCACCTGATGATGGGGGCATTCTTATACTTTTTGGTTTAAGTTGGGTAAACGGACCTTCTCCTGAAAATTCTGGAGAAGGGTCCGCCAAACCATAGAGTAATCTAATGTCCGGTAAAAGTGACTCTGGAACTCTCAAATCCTCACTTGTACGTTTATCCTCCTTAATAAAATGTTTTTTCCATTTAAGTTTACGGACGAACAAATGTAAGTCCTTAATACTTTCAAATGCCTGAAAATCTGATGTTGGTACAAAATTCAAACCCTTTGTAATGTATGTAGTACAGTTCATATAGCGTCTTGTGCTTGGGTGCGATGAAAATACATGAGACACAGGTTTGATATAGAAGGTCTTGTATTACTTCATACAAGTGGCAAAATAGTCACACAGTTTGCAGATACAGAAGCAGGAGACACAGCAGGCCAGAGTAACTTAAGCTCAGCAATCACTCTCCACAACAGGTTCAGGATCTTCTTCTCTGTTACCGTAAGTCCATGCAAACGTGGATCTTTCAAAGAGCAGGGTTCCAGAGTCCACAAGTGTTCAGAGTTCCTCAGTAGGAATAGATGGAGTACATAGTCCAAGGCTTCCAGGAGTCAGGTCACAGGTTCACTGCAGGCTAGATTCTGAAGCACTGATTGCTCAGCTGTGGCTGCTTAAGAAGCAAGAGGGAGAGAATCAGGGCGGGAACATGAAAGCTGAAAACTCCATATTGACTGAGGGCAAGATAGCTGCAGCAAGACAGAAAGCAAAATGGCTGACGGAAAACTGAGTTTCAAGAACATGTACAAAGAACCTTACATTACTCCCCACTTAGGGACAACCTCCGGATGGCCTCAGACCAGGCTTGTCTGGGTACCTCTGATGAAACTGGCGGAGCAAACGAGGAGCATTAACGTTAATGACTGGTTCCCATGAGTTGTCCTCCACTGGGTAGCCCTGCCATTTAATCAAATATTGTAACTGATTCCTGTATAACCTGGAATCTAGAATTCTTTCCAGCACAAATTCTTCCTGACCATCGACTAGCACTGGGTCAGGGCAAGGAGAAGAACGTCCAGGAAACGTATTGGGTGTTGCAGCCTTTAGTAGGGATACATGAAAGACAGGGTGGATTCTCATAGTTCTAGGCAGTTGAAGACGACAAGCAACGGCACTTATAATTTTACTGATTTTATAGGGTCCAATGTACTTATGTCCCAACTTAGACGATGGAATCCTTAACTTAAGATTTCTGGTTGACAGCCAGACCAGGTCTCCTACCTTGAAAACTGGTGCAGGTTTACGAAATTTATCTGCTGCTTTCTTGTACCTTTCCTGAGCCAATTCCAGATTCTCCTTTAGAAGATCCATATTCTTCTGTAAAGACGTGATTCTTTCGGCCACTGCTGGTAAAGGCGTTTCTATGGGAAATCGTGGAAGAATGTTAGGATGATAACCTAGATTGGAGTAAAAAGGAGACTGCTTAGTGGAGGCGCTCTGAGAGTTGTTATAAGAGAACTCAGCCAATGGAAGTAGATCCACCCAATCATCCTGTAGGTGGCAGATAAAGCAGCGGAGATACTGCTCCAGAGTTTGATTGGTTCGTTCGGTCTGTCCATTAGTCTGGGGATGAAAAGCAGAAGAAAGGTTTACTTTAATGTCCAATGCTGCACAGAAATTTTGCCAAAACCTTGAAGTGAATTGCACCCCTCGATCCGAAATAACCTCATCCGGTACTCCATGTAAGCGAAACACATCTTTAATCATCAAATCTGATGTCTGTTTTGCAGTGGGTAAGCCGACACAAGGAATAAAATGAGCTGCCTTTGTTAAACGATCAACCACCACTAGAATGGTGTTTTTCCCTTGAGAGGTTGGTAACTCCACAATGAAGTCCATAGAAATGGATCCCCACGGGCGGGACGGGGTGGGAAGAGGTTGTAACAGACCAGTTGGTGAGGAGCGAGGTGTTTTGCATCTTGCACAGACTTCACATGAAGTGACATAGTTTAAAACATCCTTCCTGCAAGTGGGCCACCAAAAGAAACGAGAAAGAAATTCCTGTGTCTTTAGAATTCCTCTATGCCCAGCTATCTTGGAATCGTGAATGAGTTGCAATACTCTCAATCTGACTGTTTCAGGAATATACAGACGTTGTCCCAGAATCCACACACCATTCTTAAAGACAAGACTTACGTCCCTTGGGGGTTGTGCCAACAAGGAATCCGCATGGTATGCTTCCTTGATGTCCTTAAGTAGGTCTTGATTATGAATCACTCCCAGGAATCTAGAGTCAGGAAGAATAGTCTTAGGAGGAGCAAGTGGACGGGTCTCTGCTGAATGAATCCTAGAGAGTGCATCAGCCTTTCCATTGCGCGATCCTGGTCTATAAGAAATGACAAAATTAAATTGGTTTAAGAAAAGATTCCAGCGAGCCTGGCGAGGAGTCAGGCACTTAGCCGACCTGATAAATTCAAGGTTACGATGGTCTGTCAGGACGACTATTTGCTGTGCAGCTCCCTGAAGAAGGTGTCTCCATTCTTTGAAGGCGGCAATAATGACCAACAACTCTCTATTGCCCACATCGTAGTTCCTCTCAGCCGAAGACAACTGCTGGGAAAAGAAGGCACATGGATGCAAGACATTCTTCTCACCTGTTCTCTGAGAGAGTATAGCTCCAACGGCACAATCTGAAGCATCCACCTCTATTATGAAGGCAAGTTCGGGATGTACCAAGATAGGTGCGGTGGTAAATTTATCTTTTAGACGGGAAAATGCTTCCTGGGCTTGGGGAGTCCAGGAGAACCTAGACTCTTTCCGGGTAAGTTGAGTGATAGGTGACACTACCTCAGAGAAATTCCTAATGAAACGTCTATAGAAATTGGCAAACCCGATGAAGCGCTGCACCTCCTTCACATTTCTAGGACTTGGCCAATCCTTGATGGCTTGGGTCTTACTTCCATCCATACTAATTCCTTGTGTAGACAGTACATACCCCAGAAATTGAATTTCGGTCCTATGGAAGTCACACTTTTCAAGTTTGATGTAAAGATGGTTTTGTCTTAGACGTTCCAAGACCATTCTCACATGTCCATGATGTTCCTCTGTGGAGTTAGAAAAAATTAGAATATCATCCAAATAAATCACCACGAATGTATCTAGGAGATCCCTGAAGATGTCATTCACCAAGTGTTGGAAAGTGGCTGGGGCGGTACTCAGACCAAAAGGCATAACTAGATATTCAAAGTGTCCATAGCGTGACCTGAATGCAGTCTTCCATTCATCCCCAGGTCTAATACGGACCAAGTTATAGGCCCCACGGAGATCCAATTTAGAGAAAATTTTGGCATGCTGCACTCTCTCCAATAACTCAGGGATTAAAGGCAATGGATAACGGTTTCTAATAGTAACCTTATTGAGTTCCCTATAATCTACGCAGGGTCTCAGAGATCCATCTTTCTTCTTTACAAAGAAGATGGGTGCACCTGCAGGAGATGAAGAGGGGCGTATGAAGCCCTTGGCTAGATTTTCGTCTATGTAATCCTTTAAAGCCTTTAGCTCAGGCCCCGCCAGGGGGTAGATCTTACCAAAAGGTATCTCTGCTCCAGGCAATAATTCAATTGGACAATCATATGGACGGTGAGGGGGAAGCTGGTCAGCGTTCTTCTTGTCACATAAATCCACATAGTCCTGGTATACAGCTGGTAGTTCAGGGACTGACATGGTTCCTTTAGGAACAGAGCAAGCTGAAACTTCTGGACTCATCTGTTTCTCTGGAAAGTGTAATTCCTTGGTCTCCCAGTTAATGGTAGGGTTCTGGCCTGCAGCCATGGTAGCCCTAGAATAATGGGAAAGTGGGGAGAAGAGATAAGCATAAAGGACAGTTTCTCTTGATGATCTTTACCCATAAGGACCCTCAAAGGCTCCGTTTCCTGATCCACTGGTCCAGAGGTCAGCAGGGAGCCATCCACAGTTTCCATCTGTACTGGAGTAGCCTTCTTCACTGAACGTATCCCCTGTTTCAGAGCAAAGGAGACATCCATAAAATTCCCACTTGCCCCTGAGTCGATCATAGCAGAGCTAGACACCCAGACTGAGTTAACCCAGAGTTTGATGGAAAGGAAGCAATGAGAATTGTTTTTCCTACAACTCAGCTGGGACACCGCTGAGGAAACTTGAAAAATTGCAGCGTTTACACAGTCATCGTCCTCAGAAGTAACGGAGTTTAAGTCCGAGAAATCAAGATCTGTTGCTGCAGATCTCTCTGGAGCCTGAGGCTCGGACCTGACAGATCTCCTCTCGCAACACTCACAGTGAATGAGTGCTGCAGTAGTCTTACGAGAACAGCTGGGGCAGTTTATAATGAAGTGCCCTGACTTACCACAATAGAAACATAGATTTTCCTTAAAACGATGTTCCTTGCGTGCATCACTAACCCGTCTTTGTAAAGAGTCTACCTGCATGGGTTCAGGTTTCGGTTCCCGTGTGATCCTACTCAAAGGTTCCTTAGCTGGGGAGGAAGGTAGGAAAAGGTTAGTGCGATTGTTTTCGAACCATCTCTCTTGCCTGCGTTCAGTCAGGCGAGCATCAATACGGATGCAGTAGTTAATAAAGTCACCTAACGCAGTGGGAGGGTCGGCACGAGCAAGTTCATCCTTAATTAGTGGAGACAACCCCTTTCGAAAAATAGATTTTTTGGCGGAACTGTCCAAGGTGGTATCAAGGGCCCATCTCCTGAAATCCAAGGCATATTCGGCTACCGAGTGCTTACCTTGGCGTAAAGTTAACATGGCTGCTTCAGCTGTTGCACCTCGATTGGGGTCATCAAACACCTGCCCCATGGCTGAAATGAAAGCATCAAGATGATCCAAACATTCATCCTCAGTCTCAATCAGAGGGTTTGCCCACATCAAAGCCTTGTTGGTAAGTAACATAATTATAGTAAGCACTTTAGATCGTTCAGTGGGAAATTGTGAAGCATGTGCAGAAAAAAACAGATTGCATTGGTTAATAAATCCCCTGAATTTTTCACGTTCACCGCCAAAACGAAAAGGGGGCAACTTGGGAATCCCAGAACTTGGGGCTACGGCAGGAGCCTGGACTCGCTCCTCTAGAACCTCAATCCTGGCTCGCAAATCCTGGGCAGTCTGTCCAAACACTTGCAAATTGTGATTAGTGAGGTCCTGTAGGTTTGTAAAACGGGTTTTTATAGTCTGTAAATCTGCAAGGATATTATCAGTCACTCCGCAAAGTTCCTTTATGCGGGCCTCCATTTTCCAGATCTTTTAAGACAGGAGTACTGGAAGGAGAGGAGAAAGGAAAAAAAAAAAAAAAAAAAACAATAGTGTTTACCTGTGGTAACACTGCAGAGAGAAAAAAAAATTAAGGGAACTGCTCACCTGGAATGGTTGTGAGAAGTCACAACCACTATCATCACAGAAAGTTCAACCGGACATCTGATATCCACAGTTACAGCAGACACAAAAGAGGGAAGAGAAAAAAAAAAAAACAATAGTGTTTACCTGTGGTAACACTGCAGAAAAAAAAACTTAAGGGAATTGCTCACCTGGAATGGTTGTGAGAAGTCACAACCACTGTCATCACAGAAAGTACAACTGGACGTCTGATATCCACAGTTACAGCAGACACAGCCTTCCCAGACCCAGCAGACACTAACGTTTTGGCTTCAGAATCTTGTAATGTATGTAGTACAGTTCATATAGCGTCTTGTGCTTGGGTGCGATGAAAATACATGAGACACAGGTTTGATATAGAAGGTCTTGTATTACTTCATACAAGTGGCAAAAATAGTCACACAGTTTGCAGATACAGAAGCAGGAGACACAGCAGGCCAGAGTAACTTAAGCTCAGCAATCACTCTCCACAACAGGTTCAGGATCTTCTTCTCTGTTACCGTAAGTCCATGCAAACGTGGATCTTTCAAAGAGCAGGGTTCCAGAGTCCACAAGTGTTCAGAGTTCCTCAGTAGGAATAGCTGGAGTACATAGTCCAAGGCTTCCAGGAGTCAGGTCACAGGTTCACTGCAGGCTAGATTCTGAAGCACTGATTGCTCAGCTGTGGCTGCTTAAGAAGCAAGAGGGAGAGAATCAGGGCGGGAACATGAAAGCTGAAAACTCCATATTGACTGAGGGCAAGATAGCTGCAGCAAGACAGAAAGCAAAATGGCTGACGGAAAACTGAGTTTCAAGAACATGTACAAAGAACCTTACACCCTTATTCAAAACCTGAACCTCCATTTCTGAAAGAGGTCTTGACGAAAGGTTATAAATTTGGGTGGCTTGTATGTCAGTTAGTTGTTGGAACCCGGTCTGTTTCTCAGGAAATAACCCTGATCTAAAAAACGGGATCCTCCCAATCTATCACCGGGGCGTCCCCTCTGATTGTTCCTACCTCTCTGTCTACCTCTAGAGTTTTTGAAACGAGTCTCTGAGTCAGACAAATCTATGTCTGTAGAAGAGATATCTGTTTCCAAATTTCTATTGAAATTAGAAAAGTTCCTGTTGGTGGGAAGATGATAGGCCTTGTTTTCTTTAAATTCTTGCAGGTCCCTTACAAAATTGCGATGTTTGCGCTCCTTGAGATTATATCTTTCAATATTATTTTGTAATGCTGTTTCTTTGACAGAAAAGTCAGTTTCTCCTGAAAAATTTTTTGTGATCTCAATCTGCTCTTTTAAGAGATCACTTTGTAAACTGAGAGTTTTTTTTTCTTCCTCCAAAAGGAGGTTCATGAATCTCAAGGAGCTAGCAGTCGCTTCTTTTTCCCACTGTTCACTTAGAGTACTATTTCTATACCGGAAACCAGGTTGTAAAGTAATTCTAAGGTGTCGGGGTACTATTCCTGTTTTTATATAGTTTTCCAGGCTTTGAACTTCCCACCAACTAGAAATTTGATTTTTATAAACTTTGGTAAGTTCTTTAAATGCGTTACTATATGACGGAGTATATTTAGGTTGAACAAAGGTTTTGTCAGAAAAAACCTCCTTTGCCTCAGCCGTCCATGTATCAATGTTGATGCCCTTAGTCAAAAAACCAGCCATGCTCCCAATAAATCAAAAATTTGTAAAGGATCTACCAATCATTAAGTATTATATAATCAGCAAGGTAGAAGTGAAGAATAAAATTTACCTTTTATTAAATTCCTTTTAAAAAAAGAACCATCAGTTCTCATATATCATATAATCATTAAAAAGCGAAATTCACACACCTATATAATCATCACTTTTGTGAAAATCAAAACAATATGTGAGGAATATTGATCTCAACAGTTCCCTATCAAGAAAAATATTCACAGGTACAATGCAAAGGTAGCAGGTCAAATATACTAAAATACTTGCAGTCACAGATTAATCAATTGGTCCAGATAAATCAAAAGACCATTTCTAGTGTCATTTGCATATGCAATTTCATATGTCAGATGTTTTAAAACACTTATAGTGTGCAGAGACAGCAAGAAAAATACATTTACAATAGTTGCAATAGTAAATGATTAGGTACTAAAGACCATAATGGATTGTATGGTTGTATGGTTGTGCAAATATTATCACTAAATGCACCTATTATAATATACCATGTATCATCCTTAATACAAGAAAGAAGGAACGATCTCACCACTTAATAATATCCACTGCTTGTCATCAGATGGGGGAAGGTCCTTTTAACAATACCATACATTACCCTTGACATTGTGAAGTTATGTGGCTAAGAAAGCTGAAATACTCCCGACGCGTTTCTCTGGCTCGTTCATCAGGGGAGAGTTTGCCATGTCATGTCAGCTGTTCACAATCTGGTCACCCGTCACACTTGCAGCATCTTGTCAGGCGGGTGCGCGCATAAAGACCACGTGGGTTCTTAAATAGAACGCCAGGGTGATCAGTGGATGACGTCACATCCGGTGCGCCGTCTCTTTGGACCGCAAGGCTGGAACGCAAACGTCATAATATGAACCACCTTAACAAACAGGAAGTGTTCAAAGCGTCACCTGACCTGCTGAGTGGTATCACATGATAGATATCACAGCGATCGCTGGATACAGAAGATTTAAACCACCTCCACAAACGGGAGGTTTACAAGGCGTCACCTGACCTGCTGAGTAATATCACATGATAGACTACAGCGTTATGCGTCGCTACATAAAGAATGAATAATAAAAAAATCTCCCATTTTGTTAACTAGACCCCTCAAAGAACTTATCTAGATGTGTGGTGAGCACCTTAAACCCCTAGGTGCTTCACAGAAATTTATAACATTGAGGTATAAAAATAAAAAAAAATAAAAAATCACATTTTTTTCCCCACAAAAATGTTTTTTAGCACCATTTTTTTCATTTTCACAAGTGTAACAGGAGAAATGAAATTTTTCCTAAGCACAAAGATACCCCATATACGGGGAAAAACTATTGTTTGGGCGCGTGACAGGGCTCAGTGACGTTTTGGAAAAAATTTGCTTTGATGGAATGGTCTGCTGGTGTTATGTCACATCTGGAGAGCCTCTGATTTGCATAAACAATGGAAAACACCCACATGTGACCCCATTTTTGAAATTAGACTTCTGCTTTCAGTTTTTTACAATCTGTAAAAATGAAAAAAATATATTTTCCACACAAAAATGTTTTAGCTCCAGGTTTTTTTCACTTTCACAAGTATAGCAGGAAAAAAAATGGAAAAATTGCACAATTTCTCCTATATACATGGATACCACATATGTCGTCGAAAACTACTTTTGAGGCACAGTGCAAAGCTCAGAAGGGAAGAAGCACCATATTGGAGCTCAGATTTTGCTGGACTAGTTTGAGTGTGTCATATCACATTGGCAGAGCCCCTGAGGTGCCAGAACAGCAGAACCCCCCATAAGAGACACCATTTTACAAACTACACCTCTTAATTAATTCATCTAGGGGTACAGTGATCATATTGACACCACATGTGGATCACAGAGTTTTATTCCATTGTGCAGTGAAAAAATAATTACATTTTTACCACCAAAATTTTGTTTTAGCCACAGATTTTACATTTTCACACTGGTAAATGGGTAAAAAAAAGGCACCAAAATGTGTCTGACAATTTCTGCTGAATGTAGAAATACCCCATATGTGGCTGTACTGAACTGCTTAACCACACAATGAGACTTGGAGGGACGGTGGGCTATTTGCCTCCTGGAGTGCAGATTTTCCTATAATAGTATGTGGACCCTACATACAGAGCCCCTCAGAGCTAGAATAGCAGAATCCCCCCTCAAGTGACCCCATTTTGGAAATTATACCACTTTGGGAATTTATCTACAGGTGTAGTGACGATTTTGACTCAATGGGTCTATTCCAGAAACAAGCAGTGGTGGATGTTGCTGAGTGAAAATTGCAAACTGCTGTTGTAGTGACCGTTACATTGCAGTGACCAGTACGTTATAGTGACCAGTACATTGTGCCCATCTTGTGCTTCTGGAAACACGCACCCGTAAATTAGGTGGGCTCTCAACGCTAGAGGAATGCCAAACATGTGAGCCTATAGCAAAAAATGAGATTGCTATATAAGAGCCCCTTAACCAAAAGAGGCTAAGGACCAAATGAAAGGCCAAAGCTCTGATAACAATCTCGTTTTTTGCTATAGGCATGGGTTCAGCTATATTTAGACATTTGTATAAATGTGTATGCCTCCTAATGTTTTGATTCTATCATAATTATTGCCTGTTTATTGAACGTGATATATACACATGGTCTCATATACCAGTGTTATAGTGCAATAGGAGGTTGTATTATCATTACACATGTATATTGGGTCAGGGGTGATGTGATGTGATTTGATTTTGTATGTGTTTTTAAATGTTTTTAAGATTTATTGTGTGTGTTGTTTCCCTAATAACTTGTGATTTATATATTTGATATTCATTCAGGTGTGCAAACCATTTATTGCTTGGTCTTTTCTCTTTTTCAAACTTATGTTTTTTCCATGCATGGTTTTTGCACCCGCATTGACTAATATCTGTTTTTTGGTGCACCCTATAGTGCTTTGTGTCTGCTTAAAAAGACTGACACAATCAGATCACAGGTCCTGTGGCATCCACAGTGCCTTCATCTGCCTCATTATAGGGAATTTTTCATCGGGAGTTCCATCTGAATCATGTATTTCAGAGATTTACATGGAAACCCCAGTGTAAGCGCTCAGTGTAGAGCGCAAGATAAATGTGAGCCGAGCCTTACTGCGATCTTTGGAAAATAGAATTAAAAAATTAACAGCAGGTAAAGAATTGGTTTTATTTCTTTTTTATACCATTCCTCGTGTGGTACAAGTGATTAGAAGACTTTATTCTTCGGGTCAGTGTTATTACAGCGATACCAGATTTATATCGCGTTTTTATGTTTGGCTGTTGTCACACACTAAAAGACACTTTTATTTGCAAAAACTAGTTTTTGCATCATCATATTTTGAGAGCTATAATTTTTACATATTTCATCTGACAGAGTCATATGAGGGCTTGTTATTTGCAGGACATTTTTTGATCGCTTTCTATTCTGATTTTTGGGAGTCCGAATGAACAAACACCAGCAATTCAGGAATTGTTTCCTGGGGGAGGGAGTTGTGCCATTCCATATGTAGTAAAAATTGATAAGGCAACTTTATTCTTCGGGTTAGTACGATTACAGCGATACCCCATTTATATAGTTTTTTTTATGTTTTAGCGCTTTTACACAAAAAATATTGTATAGAAAAAAAATTACTTTTATATTGCTTTATTCTGAGAGCTATAACTGTTTTATTTTTCCTTGATCTAGCTGTGTGGTGGCTTGTTTTTTGTGGAAACAAGGAGAGAAAAAGACCATAACAATAATAAGTCTGCACACCAGGAAACAATTTAGGATAGAAAAAATACCATAACATATTTTATTTGAATAAGCAAAAACACACAACAATTAAAATCATTTAAAAACACACATAATGTGCCATGTACCAAACATCTGACCCCTGGCTAGTGCCAAACAATATAATATAATGACCCTTTATGTTATTATATGCATCTGCCCCTAGTGGACACAGATTGCCACTATCTGCAATTGACAATGGACATGGAACTCATGTGTGAATGCGGCCCACTGGTGAATATATCCTAATGAACCATGTGAATACAAAACACACATAAATCACAAGATGCATATATGAAAACCTGGGAACTGCAGCCAAATAGGGGCTAAAGATATAGCACCCAATTGGACAAATGAGAAAAAAGAAAAAGAGCCATGGAAAGGACAAAATAAGAAATATTCCTATCCATACTGATTCATACTCACTAGAGAGACTGAGGGTAGAGATGTGCCCCAGATGTATGTCCACTGATGTGAGAAAAGGGGTAAACCAGTAGCATCCCAGTCCTAAAAGCCTGCAGATAAAAACCCAGAAGAGTCACAGTGCCCTAAATGGCAGGAAACATGAAGGAGCCTAAGTAGCAGGGCACATGGGAACAAGCCCCACGCGTATCGCTGTTGAACACAGCTTCATCAGGGGAAGTGGGTTTGCTGATCCAAATGACAAACACATATACCGTTGCTAATTACCTTAATTGCATACAACTGAACGTTTCATGGGTGAGGGAGGGTGGAAATCTCTCTAGACATCACAGTTGATGCGGCCAGGACGTAAAATGAGACCAAATGAACTCCAATATCATGACGCCCCTGCAGCAGCGTCATGATCTTGCGAGATGTTAGAGCAAGAGCCCGTGAGGACAGAGTGCGCATGCGCAATAGAACAGACCGGTCTGTTCTGGCAATATAGATTGCCAGACCTAGCAAGAATGGCCAAAATATAGCCAGGGCTCAGAAATAGCCCAAGATCTGCAGCGCAAGAAATGAGCACAGGATGTTAATGCTAAAATACAAATATTCAGTATATATAAAGAAAATAAATAAAAGCATTCCCAAATCTATAGCAATGTGGTTCAGAATCAACTTATAAAACAATGAAATTCAAATTCATATGTGCTTATATATTATTTAGATGGATGATAGATAGATAGATAGATAGATAGATAGATAGATAGATAGATAGATAGATAGATAGATAGATAGATAGATAGATAGATAGTAGATAGATATTGTCCGATGAAAGTATACTCTGCTAAGGTCAAATGCGTTAAAGGCTTTGAAAGCAAATCCAATAAGAAGATTGTTGATAATCACTAGAGAGTGGAGAACTGACAAGAATACTCAGGAGCTGGTATTAGTTATTTGTGTTCCTGATAATTTACAGAAAGCTCCAGGGATTCGATCCATATTATTTGTTTTTGCCAGTTGGAAAATGAGAAAGATGATACCAAAGTGAGTTATGGCAGGAATTAAGTTACACAAAAGGGAATAGAAACAAAACAATACCTACTCCATTGGGGCAACAACGTAATGAATGCACATGTTTATTATGGCCAATTACAACTTGTCAATACATAGAGAGAACCTGCTCTCAGGCATTTCCAGATGTCCCTTATTATTGTATATTTATCAAGCTTAACAGTCTCTAGTGTTAAATCCTTTAACTCATTCACTGACAAAAACCTGAATGCTGCATTTATTCAAGTTGCAAAGGGAACACTTCATTTTTCCCTAGCTGTTTTTTGTCATAATTTTTTTTAATTTCATACTGGTGCAAAACCTTGTTTTTTCATAGGACAAATTGCAGTTCCAGACCCTTTTTTTTTACTTATTTGCATCCAATCTCCAGTGCAAGCATTGGTCTTAGAATTAAAGTTATCCTTCAAAAAATGCCTTTGACTTCATGCGTGGAACTACTCTGACTTGCTCTAATCCATGCTTCATTATGAAGTATCATCAAAGTGAAAAAGTCCATCATATTCCATCTTAAAGGAACCTACTGGCTGATCCATACTGCCGGAACCACAAATAGCATGAATTTTTACAGCCATGTATGTTTTACCCTGAAATGGCTATGACCTCTGAAAAGGGATTTATTTGAAAAAACAGGTGGTGCTGAACGAGATTGAGGCAGCCAATTTACACAAGAAGAAATCTGAGTAACAAGGTCGGTAACTGATGGCAAAAACCAGGGAAGGTGGGCAGAAACCTATTCGGTCTGTCAGGAGGAAGGGAAGGAGTGGGCTGTATCGTGTGGTGTGTCCTCTGGAGAATGTGTGGAGTGAGTGGAGTAAGTTTTAATGGGAACAGTGTACGTGGTGACTACGACAAGGAAAATTCAATTCACAAGAGAAAAGCCAGGCTCTCATGTAAGCAAGAAGGTCATTTGTTCCATCATCTCTATATTCAAAGCAGCTGTAAATAAAATTTTGATAGTTTTTAAGAATCTACTCTAACAGTTCTGTTTTATTGGGAAGTCAGTTTCTCTCTGGCTAACAGGGGGTGCTAGACTTCACTACCTGCACCTTTATACAGAAACCTCCAACTGCTGCTTATCTTTTTGAAAACTAAAAGGCTGGCCATTACAATTCAGAATGTCCAATCCATCTCTCATAATTTGTCGATTTAGAATTGGGAGGCCAAAATCATGTGGTTCGGCTGACTTTAATGTGTAAGGAGACCCTATGACCCAATCAACTTTCAAAAATGCCATAAAGAGTAACCTCATGCATGGAAGTGATTTGAAAGCGCTTTCATTTATGGGCATTGAGAAAATCAACAAAACCCAAAGAGGAGGGGATTGGGACAAACGGATCCTCCAAAGGGAAACCTACTGGATCTTCCATCTCCAATCAACCCACCCCAAGGGGTTAAACGAACTTCTCATCTTTTCTTCCTTCCTGTAGCGCAGGGTCCCTTAGGGTATCTAATCTAGGGTGAGCCGCCGACGAGTGGGGGCGCCACTGCGCAGGTTCTAGGGTGCCAACCTCCGCGTGAGGTAGGGACATATTAGCTAAGGCATAATAGGATGGTTGCAGGGTGCACCCTTTCTATTTTTCCTTAAAGAAGGTCTGTCGGGTCCAACACGCATCCAAACACATATATAATCCTAATAAATATATGCCTATTTTTTTTTTCCCAGAACCTATTTTTGTATCTATTTTCTCTTCTTTTGAACACATACCAAAATAACATGCCACCCCACCTCCGCATTAGGAATAATTGGCGTATTACATCTCCTCTCCTTTTTACTATAGTGTATTCCCCATTTGATGAAATGAAAAATATACATGCTTATCGTTTTATTTCTATTTGCAAAAAAGGATTTGAAATTTCCTGTGAATATCCACTAAGAAATGCATTTATCTGGTGGCGTGTTAAGTACATTACAAAAACCACGCCATCAGAATTGCATTTACACATCTTCTTAAATTTCTATAACAAAAGGATGTGTCCTATCGCCCCCACCCGTGACCGGTACGTGCGGTTAATATAGGGACACTTTCACACCATTTTTGGGCAAATACACATGTGTTCAAGTATCGGAGGTTTTCCCCTCAGTAAACTGGAAGTGACGTCCCTGGTGGGCAAAGAGAGTATCCGGATAAGACGCATGCGGCTCAGACTAGGGCCGATGCGTTCCATACACCGGACATGACGATATTGGAGTCCGGAAGTGGAGTTATAAAAGACAGGTAATACAGTATGGCGCTATGCCCTGTCCCGCAAATGCACTTACCTCCCCTGAAGATTCATAGGTGATGAAACATGTCGGGAGACTGATCATGGGGTATAGACCACCCTGCCTGATACAAATGCATGTGGTGGATCTCCCCTGAGCATAAAGTATGGACATCGAGAAATGATGCATACATAGATGATGTCGCAGATAAGTACAATTCCTATATAAATTATACCCACGGTGGGAGTTAATATAGGCAGGACTTCCTCATATCTTGTTACTCCACTGGTGGAAAGATTTTATCTGCAACATTGGCATGATATATTTATGACAGGTGACAGCTTACATGTAACTCCATTATTCCTGGAGTATATTGAATCTAACACAAAAACCACTTTATTTAATACCCCGCTTTGGGTTGATTAGCATACATATTTTATTAGACTTTATGCAGGAGGTTTTATTATTCTCCCAAATCATTGCAAATTTGTTTAATATTGTTCTGAGCATTATACCTTCTGGGACGTTACCCATATTAAGATGTATGTACGGACCTTGTTCTAATAAGGGCAATGCGTTGACATGTGGTTATTGCTGAGAATAGAAATAATTCCAATATATTTGGTTGCACTACCCCTTTTTTGTCATATAAGGGGCTATTGGCTTGGCTACTCTCAGCATCTATTAAGGTTTTTGGTAAACCAGTGGTTTTGATTTTATGCGATCTTTTGTACATATACACAATTGTTGTGGTTTGGTTTTGCACATGCACTTTAAACACTTCTGGCACTTTGGTATTTTATCTAATACAATAAAAGCTAAGTTTTAATTTTATTTTGATCAATCTTCTTCATATTCGATTTAGAATTGGGAGGCCAAAATCATGTGGTTCGGCTGACTTTAATGTGTGAGGAGACCCAGGGCAGGCTCCAGGTTTTTATGGCCCCGGGCGAAAGAGCCTCAGTGGGCCCCTTTAACACAGACCACGATTCATGATGCACAGATACGGCAGAGAAATATAGGTACAGTACAATGCCAAATACTTCACTTCTTCCATTACATAAGTGATATCTATTGTAAATTCTACAATAGCTCAGAAACCGCCAAATCCTCACAGCGCACAGTACAGACTGGACAGTACAGTCCTCCATACAATATTATGGGCACCACATAGTCTCCCCCTCATCACCCATATAATACCCCATGCAGGATGTCACCCCCCCATCCCCATATAATGCTCCATACAGAATACTGGACCCAAAATAATGCTCCATACAGAATACTGGACCCAATATAATGCTCCATACAGGATACTGGTCCCCATATAATGCTCCATACAGGATACTGGTCCCCATATAATGCTCCATACAAAATATTGAGCTCTCCTGTGCTGCGTTCTGCACTGTTATGGCTCAGGAAAGGGCGCTGTGGAAAGACTCCCCATTATCATCATCATTGCCTCCCCATCATCATCATCGCCTCCCCATCATTATCATTGTCTCCCCATCATCATCATTGCCTCCCCATTATCATCAATGCCTGCCCATCATCATCATCGCCTCTCCATCATTATCATTGTCTCCCCATCATCATCATTGCCTCCCCATTATCATCAATGCCTCCCCATCATCATCATCACTGCCCTCCCCCCACCACCATCACACATACAGCACCAAACACAGACAGCACCGCAGCACACAAGCACTCTCTCACATACACACACAGACACACACACACAGACACATCACATCTCACCTGTCCAGCGTCCGCGCGCTCTCTGCCACAGCTGGCCGCTGAATGATGATGTCATTCAGCAGGGCTGCTGTGAGAGGAAGCACAGGTGCCCCCCGGAGCCCGGAGCTGTGGCAGCGGAGGCACGGGGAGAGGTGAGTATTGTGCCAGCTGCTGCCGGGGCCCTGAGCAAGCGGGGGGGCCAGTGGCGGCGCTGACACCGCTCTCCTCCGCTAACGGGCGCCCGACGGCGAGTGGGCCCCACCGCCTGCTCATGGCCCCGGCACTTGCCCGGGTATGCCGGGTGCTGACGCCGGCCCTGGGGAGACCCTATGACCAAATCAACTTTCAAAAATGCCTTAAAGAGTAACCACTGTTGTAATTTTTATTTCATATATCAATAATACATATGAAAATAAGCAACTGTAATATATCTTATCAGAAAAAATTTGTTTCTCTGCCAGAATTGATCAGTCATTATCAAAATTCTCAATTCTGAGGTAAAATCTGTATTCGGTGAAGACAGACTTTCCCCTTTACTGAGATAGGAGATGGAAGCTGTTCCTTATAACATTCTACGTAGATAGGAGGAGGGAGGAGCCAGAGGCAGAACGCCTCCCTCCTTTCTTCCCTCCTATCTAGATAGAGTCTTATCAGTAGTAGCTGCCAACAAAATCTAAAATAAATTATTTTGATCGGTAAATAGTGTAACAACAAAAATAAATCAAAACGGCAGAAATACTTTTTTTTAGCAGTTTCCAGTCCATCACATGATAAAATTAATGATGTCATTCAAAAGTACTGTACATCTAGGCCCACAGAAGAAAAGCCATCGCTACAGTGGACTAAAAAAAAATGGAAAACTGCAAAGTCCCCTGAAGCTGAGCAAGCTTTCTAGAACTTAAAACAAGCTTAGTGTGCTCAGCCTGTGTTAATAACACTAGATTTCCAAAAACAATTTGTAATACAAGCTGACACCTCTGATTTGGGTGTAGAGGTGGTAGCGTTACAGGTTAGGGGTAGGGAAGGGCATCCTGAAGCTTACCTGAATAAAAAATTAAATGACCATGAGAGAAAATATGGCATTATGGAGGAGTGTTTAAGGAGTGTTTGGCATTAAATAGGCGTTAAAAGTGTTAAGGTATTACTTAATAGGAAGATCATTCAAATTGGTTATGGGCCATGCCCCTCTCAAATGGAAATGTCAGACACAGGAAAAAAACAAACGAGTGACCCAGAGGTTCATGTCAAAACAATATTCTAGGTTTTCAGTTGAGCATAGACCTGAATGTCAACTTGTTAACACAGATACCCTGTCCAAGGTCTATTGTTTAGGCGCTAAGAGTGCTTTGCCCCAACGTTTGAAACTGGTAGGAGGATATGTAACAGGACCAGGAAAATAGGTTCCTGTCTTATACAGTGTAAATAAATCAGTAAGGAAGTGTGGTAGCAAGAGAACGGTGTATTTT
>JARQOD010000001.1:698986892-699037102 GCA_033576555.1 Oophaga sylvatica
GCACCTCCTAATATAAAGAAACAAATGTGAGCAGGTATTAGCTGCTGAGACTGTATTATACACAAATCAAAGATTACAACAGCACAGTTTTGTTTTTTAGTGGTATCCTATTGAAGGTGATGACTGCCTCCATGTTTGACTTTCCTCCCATCAGCCTAAGGCTGTTTTTAATTAGTGCTGGATCCCACCTGTCCTATAAATTTGGAGCCTTTCAGCTTAGGAAAGGTATGATAAAAATGGTTAGAGTCTCTCCAAATGAAGATCACCATGTTGTGGCAGGTGGGTACACACATTGGCCAATTTGTGCGGTAAGTATCTTCATTTTCTATATAGAATTTCTATATAAAATTAATGAACACCCCGAAGTACTAGGCAAATGGGATGCATGAATGCAGGAAGGGGGGACCCTCAAGTCCTGGAGTCTTTATTATTGATATTTAAATTGATTGTATTACGCTGGGTGTCTACCCTTTTTAGAAAAAGGAGTCCGCTTGTGTGCCTGGTTTCTTATTACTGTGGGGAGGAAGGAATTTAGGAAAACTATAACTTACTGTCTCTTCCACTTTTTCCTACCAGGAGAGATGACAGAAGCATTTCTCGCCCACTCGCCCACTGTTTCTTTGTTTTACTGTGCAATTGTAAATTTGGAATCTTAATTGACTGCTTACCCTGTTTAGGTTAATGTTATCTATTATTGCATCCTTTATCTGTAGCCTTCCTTTGTACATGTTATCATATAATATAAAAAAAAGCGTGGATTGATATTTTTGGCATCAACCTTCTAACCCAAGGGAGTGCAATCGTTCAGTCATGGTTCACTAGAAGTTTCCTCTTCGTGAGTTGGGTGTTTAGTGTCTTTTTATAGATTTTAGCCTGCTTATATTTAAAATAAAAATAAATAAGTAAATAAAGAAATAAATGAAAAGTCAAAATGAAAGGCGATTGAAATAAAATCAGAATGGTATAATATTGTCACAGCTGTGATATTGCGTTTGGGGAGTCAGGTGGAAGTGAGAGGCAAGTTATAGTGGACTAATTGTAATTTAGTATAAGCTGTTAGACAAAGGTGGTGAACAGGCTGAGCTTTGGTGGCCAGCCTGAAGGATGTGATAATGGTAATGTCATCCAGGAGCGGCTTAGCTGTTAAGCATAGGAATGAGGATCTTTGGTTGGGTCATTGGAGCCATTGAAGTTGACTAGCTTTAAAACTGTGGCAAATCAGAGTGTGCTGCCCCTGCGTTGCTACCAGACGATTGCTGTATGACAGGCAGCTCGGGGATCTCAGAATATACTTGATTAGCATTTTACCTCTTTCACACGTCAGTGTCTCCAGTACGTGTGGTGACAGTTTTCTCATGTACTGGTGACTGACACAAATAAACCCATTTAAATGAATGGGTCTATGTACATATCACTGTGTTTTGACAGACCATGTGTCCGTGTGCAAAACACGCAGACATGTCCTTTTTCACATGGACATACGGACAGCAAAACGTGCCGCACACGGAGAACAGTGCACAGTGTCCTCCGTATGCACGGACGGCCGCCAGGGAAGAAGCGTTACTATAAGCCGTTGTTCTCCAGTGGCTGGTGATGAAGCCGGCTGTCATTCTCCCCTGATCTGCGTGCGTGCAGAGGAGAACTATGAGCAGTATATTAAAGTCTGAATGACAGCAGGTGGGGGCTTTTGGGACTGTTACCCCATCATCCGACACCTGCTGCCATTCAGACTTTAATATACCGCTCATCGTTCTCCTATGCTCGCAGGCAGAGCAGGGAGAATGACCAGCACCAGTATTTCCAGTACCGGAAATATATGGACTTGTGAAACTATGCGTGATTTTAAATAAAAGCTGTGGCCTTTTGACACAAAAAAAATAACGTGTTGTGTATTTTATTTAATTGAGCGATGTAGTTTGGGTGATGTGTTAATAAATTAGGGTCCATCCCATATCCAGACGTCATGCAGTTTAAATTTCATACATTCAATGTCTCCACACATCTTAGTGCTTACAGAGTGCTGCTGTATTCTTTTGTTTTTCTATTATGAAGTCATAGCAGAGATTGCACATGTTCACACTTGCTTTATCCTGATCTGAGGTGCTGGTAAATTTTGTTGTTTTTTGTAGTTTACTGTTCTAGTTTTTGACTGCCTCCTTTATGACTAAACACTCCTCCCATTAGCCTGAGGCCTCCTTCACATGTCCGTATAAAATACGTACATGAAAAACTGGTACTGGTGTAATAATTATTTTCCATCAGTGTATCACCAGTGTTTTTCTGGTATGATAAAATAAATAAATTACAAAGCTTCGCCTATACTTTGCAATGCTGAATACAGACAGCACACGGATGCCATCTGTGTGCTGTACGTGTTTTTCACTGACCCGTAGACTTGTATTGGATCTTGTTATCCATGCTGCCAGAAAAAAATGGACATGTCTCCTTGTATTTTGCATGGACTCACAATCCATGTAAAAACGTACATGTGCATAACACCATAGGTTATAATGGATATGTATGACATCCGTGAAAAAAACGAATAGAACACGTATGTGAAACAGACATGTGAAGGAGGCCTAAGGCAGATTTTAATTAGTGAGGGATCCAACCTATCCTTTAAATTTGGAGGTTTTTAGTCTAGGAGAGGTCTGATAAAATTGGTTAGAGTCTCCTCAAAGAAAGGTCACCATGTTGTGGCTAGAGAGTATACACGAATTGTACAATTTGTGTGCTACATACTTTCATTTTATATGTATCTTCTGTACAGCAGCAATGAAGTCTAAATTTCATATATTCAATCTTTGCATACATGAGTGTGCTGAAGTGATGAGCAAACGAGCTCAGATAACGTCAGATAATTTCTTATCCAAGCACGCTTGAGTGTTATCCGAGCATCTGGGAGTGCTGGTATATTGTGTTTGAGTCTCTGCAGCTGCATGATTTGCGGCTGTTAGACAGCCTGAACACGTGGGGATTGTCTGTTTGTTAGGGAATCCCCACATGGGTTGAGGCTGTCCAACAGCCGTAAATCATGCAGCTGCAAGGACTCGAACATAATATACAAGGACTCCCAGATGCTTGGATAACACCTGAGCATGCTCGGATAAGACATTATCCAAGCACGTTCGCTCATCACTAATAGAGATGGGCAGACCCTGGATGTTTGGGTCCGGCGGGTTCCGCTGAACAGTTAAAAAAGGTTCGGGTTTGGATAAAAAAAATGTTGGGACCCCACACCATTTTTTAAATTATTTATTTAAATAATTTATAAAAAAAAACTGTGTGGGACTCCTCTAATCTTGATAACCAGCCCTGTTAATGCTGACAGGTGAGGGTTGCAGCCCGCACAGTTTTGCCTGGCTGGTTATCAAAAATACAGTGAAGCCCATGCCATTTTTATTTATATATTTATTTATTTAGAGCGCAGGCATCGGCTGATAAATACTCCCATCAGCGGCAACAGACGTAGGCTGATGGGTGTAGAAGTCCCATCAGCCGACACCATTGACCAGAGGTAAACTTCTTGCCTCTGATCACAGCTGCGGGTAGTCTGTAATTATTTTACCACTGATGAGAGGCAGTGTTTGCTACGCTGTCATACACATGACAGCGCGAGAACACTCAGTGTTCGGGGTTCCGAACCCAAACAGTAACACGGACCTCCTGGTGAAGTCTGTGTTCAGGGTCCGTGCCTGAACAGTAGATGTTCGGTACAGACCCAGAACTTTACTGTTTGGGTACACACATCTCTAATCACTAGTGTGCTGCTGAATTTTTGGGTTTGTCTCTCGCTCTCTATCTATATATATCTTTTTTTACACAAGCAAGGTTATGGAAGGAAAATTGATGTGCATGTTGAAAGTGATCATTTTACTATGGCAATTAAAATATGTAAATAAGTGTGCTGCACTGCTTGATGGGAAGTGAGGCATGGCAGCATGTGAAGCATTAGTAGACATCATCTTAGAACAGTCTTGTTCCAACATTGTGCTTGCACATCCTTTTAGGACATTTAGGGATAAATAAGGTTTAACTAAAAGGTAAAAAAAACAAAAGACAAACCAAAAAAATCCCTTCTAATGTAGATGTGTTGCAGAGCATTAAAATAGAAAGTTCTTTGCTTTTTTTGCAAAATCTCAGAAGTTAAGATAAAGGACCAGATTCAGTATTGCATTTTTGCACATTTTATTTATTTGCAATATAACATTTTCATTTTGTGGGTTTTTAAAATTACTTTTATGTTAGTCTGTGTTTTTGTTATGTTTTTAGTTTCCAGATGTTTTTTTTCCTTATACGTCATGTGCAGCTTTTTGACAAGTTGCAAAATTTGGTGCAAATGTACTCCTGCTATCTCCCTGAAAATGTGGTGGAATTTTTGCAATATTTTAGCTGAACATGTGACTTTTTGCACTAAAAATTCACAAAACAGTCGGAAAAAAGTCAGAAAATATGATAAAACAACAAAAAACAAAAATTGACATTCATTTTGGTCGTTCTGTTTTGACGAACAAACAAATGTAATTAAAAGAGTTCTCCAGGAAAGTAAAAAATCTTCTCCTCGGCTACGTGAGGCTGGAGAAAAAAATCTTTTGTGCTCAGTCAGCCGATGAGAAGATTTAGTTCTTCTCCTGTCACAGACCTTCTCTGATATCTATCCATTATGTGTGCTCATGTTACAGCTTCTCTGTCAGTTGAAATACAGGTTATGGGAGCTATGTGTCTTCAGATTGCAACCTGTCCTGATGCGTAACTAGGACAGGCTGCTGTTTGAATTGCACAAAGGAGGTGTTATTAAATTCTTGTAGAACTCACACTTGCGAGAAATTCGAACAATTCTCATGTGAGTTTCTCGCATCATCACCCGACACTGCCGTCGGCACTTGGAACGGAGCATGCGGCTACATGAATTTCTATGCAGCAGCACGCTTCGGTCCAATTGCAGGCGGCAAAGCCGGGTGTTGATTAGAGATGAGCGGTGTTCGACTAGAACTGTTCGCCAATCTCAAATTCGAGCTGTTTTGGGCGGTGTTCGAGCCGTTCGACGAACCCGAACGATTTTGAAAAAATTCGTCTGTTCGAGGTTATGTTCGATACTGTTCGTGCACCTAAATCAAGACTGGATTTTTTCCTAAAATCATTTTTGATCGCTGGTCTCCCGCTGGCCAGCACGCATCGCTGCGTGTGGCAGGCAGGAGACCAGCGATCAGCTGGTAACCAAGGTACACGTCGGGTTTCCAGGTGCGGGGCTGTGCTTGGAAACCCGATGTGTACCTTGGATACCAGCGCGCTGCTGCAGGGGAGCTGGTAACCAAGATACACAGAAGGTTTCCAGGCACCGCACAGCGCCTGGAAACCCGACGTGTACCTTGGTTACCAGATCCCTGCATCAGCGGGCTGGTATCCAACGTACACAGCCGGTAACTAAGCGACGTGTGTCGCTTGTTACCGGCGTACTCACTGTCCTGATCGCTGCTGAGATCTGCCTGTTTGGCAGCTCAGCAGCGATCACATAGCGACGCAGCAACGATCCTTATCTGGTCGCATCGCCAGCGGGATCGCTGCAGCATCGTTACTTGAGATTGTGTGCCGGTGTCTGCGTGATCGGTGTATGTGCGGAATCGGTGTATGTGCGGCGGTGTGCGGGGCTGTGTGCGTGATCGGTATATGTGCGGCGATGTGCGGGGCTGTGTGCGTGATCTGTGTATGTGCGGCGGTGTGCGGGGCTGTGTGTGTGTCTCCGCGTATGCAGGCATCGTCGGATGGGACTACAAGTCCCATCCGGCTATGCCTGCTACAGTGACAGTGACTGACACATTAGCCAATGATGGGACAGTAGTAGTCCCATCATCGGGCTATTGTGCTGAATGTAAAAAAAAAAAAAAAACATACATGACATACAACATATAACATACACATGACTTACAGAACATACAATGACATACACATGACATACAATGACATACAACACATAACATTGAGCACATACTCACCTATTCCCCGACACCATCCATCTGTGTACTGCTCTGCAGCCGGGAGAGAATGAGGTCACTTCCGTTCATTCTCTCAAGGCAATGCTGGGTGAGAAAATTCCCATGCAGCATTGCCATAAAGTGAGACCATGAACTCAGGTAACCTCATTGATGCACTGCAGGAGCCATTGTCTCCTGTCAGTGTATCACTGGGAGGCCCTACAGTGCAGTGGCATCACCCGATGTCACTGTTCTATAGGGGAGACCGTCGTGGGACACTCGCTATTAATTGGACTGCGTCGGACAGGGAGTATACGGTTGTTTTATTTTTTTACATTTTTTTACAGGAGATCGAGGGCGTCGCTTGGATCTAAGCGTATAATAAAGAGTAATGAAAACCGTCTTGTGTTTTATTTCATTAAAATAATTTATTCTTGTGTGTGTTGTTTTTTTTAACCCTTTATTAATATAAGATTAATAATGGATAGGCGTCTTATTGACTCCTCTCTATTATTAACCGGGCTTAATATCACCTTACAATAGCAAGGTTGTTATGTTTTGGTAACTGAGGAGAGCAGGCAAAAACGGCAATACACCAGAGAGGTTGGAATCTCTTGGATTGCAGTACCCTGACTAACCACCACAAATAAAGGCAGCCGTGGAGCGTTCCTACGTTGGTCCTAGACGCCTCTTCACAGCCTGAGAGATTAACTACACCTAAAGATAGAAAGAGGAAAGCTATCTGCCCCGGAGCAGATCCCCAAAGAACATAGGAAGCCCCCAAACATGTAATGGCGGTTAGACAAGAGGAAATACAGGCACAGACAGAAAATAGTATGAGCAAACGCTGGGGCCCAATCTGCCTAGACAGAAAAGGATAGAAAGGATACTCACTGCAATCCAAAAAAACCCTAAAAAATGCCAACGCTACTGATTGCAAAAACACCTGAGATCACACGACCTCTACAACCTAAATCAGTTCTCTGGTGTAACAAAACTAAGCCGCAGCCACTGAAAAAACTGGAAAAGGCAAATGAACAAATAACAGTGGCTCCAGCGGAACTGAGAGGAGCCCAAGCCCCCCGGGGGGGAACCTGGCTAACCTCACAGAAATGCAGAGAAATATGCAAATGGTAAGCACAAAAACAAAAACAGAAAATATCTTATCTGAAAGCAGAAGAAGAGGCAAGACTCAGCAAGCTTCCAAGTGAACCAGGAACACAGTTGAGACAAGAACAATTGATCACCGGCAACCATGATGGGAGGGAACCTCCCTTATATCAAGCCAGTCTGTAACTCCTGATTGCCAATCCTCATTGAATGGTTCAGTACTGTTTGTAACCACCAGAGGGAGCTTCTGCTCAGAATTCATTTCCAAAACATTCACAACAGTACCCCCCCTTGAGGAGGGGTCACCGAAACCTCATTTGTGCAACCAGGTCGGTCAGGATGAGCTCGGTGATACGCATGGATCAGTCTCTTAGCATGGATGTCCGAAGCAAACACCCAAGAATTGTCCTCCTGACCATAACCTCTCCACTTAACCAAATACTGGAGTTTCCGTCTAGAAAAACGAGAATCCAATATTTTCTCAACCACATACTCCAGATTGCCCTCAACCAAAACAGGGTCAGGAGGCACAGCCATAGGAACCACTGGCTCGACAAAACTCTTCAATAAGGACTTGTGGAACACGTTATGGATCTTAAATGTCCCTGGAAGAAGTAAACTAAAGGAAACAGGATTAAGAATCTCCATGATCTTATGAGGTCCAATGAACCTAGGCTTAAACTTAGGAGATGCAACTCTCATAGGGATATTTCTTGAGGACAACCAGACCAAGTCCCCCACTTTAAACCGAGGACCATCAGTCCTATGCCGGTTGGCAAACCGCTGGGCCTTCTCCTGAGAGAGGGACAACCTCTCCACTACCTGGTCCCAAATCTGCTGCATACGCTCCACAACAGAGTCAACACCCGGACAGACAGAAGCCTACGTCTGTCCCGAAGAAAATCGAGGGTGAAACCCAAAATTGCAGAAAAATGGAGACATCAAAGTGGCAGAGCTAGCCCTATTATTAAGAGCAAACTCAGCCAAAGGCAAAAAAGAGACCCAGTCATCTTGATCAGCAGACACAAAGCATCTCAGATAAGTCTCCACTCTTCAAAAGCCCACTTCATGGCCAAAAACTCCCGATTACCCACGTCATAATTACGTTCAGTTGGAGAAAATTTTCGAGAGAAAAAGGCACAAGGGTTACTTTTAGAGGTCTCAGGATCTCTTTGGGACAAAACGGTACCTGCCCCAATTTCAGAGGCATCAACCTCCACCTGAAATGGCAGAGAAACATCAGGCTGCCGTAGAACAGGAGCAGAAATGAATCTCTGCTTAAGTTCCTGAAACGCAGAGACTGCCTCAGGAGGCCAATTCACCACATCAGAACCCTTTTTGGTCAAATCAGTTAATGGTTTAACAATAACAGAGAAATTACCAATAAATTTACGATAAAAATTGGCAAAACCCAAGAATCTCTGAAGAGCCTTTAATGAAGTAGGTTGGACCCAATCACAGATGGCCTGAACCTTGACCGGGTCCATTTCAGTAACAGATGGAGACAAAATGAATCCCAGAAATGAGATCCTCTGTACGCCAAAAAGACACTTTGATCCCTTCACATACAGAGCATTCTCTCTCAAAATCTGGAACACAGTCCGAACATGTTTCACATGAGAGTCCCAGTCATTGGAAAAAAAATCAAGATATCATCCAAATAAACAATCAGAAATTTATCCACAAAATCCCTGAAAATGTCATTCGTGAAGGACTGGAAGACGGAAGGAGCATTAGTGAGCCCAAAGGGCATCACTAGGTACTCAAAATACCCCTCTGGGGTATTAAACGCCATCTTTCATTCATCCCCGTGCTTAATGCGAACAAGGTTATATGCCCCCCTGAGGTCAAGCTTGGTAAACCAAGTAGCACTTTTCACCCTGGAAAACAGGTCAGAAATCAAGGGTAACGGATATTGATATTTCACAGTGATCTTGTTCAAGAGACGATAATCAATACACGGCCTTAATGAACCATCCTTTTTGGCCACAAAGAAAAAACCGGCACCCAAGGGTGAAGAGGATGGTCTGATATGACCCTTCTCCAATGACTCCTTGATGTCAGGGACACAGCACTGCACTTGCTCACTGAGCCAGTGCGTGTGTCCTGAGTGAACAAACTGTGCCCAACGATACCTGTATAGTAGAACCGCAGCAGGGAAGACGTGTGTTTCTGAGTAACAGGACCTTCCGCAGCATGTGACTGCCAAGGGGTGGAGCCAGTCACACGTCTCTCAGAGGCAGCAGTATCAGGTAGAGAATGTTTCAGGCCAAAGGACCTGCAGGCACGTGACTGCCTAGGGGCGTGGCCTAAACTCCAGAGATCTAGGAGGTAAAGGAAAACTCCTAGAAGGGTAACTACGAAATAAAGTTACCAAGGGCATAGACAGAATGGATGGTCAGGATAGCCAGGTCATACACATAGAGGGCGACGAAGTACAAAAGGAGCAGGCAGAGAATAACCAGAACACAGCCAAGGGGTCATACACAGACGGAGCAACGCAGTACAAAAGGGACAGGAAAAACTTGTAACAGGGACACAGCCAAATCAGAACCAGACAGACAAAACGAAGCACAGGCACAACGCACTGGCACAAGCACAGGGTCAGACACACTCAGCCAAAGGTCAGAGTATAAACGACAAAGGCTGGCTTCACAGTGAGGCTATAAAAAGTCTCCCAGGACCCAGAAAGAGGCCAACCAAGTTAACCCCGCGACTACCAGATCCAAGAACCCAGTAAACCATGACAGTACCCCCTTCTTAATGGGGGGCCTCTGGACCCCAGGTTTCCCAGGATTCCGAGCATGGAATGCCCGAACCAGACGGTCAGCGTGTACCGATCTGGCCGGCACCCAAGACCGGTCCTCTGGACCATACCCCCTCCAATGCACCAGGTACTGTAAGGACCCCCGAGACCGCCGGGAGTCTACAATATGTTGTACCTCAAATTCCATGTGCCCATCAACCAAGACTGGGGAGGGAACAGCAGCTGGTTCTTCTACTACCGATCCAAAGGGTTTTAGCAAGGATCTATGGAATACGTTATGGAGTTTCAAAGCGGGGGGAGGCGAAGGCGATACACCACAGGGTTAATTACCTCAATGATCTCATAGGGACCTATGAACTTGGGCCCCAGTTTGGCGGAGGGTAGACGAAGACTTATGTTTCGCGTGGAGAGCCACACCTTGTCCCCACACTGCAACACCTGAGCAGGGTTCCTTTTTTTTATCTGCAAACGCTTATAAGTCTCCTGAGCCCTGAACATATTCAACCGAACTTTTGACCACAGATCCCTGATTCGGTTAACACAGTCCTCAGCTCCTGGACAGCCTGAATCTAAACGTGAGAATTCACCAAAATGAGGGTTCAAACCATAATTAATAAAAAACGGTGACCTACCGGTAGATTGATTGGTACGGTTGTTGAAGGCGAACTCCGCTAACGGTAGGGCATCACACCAGTCGCTTTGCAGAGTAGAAACCAAACATCGAAGAATTTGTTCAAGCGACTGGTTGGTGCGCTCCGTCTGCCCGTTACTCTCTGGGTGGTAGCCTGAGGAAAATGACAAAGATATCCCCAACCTTTTGCAAAAAGCCCGCCAAAACTTGGCCACAAATTGTGCCCCTCTGTCAGATACAATATTCATAGGTACCCCATGTAACCGTACAATCTGTGTGAGGAAATGCTTAGCGAGAGTCTCTGCAGTAGGTAGACTTGCCATAGGTACAAAATGCGCTAACTTAGAAAACCTATCCACAACTACCCAGATAACCGTGTTACCCCGAGAAGAAGGAAGGTTGGTAATGAAGTCAATGGACAAGTGGGTCCATGGCCTTCCTGGAATTGGCAAAGGCACCAATTCCCCGGCCGGCCGGCAATGAGAGCTCTTAGAACGAGCGCATACCTCACATGCAGCGACATGCTTCTTAATATCTGAAGCCATCAAAGGCCACCAAAAAACTCTAGCCACTGCCTCTCGTGTGGCAGAAATGCCTGGGTGAGCACTCAGTTTTGAATCATGGAACTCCCGCAGGAGCCTGGTGCGTAACTGCTGAGGAACAAACAATTTGTTTTCGGGTTTGGACCTTGGAGCTAAAGATTGAGCCCCCACAATCTCCCGCTCCAATTCCGACGACACTTCAGCTATAACGACATTGGGTTGAAGAATGGGGGACGGCGGGTCAGGGGCAGAAAGCGGCTCAAAACTACGTGATAAAGCATCAGCTTTCACGTTTTTATACCCTGGGCGAAAAGTTATAGAAAATTGAAATCTGGAAAAAAAAAGTGACCAACGAGCTTGCCTAGGAGTCAGTCTTTTAGCAGATTTGATATACTCTAGGTTTTTGTGGTCGGTGATGACTGTGATGGGGTGAGCCGCCCCCTCCAAAAAATGCCTCCATTCCTCGAACGCCAATTTGATTGCTAAGAGTTCTCTATTACCAACGTCATAATTTCTCTCAGCCTGAGAATTTTTTTTCGAGAAATAGGCACAAGGTTTGAGGTTAGTCAGAGAAGTAGGTCCCTGTGACAACACTGCCCCCACCCCAACCTCCGAAGCATCAACTTCAACCACAAACGGCTTGGATGAGTCAGGTTGAACCAGAACAGGAGCGGATGTGAAACAATTTTTCAAAGTTAAAAAAGATTGTTTGGCCGACGGGGACCAGTTCCTAACATCTGCCCCTTTACGTGTGAGATCCGTAAGGGGTTTCACAATCTGAGAAAAACCCTTGATAAACCTGCGATAGTAATTCGCGAATCCCAAGAAGCGCTGGAGTCCTCTAAGGTCCCGAGGCTGGACCCACTCCATAATGGCTTGCACCTTCTTGGGATCCATACGAAACCCCTGTGGAGAGATTATGAGACCCAAAAATGATAGCTTCTGAACGAAGAAAGAACATTTCTCTCAGCTTAACAAATAAATGATTTTCCCTGAGTCTTTGAAACACAGTTTTAACATGTGATAAATGTGAATGTCTGTCAGAGGAATATATCAGTATATCATCCAAATAGATCACAACAAAACGGCCAATGAGGTCCGAAAAAACTACAATAATGAAATTTTGAAACACAGCTGGAGCATTGGTGAGTAGTGTTGAGCGATACGATACCGCAAGTATCGGGTATCGGCCGATATTAGCTGTTTCGGCCTTTCGATACTTAGTTCCGATATTTTCCATATATCGTATACCGGAATCGGAAGTTCCCATAATTCTTTGAGAGGCAATGTGATTTTAGTCAGCCAATGAGGAATCCTAAGAAGTGTGGGCACATCCTGTACTGCTGCGGTCATGTTAACTAATGGCATGGCTGTGATTGGATGCTGAAATGATGTCAGAATGCACTATAAAAGGCGCCGCCGCCATTTTAGCGTCACTGTGCTGTGAATTCAGTAAGGGACAGAACGCTGCTGTGCTGACTCTGAGGGACAGTTAGAGATTGCGATTTAGTGTACTGTGCTGTAGGCAGGCTAGCACCAACCGCTGTGTAAAGCTTCCTTTTGCCTGCAGTGTTGTTTTAACAGCTCTGCAAGGTGTGTGTGAGTGCAGGTGACGCTGCAGTTTGCTCTGCATGCAACGTTGTCTGTAGGCATCTGCACGTGTCACTCACAGACTCTTTTTTTTTTCTTCAATGTAATTCTTGCTGCTCCATGCAATTTAACTATTAGTGTGACGCGCTTCCATCCGTATCCAATACATTGGTTGCAAACACTATAGAAGTAGACAAAGGAGTAGCCTTTCACAGACTGTGAACAGTTGTGTTTCAGTGCTCACTTCAGTCTGTGTTTTTTATTTTTTGAGTGCACATCACGCTCCAGTTACTTGTTCAAGCACTGCTGCTTGTACTCTGCTGAGCGTGTCTCAGTGCCTCATCCTTTTCATTTCTCTCCAATTGGTTCTGCTCCATTCCATTTAAAATAAATATAATCTATTAGTGTGACGCGCTTCCATCCGTATCCAATACATTGGTTGCAAACACTATAGAAGTAGACAAAGGAGTAGCCTTTCCCAGATTGTGAACAGTTGTGTTTCAGTGCTCACTTCAGTCTGTGTTTTTTATTTTTTGAGTGCACATCACGCCCCAGTTACTTGTTCAAGCACTGCTGCTTGTACTCTGCTGAGCGTGTCTCAGTGCCTCATCCTTTTCATTTCTCTCCAATTGGTTCTGCTCCATTCCATTTAAAATAAATATAATCTATTAGTGTGACGCGCTTCCATCCGTATCCAATACATTGGTTGCAAACACTATAGAAGTAGACAAAGGAGTAGCCTTTCCCAGATTGTGAACAGTTGTGTTTCAGTGTTCACTTCAGTCTGTGTTTTTTATTTTTTGAGTGCACATCACGCTCCAGTTACTTGTTCAAGCACTGCTGCTTGTACTCTGCTGAGCGTGTCTCAGTGCCTCATCCTTTTCATTTCTCTCCAATTGGTTCTGCTCCATTCCATTTAAAATAAATATAATCTATTAGTGTGACGCGCTTCCATCCGTATCCAATACATTGGTTGCAAACACTATAGAAGTAGACAAAGGAGTAGCCTTTCACAGATTGTGAACAGTTGTGTTTCAGTGTTCACTTCAGTCTCTGCGTAATAACCACACTTAGGCCTTATAACTTTTCTGACTTTATCAATCTACCAAGATGAAGAAGGCAGGGAGTAAGGCACGTGGTCGTGGCCGTGGAGTTTCAGCAGGGAGAGGACGTGGGGATTCTGTGGCTGCTGCCGCCCTCAGTGACACAGCATCCACCAGTTTTACCCATGAGCGTTCCTTTATGCGCAGTTTGGTAGGAGCTCGGCGTGCCCCCCTGCTGCGGGAAGAACAAATTGAAGCCGTTGTTGGTTGGATGGCAGCCAATGCATCGACTTCAATTCCTTCCACCTCCTCTCAGGAACACAACACTGTTGAGCAACCATCTGTCTGTTCACCGCCTGTCAAATTGCCCAGGCAGTCAGAGAGTTCTGTACAGGAGCCAGCTGAGTCTCTGCTTCTGTTCTCAGAATCTGTTGGCTCGCAAACACGGGCACAGGCAAGCAGCATTCTGCAATTTGAAGAAGAGGTAGTATACAGTGATGCGCAACAGCTGTGTCTCTCTCAATCTGAAGAGGCGGGTGAGCCAGTGCCGATGGACAGCACACCGCAGAACGCATCTTATGATGATGATGAGACTCAGGTGCCAGGTTTTGTGGAGCATGGTGCTGCCCAGACCATCCAACAGCAGCAGGTGTTGGAAGAGGGTAGTGGAGATGATGAAGTCCGAGACCCAACATGGCGTGAGCAACAGGAAGGTGGTGGGAGCAGCTCTGAGGAAGAGATTGTCCCAACGGTACAAAGAGGAGGGAGAGGTAGGCTGCAGACTCGCTTGCCTGTAGCCTCCAGTTTGGCACCTGTTGGGAGCAGTTCTCTTAGAAATGTCAAAATTGGCGCTCCCATGACTTGCACTGCGTGGTCCTTTTTTGACAGACTTGTAGATGATATTTGCTATGTTCAATGCAAGCTGTGTAAGCAAAAAGTTAAAAGAGGTAAAAATATCAGTAACCTGAATACCACAAATATGTGGAAACATGTACGGACAAAGCACGTAGCTGAGTTACAAAGACACACTGGAGATGTAGGCCAACCTACAGCAGCACCTACATCTTCAGGTCGTGTTGGAGCCTCTACCTCCAGCTCACACACACCTGGTTCGGCTTCCACACAGGATCTCCATGGAAGAACCTCGGTCACTGTTGTCCATAGACAAACTGTTATTCCACCCACAGCAGCAAGTTCACAGTCATCGTCACACTCCCAGACCACAAAACAGCCATCGGTACCACAGGCATGGGATAAAAGACGGCCATACTCGGCAAACCATCCACGAGCACAGGCTCTGAATGCTGGCATTGCAAAACTCCTGTCCCTTGAAATGCTGTCATTCAGGCTGGTGGAGACTGACAGTTTCAGGAACTTTATGGCATTGGCAGTCCCACAATATAATGTGCCAAGCCGATTTTATTTCAGCAGGCAAGCCGTCCTTGCTCTGCAAAAACATGTCGAGGGAAACATTAAACATGCGCTACTAAACGCCGTCAGTAGCAGGGTCCACCTGACCACCGATGCGTGGACCAGTTCCCATGGCCAGGGACGATACCTTTCCCTCACTGCCCATTGGGTCAATGTTGTGGAGCCGGGTACAGATCTTGCGAGTGGCGCTGTATGTGTTCTGCCAACTCCAAGGATTGCAGGAATCCAGTCTGTACACATTGATTCCTCCTCCTACTCCAGTTCCTCAGAATCATCGCTGCATGAGCCGTCACGGTATACCTCCACATGGACCGTGAACGCTTACCTGTTGCGACCGATATGAGCACAGCCGTGGCCAAACGTCAACAGGCCGTCCTGAAATTAATTTCCATGGGGAATCGAAGCCACACAGCGCAGGAGCTCTGGGATGCCATCAAGCAGGAGAGCGACGTGTGGTTTTTGTCAGCTAATCTCCAGCCAGGCTTGGTAGTGTGTGACAATGGCCGAAATCTGGTGGCAGCTCTGGGCCTTGGCAACCTCACTCACATACCATGTCTGGCACATGTGCTCAACTTGGTCGTGCAGAGTTTTTTGAGGGACTATCCGGATCTTGATGCACTGCTGCACAAGGTCCGCCTAGAGTGCGCTCACTTGCGACGTTCCAGCATGGCCAGATCTCGCATTGCAGCTCTGCAAGTCAGATTTCGCCTTCCTGAACATCGCATCATATGTGACGTACCCACCAGGTGGAATTCCACGTTACATATGTTGGAGCGGTTGTGTGAGCAGCAGCCAGCAGTAATGGAGTATCAGCTGCAACAGGCGCAATCAACTCGCAATTTGCGCCGTTCACACTTCACCACTACTGAGTGGGCCTATATGAAGGACATCTGCGACGTTTTGCGTGCGTTTGATGTCTCAACGCGGATGGTGAGTGCAGATGATGCACTAGTCAGCATGACTGTCCCCCTTATCTGCCTGCTTCAGAAATCACTGAAAGCACTAAAGGAAGAGGTTTTGGAAGAGGTGGAGGATGAGGAGTCACAAATTCAATTACCTTCAGGACAGTCATCGCAACGTGGTTCCTCACAAAGGGCTGGGCAGGGCTCACTTTGTGAGGAGGATGAGGAGGAGGAGGAGTCAATGGAGGAGGAAGAAATCCCTACAGAGGGAGGTACACAACGCTCTAGTCAGTATGTAGAGCGAGGGTGGGGTGATGCAGAGGAGGCAGAGATGACGCCTCTTCCAGAGGACAGCCTATGTTGGCCAGTTGGGAGTCTGCAGCACATGGTTGATTTCATGCTTCAGTGCCTGAGAAACGACCGCCGCATCGCCCACATTCTCACCACGTCAGATTATTGAGTGTACACCCTCCTAGACCCTCGCTACCGGGACAACTTACAAACCCTCATCACACCGGTGAACCGGGACCGTAAAATGCAGGAGTACCAAGACACACTGGTGCAATCCATACTGTTGTACATTCCAGCCGAGAGAGCTGCTGCTGCTGCTACTGCTTTACAAAGCAGCTCTGTGCGTCGAGGCAGTGTAGACACCTCTACAAGAGGGAGCACAAGCAGCGCCTCTGCACAGGGCAAGAGCTGTATGTTACAAATGTGGCGAAGTTTTGTGACAGCGCCAGCAAGGTCTACACCATCCGAGATGGCTCCAGTCACCAGGAAGAAACGTTTCCGTAAGATGGTGACAGACTACTTGGCTTTCCCTCTAAGTGTACTCCCAGATGCCTCTTCCCCTTTCAAATTTTGGGTCTCTAAGTTGGATACATGGCCAGAGCTTAGCCAGTATGCATTGGAGGTGCTGGCTTGCCCTGCTGCCAGTGTATTATCTGAGCGCGTCTTTAGTGCTGCAGGTGGTGTAGTAACAGACCGTCGCATGTGACTATCCTCAGAGAATGTAGACCGGCTTACTTTTCTGAAAATGAACAAGGCATGGATCTCACCTGAATTTGCCTGTCCGTTTTCAGATTAAATAACTGTTTGGCAACGTTGTCCATGTCTCCTGTTAGGTTCATCTTTCTACCACCTGAACTCTACTCCCTGGGCTACAACACCGCCATTTGTTGCTCGTAAGTAATTGGCAGGGGTACTGACTCCTGGCCAGCCTGGTTACAGCACGACAGCTGTTTCCTGGCAGTGTGAACGTCAATTATCCTCCAATAAGTTGTGCTGTCGTGTTGCATTCGGGTTAGCCGACTCTATGGTGCCTGCAGTTTAGGTGATTCCTATGTGTGCTGTGGGATATGTAAATAAAGGCTGTTTCCATTGTGACAATAGGACAAGCACCCACTGTAGGACTGTGTGATTCGGTAACTGCGGATGGCTTGCGTCCTGTCAACTTACATTTTCATGGGTGCGTTCTGCTACCCGTCCGGGGTCCAGTACCGTCAACTGGTTCTCCCCAGTGCCTTTGGCCTAGGTGCCTCCATCTCCGTATCCGAGTTCCACCAACGTCTGCTGGTCCTTGGTAGTGCTTTGGAGCACAGGTACCTCCTGCTTAGTAACCGTGTCACAGTACCGTCAGCTGGTACTCGGTTGTGACATTGCCTCTTTTCCTTCTGCTACCCGTCCGGGGTCCAGTACCGTCAACTGGTTTTCCCCAGTGCCTTTGGCCTAGGTGCCTCCATCTCCGTATCCGAGTTCCACCAACGTCTGCTGGTCCTTGGTAGTGCTTTGGAGCACAGGTACCTCCTGCTTAGTAACCGTGTCACAGTAACGTCAGCTGGTACTCGGTTGTGACATTGCCTCTTTTCCTTCTGCTACCCGTCCGGGGTCCAGTACCGTCAACTGGCTCTCCCCAGTGCCTTTGGCCTAGGTGCCTCCATCTCCGTATCCGAGTTCCACCAACGTCTGCTGGTCCTTGGTAGTGCTTTGGAGCACAGGTACCTCCTGCTTAGTAACCGTGTCACAGTAACGTCAGCTGGTACTCGGTTGTGACATTGCCTCTTTTCTTTCTGCTACCCGTCCGGGGTCCAGTACCGTCAACTGGTTCTCCCCAGTGCCTTTGGCCTAGGTGCCTCCATCTCCGTATCCGAGTTCCACCAACGTCTGCTGGTCCTTGGTAGTGCTTTGGAGCACAGGTACCTCCTGCTTAGTAACCGTGTCACAGTAACGTCAGCTGGTACTCGGTTGTGACATTGCCTCTTTTCCTTCTGCTACCCGTCCGGGGTCCAGTACCGTCAACTGGTTCTCCCCAGTGCCTTTGGCCTAGGTGCTTCCATCTCCGTATCCGAGTTCCACCAACGTCTGCTGGTCCTTGGTAGTGCTTTGGAGCACAGGTACCTCCTGCTTAGTAACCGTGTCACAGTAACGTCAGCTGGTACTCGGTTGTGACATTGCCTCTTTTCCTTCTGCTACCCGTCCGGGGTCCAGTACCGTCAACTGGTTCTCCCCAGTGCCTTTGGCCTAGGTGCCTCCATCTCCGTATCCGAGTTCCACCAACGTCTGCTGGTCCTTGGTAGTGCTTTGGAGCACAGGTACCTCCTGCTTAGTAACCGTGTCACAGTAACGTCAGCTGGTACTCGGTTGTGACATTGCCTCTTTTCCTTCTGCTACCCGTCCGGGGTCCAGTACCGTCAACTGGTTCTCCCCAGTGCCTTTGGCCTAGGTGCCTCCATCTCCGTATCCGAGTTCCACCAACGTCTGCTGGTCCTTGGTAGTGCTTTGGAGCACAGGTACCTCCTGCTTAGTAACCGTGTCACAGTAACGTCAGCTGGTACTCGGTTGTGACATTGCCTCTTTTCCTTCTGCTGCCCCTCCGGGTTCCAGCACAGTCAGCTGGTCCTCGTTACTTCCATTGTCTCTTGCTCCATCTGATACCCATCAGGGTTCCAGTAACGTCAGCTGGTTCTCGGAAATTAGACGACCTTAAAGACCACCCAGAAGAAGATGACGACAACAAGGACGACGAGCATGAAGCCAACCAGCCTGAACACCATCACAAAGAAAAAATAAAAGATTACCCAGAAGAAGATCACCAACAGGACAAAGAAGGTTAAGACAAACTACAAGATACAGAACAAGAGACAGAAGAACAATAAGCAGAAGATCAAAAAGCAGAAGAACATGAAGTATAAGACCAAAATGAAGAACAAAATATATGCTCTAAATTCTAAGCAGAAGAAGACTAAGCAGTGTATGGGGGTGAGTCCGTTCCTCCTCGTGGTGCCCCTGGAAAATGCCTGCTGCTGCAGGCTAAACTGAACACGGACAAATACTGTTGTAATTTAAATCTTTTGTGACAGCAAGAACGGAAGGATGAACAATTCATACTTTTACAGATTACAAGTACAGGAATCTCTGTCACAAATAAGAATATGATGAAGAAGATGAAGAGGAAGAAGATGAAGAATTTGAATATGAAGAAGATTAATTAGTTTAATAATAACAATATGAGTAATGTAAACAAAAACATGAATAGCAAGAAGTTTAAGAAGAAGATTAAGAAGGTGAAGATGAAGAATAATTTGATGAGAAAGATGATGCTGCTGAAGATTATGAAGGAGAAAGTGTGGCACTGGCAAAAGTTAAAAAGGTGAAGAGCATGGAAGTTGTGAAACATACATATTTGCCAAAATAGAAAAAAGGTTAACAACATTGTCAATTTGTTAGTCAATCCAAACGTATTTCCAAAAAAAAATATATTAATGCTATTCCAATGCATTGGGTTAAACATGTATGCCTTTATTGTCTCCTCAACCTCCCCAATACATTCTACATTAGTCTTTGTTGTTTTCCTTCATGTACAATTAACCAACAAGGCAAGAATGTTTTTTTTTAATGTCGATATTTGGTTCCCATAGACTTACATGGGACTTCCGGTATCGGAATCGGATATCGACGATATTTAGTGATATCGGCGATACCATTCCGATCCGATATTTTTAGATATCGAGCAGTATCGCTCAACACTATTGGTGAGACCAAAAGGCATGACGAGATTCTCAAATAACCCCTCAGTAGTAAGAAAAGCAGTTTTCCACTCATCCCCTTCCCGTACTCTTATCAAATTATAAGCCCCCCTGAGGTCCAATTTTGAAAACCACTTGGCCCCAGAGAGCTGGTTACAGAGATCAGGAATCAGAGGCAGGGGGTATGTATTCCTGACTGTGATTTTATTAAGTTCTCGAAAGTCGAGGCAGGGACGTAGACCTCCATCCTTCTTTTTAACAAAGAAGAACCCCGCAGCTACTGGGGACACTGAGGGCCTTATATGCCCTTTGCGAAGACTTTCAGCGATGTATTGCTTCATCGCCAGGCGCTCCGGGCCTGACAAATTAAACAGACGGGCCTTGGGCAATTTGGCTCCCGGGACAAGATCAATAACACAGTCAAATGATCTATGCGGGGGCAGAGCCTCAGCCTCACTTTCAGAGAACACGTCCTCAAAGTCTTTCAGGTACTCCGGAATACCCTCCAGACCAACAGAAGACACTGAGACAGGTTTTGTAAGTTTCATACAATAAACAGGTTTATGGCAACAGTCGACACATTGGGATCCCCATTTAATAATCTCCCCTGATTCCCAGTCAATCACCGGGTTGTGGCGTTGAAGCCATGGCATACCCAGCACTAGCCCTGTGGGCAATTTGTCCATGACAAAACATTCCATGTCTTCCTTGTGGGAAGAACCAACCTGCAAAGAAAACCTTTTGGAAGCATAAAGAATCCCTGTTCGGGTAAGAGGGGAAGAGTCGATAGCAACAATTTTAAGGGGTGTCTCCAGCCTGACTGTCCCTATCTTATGTTGGGAGACGACACAGGAACTGATCAGATTGAGAGATGAACCACTGTCCACCAATGCTGTCGAGAAAAAACGATAGTTGTCTACCAATAGTTCCACCTTTAATACAACTTTAGAACATGAGGAAAATAGTACCTGAAGGTCTGGGCAGCCTCCTCGACCGCTACCCAGACCTAGTAGTTTTCCGCCGTCTTAGATGACGGACAGGTGGGAAAATCTTTTCTCCAATGTCCGGACTCTCCACAATAGAAACAGAGTTGTTTCTCCCGGTGATGTCTTCTCTCCTTCTCTTTTAGCGAGGTGGTGCCAATGTCCCTGACCTCAGTAGTGGCTCCAGTCTCTTTGCTGCCAGCAAACAGTGAGATTTCACACTGCATGATACCCTGGTGCGTAGCCTGCGGTCCATTCGTACGGCCTGGGTTATGGCGTCCTCCAAAGTATCAGGTGGAGGATGAAGGGCCAGGGCGTCCTGGAGACGTTCAGACAGGCCTCTGCGGAATAGCCCTCGAAGGGCGGCATCATTCCAGGAGACCTCCGCTGCCCAACGTCGGAACTCCAAACAGAACCACTCGGCTTAATGTTTACCCTGACGAACACTCATTACCATGTCCTCAGCCATACGGACCCTGTCAGGCTCATCATAGATGCGGCCCAGGGCATGAAAAAACATATCAACAGTCATCCTCTCAGGAGCAGAAGGAGAGAGAGAAAAAGCCCAGGCTTGTGGGACCCCCGAAGTAGGGAAATAATGACCCCCACCCTCTGGAACTCATCCCCAGAAGAGCGAGGCCTCAGGGAGAAAAAAAAGTTTACACCCCTCCCTGAAGGCTCTGATCTCATTTTATTTTTATCCCCTGAGAAGTAGTCGGGCAGTTTAACTGGAGATTCAGGAGATACCAATGACACATCCCTACCACCTGTACCCAGAGACCCCGCAGCGACAGCCCCCTGTACGGTATCTACCAGCTGCTGCTGGGTCTGAGTCATCATGCGCTGCTCAACATTCAACTCCTGGAACCTTTGCGTCAGATGTTTCACCTGACCTGCTAATACCTGCATGGGATCCATGGGGATAACACTCCTAAATCTCCCCCTCAGAAAAAAAAAAATGTAACGGTCGTTTATAAAGTCAGGGACACCGCACTGCACTTGCTCACTGAGCCAGTGCGTGTGTCCTGAGTGAACAAACTGTGCCCAAAGATACCTGTATAGTAGAGCCGCAGCAGGGAAGACGTGTGTTTCTGAGTAACAGGACCTTCCGCAGCATGTGACTGCCAAGGGGTGGAGCCAGTCACACGTCTCTCAGAGGCAGCAGTATCAGGTAGAGAATGTTTCAGGCCGAAGGACCTGCAGGCACGTGACAGCCTAGGGGCGTGGCCTAAACTCCAGAGATCTAGGAGGTAAAGGAAAACTCCTAGAAGGGTAACTACGAAATAAAGTTACCAAGGGGCATAGACAGAATGGATGGTCAGGATAGCCAGGTCATAAACATAGAGGGCGACGAAGTACAAAAGGAGCAGGCAGAGAATAACCAGAACACAGCCAAGGGGTCATACACAGACGGAGCAACGCAGTACAAAAGGGACAGGAAAAACTCGTAACAGGGACACAGCCAAATCAGAACCAGACAGACAAAACGAAGCACAGGCACAATGCACTGGCACAAGCACAGGGTCAGACACACTCAGCCAAAGGTCAGAGTATAAACGACAAAGGCTGGCTTCACAGTGAGGCTATAAAAAGCCTCCCAGGACCCAGAAAGAGGCCAACCAAGTTAACCCCGCGACTACCAGATCCAAGAACCCAAGAACCCAGTAAACCCTGACACTTGATATAAGACCGCATAGCGTCATGTTCAGGTACAGACAAGTTAAAAAGGCGACCTTTAGGGAATTTACTACCAGGCACTAATTCAATAGCGCAGTCATAGCTCCTATGGGGGGGCACGGATGCAGATTTACTTTCGCTAAACACATCAGAAAAATCAGTCAAAAAGTCAGGAACATCCTGAGACTGGGGAGAGGCAGAAAAAACAGGAGTGTTGGCATTAACACATTGGCAGCCCCAACTGGTTACAGACACAGATTTCCAATCCAAAACAGGATTATGAGACTGTAACCAAGGGAAACGTAGTACAATAATGTCGTGCAGATTATACAGTACCAAAAATTTGCAACTCTCCTGATGATCAGGTTCAACCCTCATTATCACCTGAGTAGAGAACTGGGGTTTATTCTCAGCCAAAGGGGTAAAATCAATCCCCAGTAGGGGAATAGACTTCCGTAGGGGTATCAAGGGAAACCCACAACGTTTGGCAAAATCAAAATACATCAGGTTAATAGCTGCTCCCGAATCAACAAAAGCCTGAGCAGAAAATGTGGACAGGGAGCAAATCAGGGTAACAGTCAACTGAAATTTAGTCTGAACACTACCCAAGACAACTGAGCGTGCAAAACGTCTTCCCCGCTTAGGGCAGACAGAAATAGCATGAGAGGCGTCACCACAATAGAAACATAACCCATTGCGTTTTTGAAACTCATGATGCTGTGCCCCAGAAGCCACTCCATCACACTGCATGGGTCCAGAAGCTGGCTCACAAGACAACACTATTCCACGCATACCTCTACGCTCACGCAAACATCTGTCAATTTGAATCGCTAATGACATAGAATCATTGAGACCAGAGGGAGCAGGGAAACCCACCATAACATCTTTTACATTCTCTGACAGCCCCTTCCGAAAAAGGGCTGCCAAAGCATCATCATTCCATTTGGTTAAGACTGCCCATTTTCGGAATTTCTGACAGTACAACTCAGCGTCCTCAAGCCCCTGATTTAATGCCAACAAGGTTCTTTCAGCTTGATCAGTGACATTAGGCTCATCGTACAATAACCCCAGAGCCAGAAAAAATGCATCAACATCACTCAAAACAGGGTCCCCAGGTGTCAGGGAAAAAGCCCAATCCTGAGGATCGCCACGCAGGAGAGAGATGACAATTTGAACCTGCTGTGCTGCGTTCCCTGAGGACTTAGGTTTTAAGGCAAAAAACAACTTACAGTTATTTTTGAAATTCAGAAATTTGGCCCGATCTCCCAAAAACAAATCTGGCATGGGAATCCTAGGTTCCACAACCGGCAACCCAGCACGATAGACAGCAATACTCCGAACCTCAGTGGCAAGCTGATCCACACGGCCAGACAGCTGTGCAAGCTCCATTGAGAGAAAAAAAATCCTCCTCAGCACCCAGAGAATAAGAGGGAAAAAATGCAAGAAACAGAAAAAAAAAAAATCTCTGACAACTCTGACAACTTTTTTCTTTCCACACTATTTTTCCCTTCTGTGAGTACCATACAATTTTCAGTTTGGCCGATGATACTGTTATGTTTTGGTAACTGAGGAGAGCAGGCAGTACCCTGACTAACCACCACAAATAAAGGCAGCCGTGGAGCGTTCCTACGTTGGTCCTAGACGCCTCTTCACAGCCTGAGAGATTAACTACACCTAAAGATAGAAAGAGGAAAGCTATCTGCCCCGGAGCAGATCCCCAAAGAACATAGGAAGCCCCAAACATGTAATGGCGGTTAGACAAGAGGAAATACAGGCACAGACAGAAAATAGTATGAGCAAACGCTGGGGCCCAATCTGCCTAGACAGAAAAGGATAGAAAGGATACTCACTGCAATCCAAAAAAATCCTAAAAAAATGCCAACGCTACTGATTGCTAAAACACCTGAGATCACACGACCTCTACCACCTAAATCAATTCTCTGGTGTAACAAAACTAAGCCGCAGCCACTGAAAAAACTGGAAAAGGCAAATGAAAAAATAACAGTGGCTCCAGCGGAACTGAGAGGAGCCCAAGCCCCCGGGGGGGAACCTGGCTAACCTCACAGAAATGCAGAGAAATATGCAAATGGTAAGCACAAAAACAAAAACAGAAAATATCTTATCTGAAAGCAGAAGAAGAGGCAAGACTCAGCAAGCTTCCAAGTGAACCAGGAACACAGTTGAGACAAGAACAATTGATCACCGGCAACCATGATGGGAGGGAACCTCCCTTATATCAAGCCAGTCTGTAACTCCTGATTGCCAATCCTCATTGAATGGTTCAGTACTGTTTGTAACCACCAGAGGGAGCTTCTACTCAGAATTCATTTCCAAAACATTCACAACACAAGGTGATATTAACCACTTATTACCCCATATCCCACTGCTACAGGGGAGTGGGAAGAGAGGGGCTAAGTGCCGGAATTGGCGCATCGTACAGATGCGCCAATTCTGGGGCGGCTGGGTGCTGGTATTTTTAGCCAGGGGGGGCGCCAATATCCATGGCCCCTTCCTAGGCTATGAATATCAGCCCGCAGCTGTCTGCCTAGCCTTTCTGGCTATAAATTATAGGGGGACCCCACGTCATTTTTTTTGGGGGGTCCCCCTATTTTAATTGCCAGTGAAGGCTAGCTGCGGGGTGATATTCATAGCCTGGGAAGATCCATGGGTATTAACCCCTTCCCAGGCTAGAAATATTGGCCCCGGCTGTCGGCTTTCCCCCTCTGGCGCAGAAAATTGCGCGGGAGCCCACGCCATTTTTTTCCTATTTTTTGGCTTATTAACTACTGTATATTGCGTTAAGATTTTGTCTCTGTGTGCTTGTGTGTCTTTATTTATGTACCATTTTATCTATCATCTATCTACCTATATATATTTCTGTCTATCTATATATCTATCTTTCTATATATATTTCTAACTATCTATTATCTATCTATGGATTTTTTATCTATGTATTTTCTACCTATCTATCTAACTTCTGGTATCTATTATCTATCTTTCTATCTCTGTCTGTGTGTGTGTAATGTAGTGTGGGTTGGACAAATGTAAAAGAGGAGGTTGGACAAGAAATGACATCACAAATCTTTTTTTTGTTAAATAACATATCTTTATTTAGCTGTCAAAAATGCATACAAAAACGCATGAGAAAAAAAAGTGTGAAAAACCGCATCAAAACCACGTCAAAAAAGGACATTCGTTTTCTGCCAAGAGGTGCGGATTCGCCGAGGAAAAATCCCCAGGCAAATCCGCAAGGTGTGCACAGGCCCTACGCATCGGTGTCCTTTGAAAAGTCGGCAATTCATCCCCGGCTACTGTAAAATCACACTGACAGCCATCTGTCGCGAGAGTACAGCTGGCTGAGATGTACTGGGTAATATCGGCCAGCTGTACTCTCTCGACAGCTGGCCGTGAGAAACACAGATTATGTCACCGCCGGGGAATCTACACCGGTAAGCAGCTCTGCTGCGTCGGGGTGTCAGGCTCAGCCTGTCATCCAGATGTAGCAGAGCTGGACTCGTCGTTGGACACTCGTGATTTTGGGCTGCGTCGGACAGGGAGTATTTGTGTTGGCTTGTTATTTTTGTTTTTTTACAGGAGATCGATGGCGTAGCAGGATGAGCGTGGAATAAAAAATAATGAAAACTGTGTTGTGTATTATTTCATTAAAAGACTTTATTCTGGCTGTGTCTTTTTTAAAACATTTACAAACTTTATGATTAATAATGGATCGGTGTCTTATTGACGCCTCTCCATTATTAACTGGGCTTATTGTCACCGTTCAATCAAAGGCGACATTAACCCCTTATTACCCCGCTTGCCACCACTACAGGGCAAGTGGGAAGAGCCGGGTAAAGTGTCACAATTGGCACATCTTTTGATGCGCCAATTGTGGGGCTGCTGCAGGCTGGTATTTTTAGGCTGTTGAGGGCCAAAATCCATGGGCCTTGACAGTCTTTTAATACCAGGCTGCAGCAGTCTGCTTTTTACTTGGCTGGTTAACAAAAATAGGGGGGACCCCACGCCATTTTTTTTTTCGAGGGGATCCCCTATTTTTGTTAACCAACCAAGATAAGCAGATTGCTGTAGCCTGGTATTATCAGGCTTGCAAGGTTCATGGATATTGGATCCTTACCAGCCTGAAATACCATGCCTCAGTAGTCTGCTTCATCTGGCTGGTTAACAAAAATAGGGGGACCCCACGCCATTTTTTTTTCGAGGGGATCCCCTATTTTTGCTAATCAGTTCACTTCAGGTCAGCCGGAATTCTCTCTGACGTCATAGATGCTGTGCGGTGTCCCCGGCTGACCTGAAGTGAACTGATTTCTGTGGGAAGCTATCAATTAAGCTTCACACAGTAATCACTTTCTCTCCTGTCGCCGGGAGAGAAAGTCATTCATTCAGGAGCTTTCAGCTCAGCAGGCAGCATTAGCTGTGCTGCTTGGCTGAAAGCTAGTTAACCCTTTCTGATGGATTACAGTGTGGGACCTGACTGTGCGTCGGATAGGTAAGAATAATGTTGCTTTATTATTTTCATTTCAGGAGAACAAGGGAATCGAGGATTAGCAGTAAAATAAAAGATGGTCAACAACATGTGTTTTTATTTCATTAAAATTATTTATTCTTAATGTGTGTGTTTTTTTTATTTACTTCAATAGGATTAATAATTGAGAGTTGTCTAATTGACAACTCTCAATTATTAACCTGGCTTAAAGTCACCTTTCAATAGCAAGGTGGCTTTAACCCATTATTAACCCATTCGCCACCGCTACAGGGCAATGGGAATAGACCGGCAAAGTGCCAGAAAGGGCGAATCTAATTATAGATTTGCCTTTTCTGGGGTGGCTTGGGGCAGATGTTAGTAGCCAGGGGGGCACTAAATAAATGCACCCTCCCTCGGCTATTATTATCTGCCCCCACTCACTGGCTTTGTCTGTGTGGTTGAGAAAATAGCGCAGGAGCCCACGCATTTTTTTTCAAACGAATTTACACCTTTAATTAACCCCTACATGTGTGAAATTTTGCACACATACACTCATGTAATTGTTAGTGAAAACCATATATCAAACTACATGAAATGACATGGTTAACTGTATGTAAACCATGTGTCATTTCATGTCGGGTCTGTAATTTCACAAAAGCCGGCAATTGAATTAGCGGCTATTACACTATGTAGAAGTGCATGAACTATAAATATATGTATATATATATATGTGTCTCAATGACATATATATATATGTATTCTATGTGTATATATCTATTCTTTCTTTTGTGATTTTAAAACTATTCATTTGGATCCATTATATGTCGGTTTTGCTAGCCACCGACAAAATCTTGCAAGTCGGATGTCAATCGGATGTCAATCGGATGTGTAACGAACGCTCAGATGCGACTAAATCGCATCCTTCCCGGAAAATCGGTTGACAGGCGGATGAATGTTCATGAAAGTTTTGTGCGATAATCGACCGACTAAAACGGTCCGATTTTTTAGACGGTGTGTGTGACCCCGGCCTTATACTCAATGAGGGCCTTCTGCTTCCATTTGCATTAGTTATGCAATGGATCCATTTTTAACATTAGGTGGAATCTGTCACTAGGTTTTTGCCATGTAATCTGAGAGCAGCATTATGTAGGAACAGAGCCGCTGATTCCAGGGAAGTGTCAATTACTTGTCTGCTCACTGCAGTTTTGATAAAATCAGTTATTTGCTCTGCTGCAGATCTAGCAGTTCTCTGAACGCTGAGCTGTGTATAACCCCGCGCACATCACTGATTAGCAGCTTTTTGGGGGGTTTTTTGCAGAAAGCTGCAAATCACTGGTGGGGGCAGTGTTACACAGAGCAGAAGGATTGCATGATATAACTAGTCCTCTAGTAGTAATCTCTTGCTGATAAAACAATGATTTTATTTAAACTACAACAAGCAGCTCAGTAAGTGACACTGGAAAAAGGCTCTCTAACCCTACATTATGCTGCTCTCAGATTCAGTAGCAAAAACAGAATATACAAACATAATCATTAACAGAGTCTTAATAACATACAAAAAAATCATATTAATTGTCACCAGCAGACGATCATGTACTCTTATTTTGGAATTCTCACACATAAGTATTCTATATAGTATCTATTTGACATTTGCTAAAAAAAACAAATTCACATAAAATATCAATCTTTATTTCATAACATAAATTAATGGTTACACGTAATATAATGATTATAAATTTTACAAGTTTTATTATTTGTAAATTAAGTGTCCTGAGGTCCAACAAGGTACATTTTACAGTATATACAATTCTGTAGAGCCAAAAACTATTGCCACCTAATGCAAAGAGAACATGTCAAATATTCTTTGGTTAAAAAAGGCTCGAGAACATACCTGAATTAATATATAATCCATTTTTTTTTCATAAATAAGATATCTATTTGACTTATTTGCCAGTGAAGTTTTGAAAGATGTCGCCTACTTCAAGCCATGTCCGAATGCAGGCTAGTCCTCTGTCTCGTATCTGTTTTCTCCCTTTGTCTGTAATTACCTCTCCATTTTGTTTGACAATGACAAGTTTTGGTATAGCTGTGATCTTGTACTTGTTTTTTAGCTCACTGTAAATAAGACAGAAGAGATTCCAAATGACTTGTATAAAACTATCCACACGAATTAAGGTCTTCTTATATAACAGAAATTAACCTTTTAACAATACAGATTCTAAGTTACTAATGATTTGCATTTAGAAAAAGTACAACTAAATGTTTTTGATAGGCACGGAAAAGAAATGAATGCTCAGCATGTTTGATAACTGCAACTGTTCTTCCAGATTGAATAATCTACTTCAAAAAATATTTTAAGAATTTTTTTCCCCTATTTCTTTTTATTACAGCAAGCTGTTGCACTTAGCCATCAGTTTTTTTTATATAAATGAGAAGTACCTTTACTGTTGATAAATGTTGACACGCGTGGAGGTTGGTCAATAATCTGCATAGTAGTGATATTTATAACCCAGAACAGGGACCTAAGATGGTCTCAGCTTGCCACTGCACCTGTTCACTGAGGGACTATATAGTTATTTTCCTCATGACTCTCTTAATTATATTTGTGCAAATCCCATCAGGAAAGCAAATGATTAGACTTGAATTGGATATTTTCAGGTAATAAAAATACATTTTCAATATGCATAAATATAAAGGGAACCTGTCACCTTCAGAAATACTATTTACCTTCAGATAAAGTGGTAATTTACAAGTAAGCAACATTGAAATCATGTCTAACTAGCTTAATATAGCATTGGCTACAGGGAGAAAATTAAATTATATTCTACCTGCAGCCACTCACTTCCAGTCATCGGGATGGTGAAGGGAGCTGTTTGTTACTGCTCATGAGTGAATAGCCTGTCCATATACAAAATATGTAGGGAGAGACCTGTCAATTGAGCGACGTCACACATAGAAAGTTGTTGAGGACCAGCACCTTGGACAAGTCACATGTTCTGTGGCCAGCCTTTCAAGAAGACCTTTCACCAGATTTAGCAGGTTAAACTAGTTCTATCATGGGATAGTGGATGCAAAGTTGAGGAACAGTTTTTATTTTTTTAATTTCTCCACTGCGTTGCAAAGATATTAGTTTAAAAAGTTTAGGTTATAATTTATGATAAGTCCAAGTGACCATTCTCAAAGATTTGTCTCTAGAGGCATGTAGAACACATCTCCTGAAAAACTTAGAACTGGATTTCTCCTGTGTGAGACATGTAACCAGGTGCGTAACTATAGTATGTGCAAGTATTGCAGTCGCACCAAAACCGGGGTGGCCCAAAAAGTCCCTTTGGCCGATATGAGAAAATCAATGCAATTAAAGACCAGTGATAGTTGGGAGCCCTGTTGTAAATTTTGCACTGCAGCTCATGAGTTTGAAGTTATGCCACTGCATGTACAGATAAGCAAGTCTTCTTTCTCAGCCCTGATTTCTACTGCGTAGACTGTTGTGTAGAAAATAACAGATCTGAGGGTGTTTACAAACACCACCAGATCTCCTTTAGGGCAGTCAAGGTGGTGAGAATGGGCAGGTTGGTGGGAAATTACAGCTTTCAGTTCACAGAAGTCACTACCCCCCCTTTACCCACACTGATTGACCTGAGAGAAAATGTGAAGTTGTTTGTAATCAGACACATCTCTGCTATATTAAACATGTACGAAGTATCTACAGAGATATGGGCAGAGAAAAGGGCTGTTAATAATTACATGTCTCACACAGGAGAAAGCCAGTTTTAAACTTCTCTGTGGTTGTATTATTTTTGCCTATGTGTAGCAAGGCGTGGAGCAGTAGCCACAGGCGAGGCACTGGTCTTCTCCTGTGACACCCCGGCATGCTACATGTAAGAGTGGGTCCTGGCTAGGTGTGTTGGTGCCTTGGGCCTTGCACCTGTGGTCTTGGCTGGCCAGGACCATAGGTTTCAAAGTTCAATAAAGGAGACTCCCATCCTAAAACACAGTTTTTACTGAACGGTAACATGGTAAGGGTTATGTACAAATGATAGAAGGTACAAAGTCTTATGGATGTTTCCTTCTCAGTGGAAAGCATTTTCACACACATCGTTTCCCTCCACTGTAGTCTACTCCAGGGCTGGTGAAGCACACTGTTTCGCCCTACTTCATCACAGCCTAGCTTGTTGCCACAGTCTTGATCAGAAGGTCTCTCTACCTGCTCAGCAGTTCCGCCTCCTATTTCTTCCTCTACTGGCGCCCTGGATCTACCACTCGAGATCAACCCACTAAAAACCTTTTAAAGTTCTCCCACACTGTATGTTAATCCTGTCAGTCTGGTCCGAGACGCGTCCATGACTGATGCTTTTAGCTTTTCTCCGCAGTAGGTCAGAGCATATTGCGCAGGTGCGAGCCAGTGATTTCTCTGCGCAGGCGTGGGATTTTGCCTGGCTATGTGGATGATGCAGAAGGCGTCATCCATGTCAATCAAAGTAGAAGGACAGCAAGCAACAGAATGGACACCTCTTGGATCGGACCGCCAGGATTAACATACAGTGCAGGAGAACTTTAAAAGGTTTTTGGCAGTTATACAGGGAGAGTCAGGAAGGTCATATAATCACTTATGGAATGCAACACAGGCGCTAAATAAGGTCATAGTTTTAGTTGACACAAGACACAACTGATGACAGGTTCCCTTCAATATCTTCATAATGGAAAAGAAAAAAACATTTTAATATTCAGATCTGCAGTTACTAATCCATAATGTGGCCAGTGTACATGCTCAAACTTGTGAAAGCTTCTCTTTAAAGGGATCCTGACAGCAGAAACTTGACTATGAAGCTAGTCCTAGGCTCCTGCAGAATTAAATGATAATTAAATGATCATAATTAAATGATCTTTGTAGCTAAACTATATGTTTAGTCAGGTGACGCTAGATGACGCCAGCGCTGATGCCTTTGAATTACAGTGCGTCCATGTGCATGATCTGTACACAAGATGCCTCTGTCGTGCACAGTGAGCTTGAGGCATGAATCAAAGGGAATAGATATTTTTATTTCATGACTGTGTTTTTTCACTCACAGAGGCAAGTTTTTACTTTCTAACTATATCAAAACAACTATACATATAGTTTAGTTTATCTACAAACATGTTCATCATAATCATGTTAATGTCTACAGGAGCTTTGGATTAGCTTAATAGGCAATTTTCTGATGTCATGTTCCATGTAAGGTTGGGGCTACATAGCGACATTTGGCCATGTTTAAGTCACAGGAAATTTGGGTGATTACATCAACCATGGCCTCAGTGTTTCTCACTGTTTTCCTATGTAAAATCGCTTACACAAACCTCTCTCTCCCAATTTAAGATAATTTAAACAAGAGCCTATGTAACTTCCTACATTAGTGGTCATTTATTGGCGTGTAAAAGGACCTATGTGAAGATCCACTCCTCTTACTCTTTTCCTACCACCCCCAGAAACAGCATAGACTGTATATGTGTGCATATTGATGTGTTTGCCTATACACAGAAATACTCAGAGACAGGACTTGCTTCCTGTATTGTATGTGTGTATCTGTTAGGGTTCGAGTTCCCGCTGCTGCACAAGGGGAGTCTCGAACCGGTCCCGCTGCGGTCCCCCATTCATCTCCGGCCACAGTGGAGCCTGCTCAGCAGAGACGTCGGTCCCAGCGTCTTGCCCATTCCAGTACTGTGCAGAGACTTGCTGCTGCCTCTCCTGGATCTGCTATTATAGCCAGTACTGGAGCAGACGTCTTTGGGACGAAGTCCTGCGTTTCCCCTTCTGAGCATGCCCAGGGTAAGATCTCTCATTGGAGATCAGGGGTCACATGTTCAGGTACTGCAGCAGCTCCTATTGGTCCGCCAGAAAGGTCATGAAACTACATGTGTTTGGAACAGTTTCTCATTGGTCCTTGTTTCTGGCAGGTCGTGTAGCTGTTGCTATAAAAGGGTGGCATGGCTGGGCCGCCATGCGCTAATATCAATCATTATATGCTTAGCGCCAGTGTGGTCATGCGTGTGTGTGGTTAGGGCCCGGCTGAAATAAGCCCCTAGAATACCGACTTAATCGGTGAGGAGTTTGGTATGCTAGCTGGTCAGGGTCGGTATCCTAGATGCCCTAGATTGCCGGCATAACCGGTGAGGAGTTTGATTGCCGTATTCAGGGCCTGGCGTTCAGACGCCATAGATTGCGGGTGACTCCCGCGAGGACATTAGCGCATGATCACGTTCTATGTTCGCTTAGCTGTTCACTGTGTACCTGGGTGCCTGACAGGACACAGAAGTTTGTCTCAGCGGCTCTGTGACGTAACAGGGTTCGCGTTCAACGCTAGACAGCGCCCTAGCGTGTTTATTTTGCGACTCAGTTGTGTTAAGTGAGTTCGCACACATCGCCATATAGCGCTGAAATTTAAAAAAAAATTAAACTCATGATACAGGCCTGGACAGAAATGACGGTACCCATAACTTAATATTTTGTTGCACAACCTTTTGAAGCAATCACTACAATCAAACGATTCCTGTAACTGTCAATGAGACTTCTGCACATCTCGACAGGTATTTTGGCCCACTCCTCAAGAGCAAACTGCTCCAGTCGTCTTGTGTTTGAAGGTTGCCTTTTCCAGGCGGCATGTTTCAGCTCTTTCCAAAGTTGCTCAATAGGATTTAGATTAGGGCTCATAGAAGGCCACTTCAGAGTAGTCCCAATGTTTTCCTCTTAGCCATTCTTGGGTGTTTTTAGCTGTGTGTTTTGGGTCATTATCCTGTTGCAAGACCCATGACCTGCGACTGAGACCAAGCTTTCTGACACTGGGCAGCACATTTCTCTCTAGAATACCTTGACAGTCTTGAGATTTAATTGCACCCTGCACAGATTCTAGACACCCTGCGCCAGATTCAGCAAAGCTTTTTCAAGAAAAATACACGTCACTCCCCATATTAACCCTTAATGTCCACTGACGTGCCCAGTCCGTCATGGCAAGGTGCCAGTTCCGGCACCAGGACGGACTGTGCACGTCATGCCTTTGATCTACCACTGCGTGTAAACACGCAGTGGTAGATCAGTGCCGACAGCTGTCACAGACAGCTGACAGGCACGGCAAGCGGTGCAGGGACCTTTGCCGTCGGTCCCCGCACCCACAGCGCTGTGATTGGTCAGTCAATCTGACTGACCAAACACAGCAGCGATCGTGCAGGAGAAGCTGAAATTTCAGCTTCCCCAGCGCGATCAGTGCAGGAGCTGGCGCTGCAGTGGCCAGGCTTCCTGCACTGACAGCCAGTAGAGGAGCCCCCACCGCCCCTGGCTGTTAACCCCCTGACTGCTGCGATCCAGCGCGATCGCAGAGCTCAGGGGGGGAGGCAGAGGGTCGGGAGCTCCCTCTGCCTCAGATCGGCGCCCTGCAATGTATTTGCAGGGGCCGATCTCTGCCTTGATGACCCGGGGGTTGTCATGACAACCTCCGGGTCATCTACCTACGGGAAGCTGCTGTGATCATGTCACAGCAGCTTTCATAATAGGTACAATGCATTGCAATGCTGGAGCATTGCAATGCATTGTAACTGCAATAAAAAGTAAAAAAAAGTGAAAGTCCCATAAAGGGACAAGTTAAAAAAAATCATTTTTTAAAAAAAATTGTAAAAAATATTAAAAAATAATTTAAAAAAAATCCCCTAAAAAATACACATTTTTGTGTAATAAAAAAAATAAAAAACAAAAAAAATACACATGTTAGGTATCGCCACGTCCGTAAAAATCCCATCTATAAAAGCGTAACCCTAGTTAACCCCTTCAGTGAAAGCCGTAAAAAAAAACACAAAAAAGTAGTAAATTATACTTTTTCCAAGCGGTATCATCATACCGCTTGGAAAAAGTGCAAAAACACGCGATCAAAAAGTCAGATATAAATAATCATGGTACCGCTGAAAACGTCATCTTGTCCCGCAAAAAACAAGCCGCTATACAGCATCATCAGCGAAAAAATAAAAAAGTTATAGCTCGCGGAATAAACTGATGCAAAAATAATTATTTTTTCTATAAAATTTTTTATTGTGTAAAAACCGCCAAAACATAAAAAAAAATATATAAATGAGGTATGGCTGTAATCGTAGTGACCCGAAGAATGAAGCTGCTTTATCAATTTTACCACACGCGGAACGGAGGGAAAAAAAAAAAAACAATTCCTGAATTGCTGGTTTTTGTTCATTCTGCTTCCACAAAAATTGGAATAGGAAGCAATCAAAAAACGTTATGTGCCCGAATATGGTACCAATAAATACGTCAGCTCGTCCCGCAAAAAATAAGTCCACAAATAACTCTGTCAGCCGAAATATGGAAAAATTATAGCTCTCAAAATACGGCGATGTAAAAATTTCTTACAAAAAATTATTCCAAAAAAAAGCGTCTTTTAGAGTGTGACAGAGGCTAAACATGAAAAAAGGGTGTAAATCTGGTATCGCCGTAATCGCACCAATCCGAGGAATAAAGTCGCCTAATCACTAATACTGCACGAGGAACGGCGTAAAAAAGAAAACCAATTCTTCACCTTTTGTAGATTTGTTCATTGTGCCTCCCAAAGATCGCAGTAAGGCGATCACAGTGGTTCCCCCCCACATATGGGGTATCAGCGTACTCAGGACAAAATGCACAATAGCTTTTGGGGTCCTATTTCTCCTGTTACCCTTAGAAAAATAAAAATTTGGGGGCAAAAAGGTCATTTTTGTGGAAAAAAATATGATTTTTTTATTTTCACGGCTCTACGTTATAAACTTCTGTGAAGCCCTTGGGGGTTCAAAGTGCTGACCACACATCTAGATAAGTTCCTTGGGGGGTCTAGTTTGCAAAATGGGGTCATTTGTGGGGGGTTTCTACTGTTTAGGCACATCAGGGGCTCTCCAAGCGCGACATGACACCCGCAGACCATTCCATCAAAGTCTGCATTTAAAAACGGTGCTCCTTCCCTTCCGATCTCTGCCATGCGTCAAAATAGTGGTTCCCCCCCACATATGGGATATCAGCGTACTCAGGACAAATTGCACAATAGCTTTTGGGGTCCTATTTCTCCTGTTACCCTTATAAAATAAAAAATTTGGGGGCAAAAAGATTATTTTTGTGGAAAAAAATATGATTTTTTTATTTTCACGGCTCTACGTTATAAACTTCTGTGAAGCACTTGGGGGTTCAAAGTGCTCACCACACATCTAGATAAGTTCCTTGGGGGGTCTAGTTTCCAAAATGGAGTCACTTGTGGGGGGTTTCTACTGTTTAGGCACATCAGGGGCTCTCCAAACGTGACATGACACCGGCAGACCATTCCATCAAAGTCTGCATTTGAAAAAGGCGCTCCTTCCCTTTCGAGCTCTGCCATGCGTCAAAATAGTGGTTTACCCCCACATATGGGGTATCAGCATACTCAGGACAAATTGCACAATAACTTTTGGGGTCCTCTTACCCTTTGAAAAATAAAAATTGGGGGTGGAAAGATCATTTTTGTGGAAAAGATATGATTTTTTAATTTTACGGCTCTACGTTATAACCTTCTGTGAAGCCCTTGGGGGTTCAAAGCTCTCACCACACATCTAGATAAGTTCCTTGGGGGGTCTAGTTTCCAAAATGGGGTCAATTGTGTGGGGTTTCCACTGTTTAGGCACACAGGGGCTCTCCAAATACGACATGGCGTCCAATCTCAATTCCAGCCAAAAAAGTCAAATGGCGCTGCTTCCCTTCCGAGCTCTGCCATGCGCCCAAATAGTGGTTTACCCCCACATATGGGGTATCAGCGTACTCAGGACTAATTGCACAATAACTTTTGGGGTCCTTTTATCCTTTGGAAAATAAAAATTGGGATGAAAAGATCATTTTTGTGGAAAAAATATGATTTTTTAATTTACGGCTCTACGTTATAACCTTCTGTGAAGCGCTTGGGGTTAAAAGCTCTCACAACACATTTAGGTAAGTTCCTTGGGGGGTCTAGTTTCCAAAATGGGGTCACTTGTGGGGGGTTTCCACTGTTTAGGCACACAGGGGCTCTCCAAATGCGACATGGCGTCCAATCTCAATTCCAGCCAAAAAAGTCAAATGGCGCTGCTTCCCTTCCGAGCTCTGCCATGCGCCCAAATAGTGGTTTACCCCCACATATGGGGTATAAGCGTACTCAGGACTAATTGCACAATAACTTTTGGGGTCCTTTTATCCTTTGGAAAATAAAAATTGGGATGAAAAGATCATTTTTGTGGAAAAAATATGATTTTTTAATTTTACGGCTCTACGTTATAACCTTCTGTGAAGCCCTTTGGGGTTAAAAGCTCTCACAACACATTTAGATAAGTTCCTTGGGGGGTCCAGTTTCCAAAATGGGGTCACTTGTGGGGGGTTTCCACTGTTTAGGCACACAGGGACTCTCCAAATGCGACATGGCGTCCAATCTCAATTCCAGCCAAAAAAGTCAAATGGCGCTGCTTCCTTTCCGAGCTCTGCCATGCGCCCAAATAGTGGTATACCCCCACATATGGGGTATCGGTGTACTGAGGAGAAATTGTACAACAATATTGTGGTTCATTTTCTCCTGATACCCTTGACAAAATTTAAAAAAATTGTGTCGAAAGAAAAATTTTGGGAAAAAAAGTTAAATGTTCATTTTTTCCTTCCACATTGCTTCAATTCTTGTGAAGTACCTAAAGGGTTAATAAACTTCTTGAATGTGGCTTTGAACACGTTGAGGGGTGCAGTTTTTAGAATGGTGTCACTTTTGGGTATTTTCTGTCATATTGACCCCTCAAATTCACTTCAAATGTGAGGTGGTCCCTTAAAAAAATGGTTTTGTAAATTTTGTTGGAAAAATGAGAAATCACTGGTCAACTTTTAACACTTATAACTTCCTAACAAAAGAAAATGTTGGTTCCAAAATTGTGCTGATGTAAAGTAGACATGTGGGAAATGTTATATATTAACTAATTTTTGTGACATATCTCTCTGATTTAATGGCATAAAAATTAAAAGTTTGAAAATTGCAAAATTTTCAAAATTTTTGCCATATTTCCGTTTTTTTCATAAATAAACGCAAGTTATATTGAAGAAATTTTACCACTATCATGAAGTACAATATGTCACGAGAAAACAAACTCAGAATCGCCAAGATCCGTAGAAGCGTTCCAGAGTTATAACCTCATAAAGAGACAGTGGTCAGAATTGTAAAAATTGGCCTGGTCTTTAACCTACAAAATGGCTTGGTCATTAAGGGGTTAAAGGGCTGTCCCGGTGCCTAGATCAAAGGGTTACCAAACCCCTAAATAAATCAATAATATGAACAAATCCGGCACTCAAGAAATGATGCTTAACCATAGATTAATTTTATTTACATCCAAATGACGTTTCCGTCGAAAACCTCGACCTTCATCAGACTGTAAAAATACATCAAAACAAAAATATTACAAGCTTGTACAAAAATCATAGTTTTCCATTCACAAAAAGAGTAAATACAGCAGATACTTACAATTAACAACATTAAACAGAAAAGTCTAACACCGAAATAATCCGAATAGACTAAAGTGTTCATTATCACATATAGTTTTCACAAGGGACCGCGATTTATAATCATATTGGGAAAAAGTACCCAACTAAAAGTGTCTGATATAGTCCCACTAAAGTTTTTTAAAGGACTGAGCGAATAGGGACAAAACATTATACCCGAGGGGGAATTAACCAGATAAATATGACAGAGCTTACCAGATTACGGTTCAAAGTCAAAAAACGTTCTCTGAAAATACATAAAATAAAACGAACCGCTATTGTGGATGTTCAAAGAAAGCCGTACTGAGAAATATTAAATGAGCCCAAGATGTGCTAAAAAGAGAAGACAAAGAACAAAGAACAAAAGGAAGAAACCTTACCACAGAAATATATGTATACGCATGTATAACAGGAAGTCCCAGCTAAGGCGCTCCAGTTTAGTGCTTTCCGGCATAAATTAAGGCGCTGTACCTGTGTATAGTAGAAATTTCTTCAAAATAGTGATGCTAATAAAGCTACATATATTGGAGTGGTGTCCACACATGGCTCTTACTCGACTCTTCGTGAGTCAATATCAGAATTACCACCGATAAAGGACCATATATCAGAGTGGAGTGTTTCTATCCTAGGGCTTCTCAGCATATGTTATGCGCTGTTCCTATGTGTGACACAAAAAATCCCAAAAGGATTTAACCGCACTTGGGCTATAAAAGTTCACAGAATAACAAGTAGAAACTCTTACCAAGCCGGACTTCCCATACGGTTCAAGGTTAGTAGCGCTAATTCAAAACGGTAGGTACACCAGTATACTGCGCTCAAAATACTATGCCACATGCGTGCTTTAAAATGGCGATGCACGCCGGAAGTCAGGACAGGTTGTCGCATATGGTGCGCTATGCTGGCGCACTATGGTGACGTGAACGGCCGAAAAGTAAGTGAGTGCTGCAAAGAGAGTCGGCTTGTGACACGCACTGGTGGAACGCAACGTCATGTGATTAGTGCAGCGATTCTTATATGGGTGAAAAAGACCACGTTGGAACCGGTGATAAAGGTGAGTATTCAGCACAGTAAGGAATTATGTGGTAACCTATAAAGAGAAAAGAAAAATGAATATATAGGCATTTATATATAACAAATACATATGTATAAGTAAAATCCTAGAAAAAACTCCAGTGTTACCATATTCAAGAAAAATTAGTCACATTATACTCCCTATTTAATCCCTTAGGTTCCATGCTATTTAAATAATGTATCCAGAACGCTTCTCGGAATTGAAGTTTCTTATTTAAATTACCCCCTCTCCTACTTAGTTCTACCTGTTCCAGAACTACAAATCTCAATTGGGCTATAGAGTGTCTCATTTAGAGTTACATGTATAGAACCCTCTAATGGGAATATCTTCACCAGTCAGGGGATGCGAAATTTTAGGGCCCTTCAATACGTTGGTACATTGTGCACACTGGAGACACGGGTATGTGCCCTTTCTCTGAGTGCTGAGGAATTGTTGGGTTGGAATCCTAATCTTGGAGCCTATATCGGCTCGTACAATCTTATTTTTGATGTTGTTGGCCCTTCTGAAGCAAGGTAAAAAGGGAACCTGGAATTCGGTAACATTGGGGAAGCTATCTCGTAATATGTGCCAATGTTTTCGTATCTTACTGTGGAGAAGATACATAAAGGGGTGAAAGGTGTGGACGAATGGGATTCTTGATATAGCCCTATTCCTAGTCTGATTCATCATGTGATTACGGGATTGACCCACTAGTCTCCGTGGGTACCCTCTTTCTAGAAATTTGTTCCCCATTTCATCCAGCAGACAAGACAAGATATTCCCATTAGAGGATTCTATACATGTAACTCTAAATCTGTGGTATATGCTATCAAATGCCCCTGTGGTAAAGTTTATGTGGGAGAAACTTCCCAAGCAATAAAAGATCGAATTTCTCACCATAAATCGGATATTAGGTGCAAGAAATTACATTTACCGATTCCTTTTCATTTCAATGAAATGAGACACTCTATAGCCCAATTGAGATTTGTAGTTCTGGAATAGGTAGAACTAAGTAGGAGAGGGGGTAATTTAAATAAGAAACTTCAATTCCGAGAAGCGTTCTGGATACATTATTTAAATAGCATGGAACCTAAGGGATTAAATAGGGAGTATATTGTGACTAATTTTTCTTGAATGTGGTAACACTGGAGTTTTTTCTAGGGATTTTACTTATACATATGTATTTGTTATATATAAATGCCTATATATTCATTTTTCTTTTCTCTTTATAGGTTACCACATAATTCCTTACTGTCCTGAATACTCACCTTTATCACCGGTTCCAACGTGGTCTTTTTCACCCATATAAGAATCGCTGCACTAATCACATGACGTTGCGTTCCACCAGTGCGTGTCACAAGCCGACTCTCTTTGCAGCACTCACTTACTTTTCGGCCGTTCACGTCACCATAGTGCGCCAGCATAGCGCACCATATGCGACAACCTGTCCTGACTTCCAGCGTGCATCGCCATTTTAAAGCACGCATGTGGCATAGTATTTTGAGCGCAGTATACTGGTGTACCTACCGTTTTGAATTAGCGCTACTAACCTTGAACCGTATGGGAAGTCCGGCTTGGAAAGAGTTTCTGCTTGTTATTCTGTGAACTTTTATAGCCCAAGTGCGGTTAAATCCTTTTGGGATTTTTTGTGTCACACATAGGAACAGCGCATAACATATGCTGAGAAGCCCTAGGATAGAAACACTCCACTCTGATATATGGTCCTTTATCGGTGGTAATTCTGATATTGACTCACGAAGAGTCGGGTAAGAGCCATGTGTGGACACCACTCCAATATATGTAGCTTTATTAGCATCACTATTTTGAAGAAATTTCTACTATACACAGGTACAGCGCCCTAATTTATGCCGGAAAGCACTAAACTGGAGCGCCTTAGCTGGGACTTCCTGTTATACATGCGTATACATATATTTCTGTGGTAAGGTTTCTTCCTTTTGTTCTTTGTTCTTTGTCTTCTCTTTTTAGCACATCTTGGGCTCATTTAATATTTCTCAGTACGGCTTTCTTTGAACATCCACAATAGCGGTTCGTTTTATTTTATGTATTTTCAGAGAACGTTTTTTGACTTTGAACCGTAATCTGGTAAGCTCTGTCATATTTATCTGGTTAATTCCCCCTCGGGTATAATGTTTTGTCCCTATTCGCTCAGTCCTTTAAAAAACTTTAGTGGGACTATATCAGACACTTTTAGTTGGGTACTTTTTCCCAATATGATTATAAATCGCGGTCCCTTGTGAAAACTATATGTGATAATGAACACTTTAGTCTATTCGGATTATTTCGGTGTTAGACTTTTCTGTTTAATGTTGTTAATTGTAAGTATCTGCTGTATTTACTCTTTTTGTGAATGGAAAACTATGATTTTTGTACAAGCTTGTAATATTTTTGTTTTGATGTATTTTTACAGTCTGATGAAGGTCGAGGTTTTCGACCGAAACGTCATTTGGATGTAAATAAAATTAATCTATGGTTAAGCATCATTTCTTGAGTGCCGGATTTGTTCATATTATAGATTCAGCAAAGCAGCCCCAGAACATAACAGAGCCTCCTCCATGTTTCACAGTAAGGACAGTGTTCTTTTCTTGATATGCTTAATTTTTCCGTCTGTGAACATAAAGCTGATGTGCCTTGCCAAAAAGTTCCATTTTTGTATCATCTGTCCATAGGACATTTTCCCAGAAGCTTTGTGGCTTGTCAACATGTAGTTTGGCAAATTCCAGTCTGGCCTTTTTATGTTTTTTTTTCAACAATTGTGTCCTCCTTGGTGGTCTCCCATGAAGTCCACTTTGGCTCATACAACGACAGATGGTGTGATCTGACACTGATGTTCCTTGAGCTTCACCTTTAATCTGTTTAGAAGTTTTTCTGGGCTCTTTTGTTACCATTTGTATTATCCGTCTTTTGATTTGTCATCAATTTTCCTCCTGCGGCCACGTCCAGGGAGGTTGGCTACAGTCCTATGGAGCTTAAATTTCTGAATAATATGTACAACTGTAGTCACAGGAACATCAAGCTGCTTGGAGATGGTCTTATAACTTTTACCTTTAACATGTTTGTCTATAATTTTCTTTCTAATCTCCTGACACAACTCTTTCCTTTGCTTCCTTTGGTCCATGTTGAGTGTGATACACACCATGTCACCAAACAGCACAGTGAGTATCTGTAGCCCTCTATATAGGCCCACTCACTGGTTCCAAGATTGTAGACACCTGTGATGCTACTTAGTGGACACACCTTGATTTAACATGTCCCTTTTGTCACATTATTTTCAGGGGTAACATCATTTCTGTCCAGGCCTATTTCATGAGTTTTATTTTTTTTTTAATTCTGTGGAAGCATGTTTGAAAAGCAATGTCTGACTTTCAATTGTTCATTTTCATAGATTTCTGATTTATTATTACTTTTGTCAGATTCAAGTTATTTCTGTCACCATTATTGTGGGTTTTTCTGTCATTAAACGAGGGTTACCAACAATTTTGACTACATGTGTATATGGTAGTTAAAATAGAATAAGTGGGCTGTATAGCAAATAAAGGTTCCAGACAATTGGGACTAAATACAAACACAAGTTCTAATATTCTATTAAAATGATTAAAACTTAAAATTAAACAAATATATTTTTAATAATTTATCATGTCTTATCTTTTACTTTATTCTTTCTGTCCTTTATTTTTTTCCTCTATTGAGGATGTTCTTCAAATAGATATATAGTTAACAGGCCTATGGTTTATACTGAAATATCTTTTCTTTTTGTCTCTGGGGTTTAAAATTGTATTTATTACATACAATAGATTTTTTTAATGCAAACGTCAGACACTGAATACAAAAATAACTATACTAATGATACAGTGAATGAAACATACAATCACATGAGCTTGTAAACAAAGCCACCTCCACATAGGACCCCAGAATTACTTACTGTTTGTATGGATTGTGCCAAGGTAAAGCCAACCAGTCCCCATGCATTTGATGCATGTATTCTACCATGTCTTCTGCACTTTTATCCGAAGAGATGAATACAATTTCAAACTGTGCTGGTTGGTTCGCTTCTTCCACCAGCTCGGTGTAAAAGTCACACAATACAGGGGTAAAGTCCCTGCAGGGAGAACACCAACTGGCAGAGAAATATAAACCCACTATTTTATTTTGCAAAGCCTCCTCAGGATCCACCTTCTCCCCATCTTTGTTCACCAGGATATGTCCAGTGAATACATCCATTCGAAATATATGTATATATAGGATAACAGTGGAGTTGGTTATTGGGAGTAGTGATTCCTACCGCTCGGCACAAGAGCTGACACTGATATATAACTGCTTGTTTCTTCTAATTCCTTTTAATCCCATTCCGATGTAGCCCTGTGCTGCACATTGTCTGCTGCCATCTGTTCTTCAGCTGCCACAAAGCTGCCCACTCTATTAGGAAAGTATCAGACAGTAGTTATTAGTTTTCTACTTTATGGTGTTATTCCTTTGCTTATTTCAGCCAATAAAATCTTAAAAACAAAGAAACTAAACTGACCTCCAGGAGAGGACAATTAACCCTATACACTACAAAGTCAGTTCTACGAGTAATGAGCCAAGAGGTCAATTCTAAGATATTTATTGTCTACTTACAGTGACATATCGCCTTGCTTATCTTTTCATTTGCACCATTTAACATTGGAAGGTTATTGAAAGATTACATAACGCCAGGCTCCACCTCGCCTTTGGATCTCAGAACTATTACATTCTTGAACATTGCTGCCCCCTATTGGAAAGTCATAAAAACGACACAATTTATACATTTCCAGGTATCCATATGGTAAAAATTGTCATTTTTTTGCATAACAGATGTGTCCCAAAATGATGCTGTAGAGAAAAATTTGCAAGATGCAGAGGTAGCAGCTCATAAATGTAGGTTGTATGCAGAGAAATAGTTTTCTATTTCAAATTCAGATCTACACAAAGTATTTCAAGAGCTCCTAGCATTTTACGTGAGGTCACCAGAAACCAGAAAGATTTTTCCGACTAATTCCCTGTCAATAAACATTGTCCCTGCAACTAAACGCTATCCCTGCCGTCTTTCTATTCCACTGATACCTCACAGATGATGAGTGTGGGTGTTCCAGCATACCCTGATCCACCTGGTGTCTTTCCACTTCAGTGACTGTCCAGGTGAGGTTTTGCTATAGAATGTCTGCTTTTCCACTGTTCTCAAAATCTTCACACCTTTTATATGTATTTCAAAATTTGCTAAAAAAAAAAAAAAATTTTGTGATCTCAGGTCGGTTCAGGGTGTATTTTTTGCGTGCCAAGCTGAGGTTTTTTCTTGTTACCATTTTGATGTAGATACGATCCTTTGATCGCCCGTTATTGAATTTTAAAAAAGGCAATTCTGACGTTTTGAATTTTTTTCTCGCTACGCCGTTTAGCGATTAGGTTAATCCTTTTTTTATTGATAGATTGGGCGATTCTGAATGCGGCGATACCAAATATGTGTATGCTTGATTTTATTTTTATTGTTTTATTTTGAATGGGGCGAAAGGGGGTGATTTAAACTTTTATTTTTTTATATTTTTAAAAACTTTTTTTTTAGTTTTGGCATGCTTCAATAATCTCCATGGGAGACTAGAAGCTGCCACAACCCGATCTCTTCTGCTACATAGATGCGCTGAGCAGATCGCCTCTAGCAGAATTACTCACTTGCTGTGAGCGCCGACCACTGGGTGGCACGCATAGCAATCCGGCGCTGACAACCATAGAGGTCTCCAGGAGACCTCGGGTTGTCATGCCGACTCCCCAGTGACCCGCGATCACGTGACGCTGGTCACCAGTGAGCGTATTTCCGGCCCAGTGGCCAGAGAGGCCATTTAAATGCCGCTGTCGCTGGCATTTATAGCGAGTTAATAGCCACGGGTGGATCGCGATTTCATCCACGGCTATTGCGGGCACATATCAGTTGTTCAAAACAGCTGACATGTCCCGGGAAAGATGTGGGCTCACAGCCAGAGCCCACATCAAAGGGAGGGATACCGACATCGGCGTAAATATATGCCCGATATCGGTAAGGGGTTAACTGGTAAATGATACTTTACGCATCATGCCTGTCTGTTTGTCTGTCCTTGCCACAATTCTTACTCCAGTTAGGGACTGAAGAAATCTACCTGGTATAAGGAACACCACAGTTCATTATCATACCCATGTTCCACGCAGTTCTGCCAATTTTAGTGGAGCTGGACGAAACTGGTATAAAAACTAGAGATAGCAAATAGTTCAATGTTTGGTTCGGAATACGATCGCTGAGTTTACAATATTCGCTGATTAATTAGTCGAATATCCGCCGAACACCATTCAAGTCAACAGGAGGCAAAAACAAACGCATGCACAACAACTTCAAATGGTTGGTGGCTGGGAGATAATGATGCTTGTTTCTTATTTCTTCCGTACCCTCTGGCCAACCACGAACAACAGAGAGGGGATGATTATCCTCTTTATCTCCTGATAGTTGCTCCCCATCACCTCTTCCTCCCCCATTTGTTCCTCAGATCTTGCACCTTCACTAACAGTTTGTCTGTTATCACTGTTATCACCAGCCCCCTTGCAGTAATTACCCTTCCTTGGCACCCAACTGTGTGATGACAGTCTGGAACTTTGAAACAGTGTTATCTCTTCCGCCTCCTCCTCTGCTTCCGCCTCTTCCTCTGGGACCACCACCTCCTTCTGCAGGCTATTAAAAGTCTGCTCCAGCATGTAGATAACCGGAATAGTGATGCTTATGACAGCATCATCAGCGCTAACCATCTTAGTAGCCATTTCAAAACTCTGCAGAAGGGTGCAAAGGTCCTTAATCTGTGCCCACTCTGTAAACGTAATATGCGCCACATCCGTACTGCGTTGGCTCAGGCTATATGACATGAAACACTGCGTCAGGGCTCGTTGCTGCTGCTACAGTCGCTGCAACATGTTCAGAATGGAATTCCACATCATATATCAACCTATTAACTGGGGTGCGAACTGCAGAAGTGAGCACACAGCTTCCGTGCTTTCAGCAGAAGCTAACCCAGGCCAAGATAGTGGCGGAGAAAACGCTGTACCACCAGGTTGAGTACATGAGCCATGCAAGCTACGTGTGTGAGCTTGGCTCACCGTAGGGCCGCCAACAGGTTCACACCATTTTTGGACAAGGCATTCAATGGGTGCAGGTTCAGTGGAGACAGACATTGCTCAAACTCAGCCTGGAGAGCTGTCCACAACTCTTCAGTTGTATGAATGTGATCTCCAAGGCATATCAATTTTAACATTGCTTGATTGCGGTGAGCCCTGGCTGCACAGTACGGAGGTGGTGGGAATTCGCTCTGCACTGTTGGAATGCGTGTCTCATTAAGGCAGAGGTTGAGGGCGCAGGTGGAGGCCCTAGAGGAGGAGGAAGAGGAGGCAGAAGCAGTGGAGGAAGTGTTAAATGTAGAGTTTTGTCCTGCAAGCCCTGGGGATTCCAAGACTTGTGGAGCAGCGCCTGTCCCCACAGACACCAAAGTCACCCAGTGCCCAGTCATCAAAATATAATGCCCTTTTCCATGCTTACTCATCCAAGTAACTGCGGTGAATTGCACCCTGACAGACATAAATTTAGCCAAGTGATGTTTGGGACATGTTGGTGTAGCTCAGGCACAGCTTTCTAAGAAAAGTAATGGCGACTTGGCAACTGGTACTGGGGGACTGCGATGGCCATCAGCTTTCGGAAACCATCTGTATCTACCAGGTGGAAAGGCAGCATTTCCGTGGCCAAGATTGGAGATAATGGAGTTCAACCTCTCAGCTTTTTCATGTGTAGGAGGAAACAATATTTTACGTGACCACAACTGTGGGACTGAGGGCTGGCTGCAGTGCTGAGAGAGGGCAGAGTACAGTGAACTGGACAAACTATTGAACTGTGAGTGAGGCGCTGATGGAGATGTTACAGTGGATTGAAAAAATTGTGGTGTGCTTGTTCGCTGAGATAGGTGAAAAACAGCAGGCATGTCCGCTTCCATTATAGCTGATGGCGGGCTCTCACTCAGCATGACTGGATCGGGCAAATAACTGGAGGTTCTGCAGTTAGAGACCTGTGTGACAATGCTTGGCACTGTAACAGAGGAGGAGGAAGAAGCAGCAGATGCGGTTCATGGGGCGGCTGATGATTGTTGAGGTCCGCTGGTAACCATTTCACCACAGTGGGATTGCCAGAGTAATGCATGTTGATTGCGCATGTGAAGGTTCATGCATGTAGTAGTCAAATTATTGCACTTTTTCCCTCTACTCAGTTTTTTTTGCAAAATTGCAAAGTTGTCTCATCCTCTGCAGTGTCAAAAAAAGCCCTGGTTAAGCAACCCTTGCCAACCCTGCAAGCTGCAGACCCGTGAATGCTGCTGGTCACAGTCACAGTTGTGGGTGAGGATGCATTGCTCATCATGGCTGCATCACTATGTGTCTGCGAGTATGGTGCAATGTAACCTTCTCATCTTCCTCCTCCTCAGGTGACCTACTCAGCTGTGTGCCTCTGTGTTCACGCCAACTGGGATCTACCATCTCATCATCATCCTCCTCTGTGTTATATTACTCACCCTTGGAGTCACCCTACTCCTTTTCCTGCCCTGATAGCACAGTACAGTCTGCGTAAGCCTCAGATATCTGAGTCTCATTAGGATCACCTCCCCACCTGGGTGTTAATGTCTGGTGGTGAGGGTCAGGATGATGCTCAGACCTACTTTGTCCTGCTCCGGATCCAAGCTAAAAAAAATTGGGGCATCAGTGCAGATTTCCTCCTGTTGACTCTGTGAAGCTTTTGAGTACTCTTCTGATGCCCACGGCATAGAATGTGTGAACAGCTCTTCAGACTCACCCATCTGTGGTTCCTAACAGTCAGTTGTACGGTTGAAGAGTTGTGATGAAGGGGGAACAAAGAGTAATTTGGGTGCCACCCCAGCGGACAGTATGGGTGTGATGTTGAGGCCACTTGAAGCTGCGCTTGCCATTCATTCGAGCACATACTCTTTCTGGTCCTCATCAACAAGGCATACCGCTGTGTGTCTGCTAAAGAAAGGTAATTGTGGAGAAACAGGGGTCAGTGGGAGTTCTCGTCCGCTGGCCCAGCTATCTTTAGCAAGACCACATGGACCAGGGCTCATACCACTGAAAGCCTGCTCTCTCTCCCCATGGGCATAACACTACTCAGACATTACAAGGTGAGGGTAAAACACTGTGGCAATACTTTATTGAACCACAACACACAATAGCAAACAGAATAGTGCCAGCAAATACCCAAGATGGTGCAAATTACAGAGTCTCATACTTCTGCTGACTCAGATTAGAGCTGCTTCCAGTGTCCCATAGCCCCACCAGTGGCTCCCCTCTTTTGGCAGGCCCCCACAGTGAGGAGGTAACAACAAGCTTAGGAAGCTAACCTAGAGCAGTGAGGTATGCGGCCAGGTGAACCAATTGTCTCAACCTGGATTCTTTAACCCCTTAATGTCCAATGACGTGCACAGTCCGTCATGGCAAGGTGTCAGTTTTGGCACCTTGACGGACTGTGCACGTCATGCCTTTGAACTACCACTGCGTGCAAACACGCAGTGGTAGTTCAGTGCCGACAGCTGTCACAGACAGCTGACAGGCATAGCAAGCGGTGCGGGGACCTTTGCAGTCGGTCCCCGCACCTACAGCGCTGTGATTGGTCAGTAAATGTGACTGACCAAACACAGCAGCGATCAGGCCGAAGAGGCTGAAATTTCAGCCTCTGCTGCCTGATCAGTGCAGGAGCTCGGCACTGCAGTGGCCGAGCTTCCTGCACTGACAGCCAGGAACGGCGCCCCCGCTGCCCTGGCTGTTAACCCCCTGACTGCTGCGATCGAGCGCGATCGCAGAGCTCAGGGGGGGAGGCAGAGGGTTGGGAGCTCCCTCTGCCTCAGATCGGCACACTGCAATGTATTTGCAGGGCCCGATATCTGCCTTGATGATCCGGGGGTTGTCATGACAACCTCGGGTCATCTAGCTGCGGAAAGCCGCTGTGACCATGCTCACAGCAGCTTTCACTATAGGTACAATGCATTGCAATGCTGGAGCATTGCAATGCATTGTAACTGCAATCAAAAGTAAAAAAGTGAAAGTCCCATAAAGGGACAAGGTAAAAAAAGCATTTTTTAAAAAAAATTGTAAAAAAAATTAAAGGGGCTCTCCAAGCGTGACATGACACCCGCAGACCATTCCATCAAAGTCTGCATTTAAAAACGGTGCTCCTTCCCTTCCGAGCTCTGCCATGCATCAAAATAGTGGTTTACCCCCACATATGGGGTATCAGCATACTCAGGACAAATTGCACAATAACTTTTGGGGTCCTCTTACCCTTTGGAAAATAAAAATTGGGGGTGGAAAGATCATTTTTGTGGAAAAGATATGATTTTTTAATTTTACAGCTCTACGTTATAACCTTCTGTGAAGCCCTTGGGGGTTCAAAGCTCTCAC
>JARQOD010000001.1:699037202-699236468 GCA_033576555.1 Oophaga sylvatica
TTGCACACAACTTATTTTATTTAAAATGACCACTAGTGCGGGGCGCCTTTAAAGGGACCCCAGCAGTGAAATTTTACTGTGGTAGTCTTTTGGGATTGGGAGTGGGGGTTCCCCGCACGTATTACTCTGACCCCCACCGCTGCCACCAATGTGAAGGAAACCCCGGTTCCTCCCACGTCACCAATGTGACGTCCCCAAAAAACAGTCACACTCCCCGGGGTTGCCCTCTTTGTCTCTCAGGTAAGAAAAGGGAACTAACCAAGAGCAAAGGGCCCCCCGGGGGAGGATGCCCTGTTCCCCACTGGGTATTCTAAGATTCGTGATCATTTTTAAAAGCTTCAGCCCAAAATTAATTTTAGGGTTTAAATTTGGGCTTAAGGGCGCACTAGTTTAATTCAAAAATTTTTCCAAGTAAGTATAAAAGGGAAAATTTCAGGGGATTTGCAGTCATATTACAATAAGGTAAAAGGTTTAGAGGTATTAAGCTAGGGGTTTCGGGGTTACCGGGCTGTAGGTTTGCATGTGGACGCCGGGAGCGCTGCGATCCACGGTAGGGTTTTTTTGTTCCCGGACAGTCCCCAAAACGGGGTGCCGTGCTCCCTTGGCGGTTGCCCCTTTTTCCCCCCTTCTTAGATCTTCATTGTCTTGTTTTTCCCTGAGAATAGAGTCTCCCAAACCGCTCCATTTTTTTTAAACCGGTTTGGCCCCCTCCCCTGGGTTTGTCGAGGGGGGGTAATTTTCTCCCCCCCTAAAGCCCCTTGCAGTTTTCCCAAAAACCCAAAGAAAGGTGTTAACTTTCTCCAGGACAAATTGGTCAGGACACGGGGGGAAGGTACCAGTGAATGCAGTTTTTTTTGGCCTGTCGCGGGGAGATCAAATATGGCCCATTTGGCCCTCCCAAGCGCCCCCAAACTCTTAAAAATCTAGGTCCCCGGCCCCTCCCCGACTCGGGAGTCGCACTGTTTAATGGCCCCAGGGCCGGGTGGATCACCCCGGGTATTTTTTATGGCCTGTAACTCGAATGGGTGCTCTTAATTTTATAAAATTTTAGAACAGAGTCGTTGTGGCTGGGAGCAATGTGTTTTTAGTGTCTAGCTGACAGGTATAATTAATTGAAGCCCCTCAAAGGGACCCGCAGGCCCCTGTACCGTGGCTTCAGAATAAAGGTTTAAAGTCTTGTTTTGGCCTTATCTCCCTTATCATCTTAACAGACCTTGCTATTCAACATTGGAGCAGTAAATCCTGTTTTGGGCCTGATCTACTTAGCATAGTAAAGACCTTGTTATTCACAGTGGAGACTAAACCCTGTTGTCTTATATGCCTACAGGCCATGGGGTTTTGGAGCAGTTAGCTGCCTTGTGGCTCTGTGAATTCAGACAAAATGGCAGCTGGGACAGGCCAATATCCAAGATGGTGGCTGTTCCTTCATCACACCCTGTATGGCTCCTGCGCTTGTAGTCACACAGAAAAGCAGGAGGAGGCGGATCCAGGTGAGGGTATAGAACTGGCGAGCACAGAGGCTTGGGAAGTGCTTCCACCAGGGGTGGGATTCAAATTTTTAACAGGTTCTGTGTTTGTGCGTCGGAAAACTACACCCATTTTAAGTCACACCCATTTTTAAGACACGCCCATTTTTAAAGCCACACCCATTCACACACACACCTTTTCCTCAAAAAAAAAAGTAGGGGAGCAGTCAGTTGAAAAACAATAAATTAGAATGGGATCAGAACAGTGCACATTCTGGCCAGCGGCTCTCCTGACCCGAGTGTGACAGCTGCATATATTTCTATGCAGCTGTCTCACTTGACTGACCGGCTGGCCAGGCTGTGCACTACATTCTGATTAAGAAGTCTCTTTCTAGTCTCATACTGAACTGAAGATTAAACTATAGTATTATGTAGCTGGGACTTACAGTTCTACCTTCTATCCAGAAATACAATATACAATAATTAGTGATGAGTGAACGTACTCGGATAAGTTGTTATCTGAGCATGCTCGGGTTCTAACCGAATGTCTTCTGCATGCTCGAAAAATATGTTCCAGTCCCCGCGGTTGCATGTCTCATGGCTGTTCGACACCCGCAACACATGCAGGGATTGCCTAACAAACAAGCACATTTGCTCATCAATAATAATAATAATGTATTTATTTCTCCAAGGATAGGGTCACACGACCGTATTTTGTCTCATCCGAGAAAATCGTTCCGATTAAGCTAATCACACTCTGATCGGAGTTTGATCAGAGTGTGCTCACAGCGTGCTCCGATTTTCGCGGATGTGGAGAAGGTGGAAATAAAAAGTTCCCCATCTTCTTCATTCTGTAAAGCTGTGAAAATCAGACTGCACTCAGATGTCATCCGAGTGCAGTCTGATTTTTTTTTTCACGGACTCACTGATATTCCTGGCTGAGTGCGATCCCATAATCGGATGCAACTCGTGCGTGCTGCCATTTTTTCTTCTGACCAAAAATACGATTGTTTGGATCAGCCTAAAGTCGATACTACATAATATCTGAATAATAAACGTGTGTCTAATATCTAGACAAATGGGGAGATGCTGGGACTTATACTAGTGATTGTAATAATAGAACATATTTATTGTATTACCTGCAGTAATCTCTATAGATCAGATGCCAATATGCAATGCTGGGACTTACAGTTCCCCCGCCACCACTGCATGTACAGTAACTAAGGTACGATATAGGTATTACTGTCATCTTTATAAAGTAGACCGTATAAAAAGCCGCAGGATGTAAATGTGACTCTATACACCTGGGTACATACAAGTGGATTGCAAGCTTCTCGGTAATAATGTCTAAGAAGGCACCATGATCTGGGAGCTGGTGGTCTGTCTCCAGCTGGGTGGCTTTCTACAGCTGTGCCCTACAGACAGCTCTGAGCATAGACATCAAGCTCTCCAGAGAAGAAGACAACGCAGGGGGCTAGAAGAACTGCTCTTCCATGGAAGCCTTACTACTCTGACCGGCGTCTATCTATCATAGATAGACGCCTGTTGTGAATGGGTTTGAGATGAGTTCTGAGCAGAGGCTCCCTCTGGTGGTTACAAGCGGTGCTAGTCTGTCCAGTGAAGATTGTGAGGACTGGGAATCAGGTGTTACTGATTGGTCTTATATAAGGGAGTCACCTTCCCATCAGGGTTGCCGGTGATCAATTGTTCTGGTCTGGATCCTTTATTCCTGTTTCCCTTGTAGCCTGCTGTGTCGTGTCTGCATCTCCTGCTAACAGATAAGACATTTTCTTCTTTTGTGTTTGTGCTATATTTTTGCATTTTGTCCTGCACTTCTGTGGGGGCCTTCAGGGTCCCCTCCAGGGGCTTCTGCCCTCTCAGTTTTGTTCAGCCACTGATGTTTGTACTTTTGCTTTTTCCAGTTTTTTCAGTGGCTGCTGTTTTGATTTTGTTACACCAGAGAACTAATTTAGGTGGAAGAGGTCGTGTGATCTCAGGTGTTTTTGAAATTAGTAGAGTTGGTGCCTTTCAGGGTTTTCTGGGATTGCAGTAAGTACCCTTCCTATCCTTTTCTATTTAGTTAGTTTGGGCCCCAGCGTTTGCTCATACTATTTTCTTTCTGTGTCAGTATTTTATCTTGTCTAACCGCCATTACTTGTTTGGGGGCTTTCTATTATCTTTGGGGTTCTGCTCCGGGGCAGATAGCTTTCCTATTTCTATCTTTAGGTGTAGTTAGTTTCTCAGGCTGTGACGAGGCTTCTAGGACCAACGTAGGAACGCTCCACGGCTGCCTCTAGTTGTGGTGGTTAGTCAGGGTACTGCAATCTCATAGATTCCAACTGCTCTGGTGTATTGCCTTTTTTACCTGCACTCCTCAGCTACCGAATCATAACAGTATCACCGACCTTCCTGTTTCTCAGAGAATGACCACCATCTGGGTAATTTGTGATAGGTTTTCCAAAATGATACATCTTGTGCCATTACCTAAGTTGCCTTCCTCCTCTGAATTGGTGCCGTTGTTCCTTCAGCACGTGGTTCGTTTACACGGCATTCCTGAGAACATTGTGTCTGACAGAGGAGTCCAGTTTGTTTCCAGATTTTGGAGGACTTTTTGTTCTAAACTGGGTGTTCAATTGTCTTTCTCCTCGGCATTTCATCCTCAGACCAATGGTCAAACTGAGAGAACAAACCAGACATTGGAGACTTATCTAAGATGCTTTGTGTCTGCTGATCAGGATGACTGGGTCTCTTTTTTGCCTTTGGCTGAGTTTGCTCTTAATAATAGGGCTAGCTCTGCCACTTTGATGTCTCCATTTTTCTGTAATTCTGGGTTTCACCCTCGATTTTCTTCAGGACAGACGGAGGCTTCTGTCTGTCCAGGTGTTGACTCTGTTGTGGAGCGTATGCAACAGATTTGGGACCAGGTAGTGGAGAGGTTGTCCCTCTCTCAGGAGAGGGCCCAGCGGTTTGCTAACCGGCATAGGACTGATGGTCCTCGGTTTAAAGTGGGGGACTTGGTCTGGTTGTCCTCAAAGAATATTCCTATGAGAGTAGCATCTCCTAAATTTAAGCCTAGGTTCATTGGACCTTATAAGATCATGGAGATTATTAATCCTGTTTCTTTTCGTTTGCTTCTTCCAGGGACATTTAAGATCCATAACGTGTTCCACAAGTCCTTGTTGAAGAGGTTTGTTGAGCCAGTGGTTCCTGCTGCTGTGCCTCCTGACCCTGTTTTGGTTGAGGGCAATCTGGAGTATGTGGTTGAGAAAATATTAGATTCTCGTTTTTTCTAGACGGAAACTCCAGTATTTGGTTAAATGGAGAGGTTATGGTCAGGAAGACAATTCTTGGGTGTTTGCTTCGGACATCCATGCTAGGAGACTTATCCGTGCGTATCATAGAACTCATCCTGACCGACTTGGTTGCTCAAATGAGGGTTCGGTGACCCCTCCTCAAGGGGGGGTACTGTTGTGAATGGGTTTGAGATGAGTTCTGAGCAGAGGCTCCCTCTGGTGGTTACAAGCGGTGCTAGTCTGTCCAGTGAAGATTGTGAGGACTGGGAATCAGGTGTTACTGATTGGTCTTATATAAGGGAGTCACCTTCCCATCAGGGTTGCCGGTGATCAATTGTTCTGGTCTGGATCCTTTATTCCTGTTTCCCTTGTAGCCTGCTGTGTCGTGTCTGCATCTCCTGCTAACAGATAAAACATTTTCTTCTTTTGTGTTTGTGCTATATTTTTGCATTTTGTCCTGCACTTCTGTGGGGGCCTTCAGGGTCCCCTCCAGGGGCTTCTGCCCTCTCAGTTTTGTTCAGCCACTGATGTTTGTACTTTTGCTTTTTCCAGTTTTTTCAGTGGCTGCTGTTTTGATTTTGTTACACCAGAGAACTAATTTAGGTGGAAGAGGTCGTGTGATCTCAGGTGTTTTTGAAATTAGTAGAGTTGGTGCCTTTCAGGGTTTTCTGGGATTGCAGTAAGTACCCTTCCTATCCTTTTCTATTTAGTTAGTTTGGGCCCCAGCGTTTGCTCATACTATTTTCTTTCTGTGGCAGTATTTCATCTTGTCTAACCGCCATTACTTGTTTGGGGGCTATTATCTTTGGGGTTCTGCTCCGGGGCAGATAGCTTTCCTATTTCTATCTTTAGGTGTAGTTAGTTTCTCAGGCTGTGACGAGGCGTCTAGGACCAACGTAGGAACGCTCCACGGCCGCCTCTAGTTGTGGTGGTTAGTCAGGGTACTGCAATCTCATAGATTCCAACTGCTCTGGTGTATTGCCTTTTTTACCTGCACTCCTCAGCTACCGAAACATAACAGACGCCGGTCAGACCACCTCAGTCCACACAGACACACTCCTCCAGCTCCACTCCAGGGCCCAGGCAGCGCCACAGCTCAGCTCACACAGTACCTCTCTCCTCTCCGGCTCCGCCTCGTGACTAAAGAAGATGGCTGCGGCCGTGCCGCTACCCAATCGCCGCACTGCAGAGATCAGTCGGCGGGGGCCGGGGCTGGCGGTGTGTTGCGGCGCTGCAAAATAGTACTGGACATGGGCGTACCCAGGATCAAAACTAGGGGGGGGGCAAGCCAATGTCGCATCTTACACAGGTTACATCATATACACTGTACATTATCCTACATATTAGGTATGGAGCATTAGAACTGTTGTATATTGTATAATACAGCAGTGTATGCGACACTACGCTGTATATACCATATATTATACATGGCAGTCGTGCTCATGTCAGGAGCGGTACCAGCAAGTCCGAGGATTGCAGTGCGATCCTCGCATGAGTTATACGGCCGTCTGTCTATGCCCTTGTTATAATAATACTGAAATATTAATCCATTATTAAAGTATTAAGGAGCTCACAAGTAAAAAAAAGCCCCCTACCTCCCCTGTCCCCCACCCACACCCCAACAGCCCATCGTCTCACATGCACCCCTTAGTGTTCTGTCCCACTGACCCCACAATACCCCCATCCTCTTACATTCAACCCCAGTGACCTGTCCACTCTCCCTCACAATACCCCATCCTCTCACATCAACCCCTGTGCACCAGCCCTCACAATATCCCCATCCTCTCACATTAACCCCCCCAGTGCCCTAGCCCCCAAAATACCCCATACTCTTACATTCACCCCAGTGCCCTGTACCCCTCCCCACAATACCTCATCCAACCCCCCCAGTGCCCTAGCCCCCACAATACCCCCATCCTCTTATTCACCCCAGTGCCCTGTACCCCTCCCTCACAATACCCCCATCCTCTCACATTAACCCCCCCAGTGCCCTAGCCCCCACACTACTCCCATCCTCTTATTCACCCCAGTGCCCTGTACCCCTCCCCCACAATACCCCCATCCTTTCACATTAACCCCCCCAGTGCCTTGGCCCCCACAATACCCCATCCTCTTACATTCACCCCAGTGCCCTGTACCCCTGCCCCACTGTACCCCCATCCTCTCACATTAACCCCCACAGTGACCATGACATGCCTGAGCAGAATGAATTTAATAAATTCCATCCCCTCTTACCATGAAGCTGCAGGCAGTGGCTGAGGCAGGAGCAGGAAGTGTCCAGTGTCTGCAGACAGAGGGCACTAGGACCCAGTGTGGCTGAGACAACCAGAGCCTGCACATGCACAGCAGAAAGTGAAACTACAGCTGCTGCCGACCAGGAAGGAAGAAGCTCCTCTCTGGTGAGACAGCAGCTCCGTGCACATTACTCCCATGGTACCGGATCGCCGCTCTGATTCTCCTTGGTTCGGGGAACCGGCTGCTTTTTGAACAACCGGTTCCATCGAACCGGCTGAATCCCACCCCTGGCTTCCACATGCCAGAAGCACTTCATCCTAATCTGCATAGCAAGTCAAATCACTGGCGGACAGAGAGAAAAGGGCCCCTGTGCAAGAATTATATATGGGGCCTTTGCAACCCAAGAGCGCTTAAAAATGCAAAATTGCACCTGCTTTGGAGGTAGAAATGGGCCCCCAACCTCTTGGGCCCCTGTGTGACCAATGCAATGTCCGCCCGAGTCAAATCCTTATTTCTCAGTAATAGAGGAACGGAAGCCGCCATATAAATGTTTTGCTGGACTTGCCTTGTAAAGAGCTTCATGTGCATATAAACAGTTTGGGAGGTGAAACTCTGCTGACAGACTCCTTAATCTAGTTAAAAACACCACAAAACACAGCGTAATGTATCACCTAATGTCAACTGTCTAGAGATAGGCCCTTCACATGGGCGGCAGAGAAGACGTCCCATTCACACGACAACATGAGCAACCATTGTTTACAAGGGTTGGGGAACGCCTCAGCCATCTCTCCGCGCCTGCAGCGAGCGTCAGCTGCCTCACATCACCACAGACAATTACAAACTGCCGCCGCCGCCGCCGCACGTGACCGAGCGCTGCTCTCGGATTCCCTGTCTATCAAACGCGTTCTGGCCGCGCTAGGTGAAGACGCACATGCGCATTTGAGTCGCACCGCGGCGGAGAGCGGGCTCCCAGTGCGCGTGCGCGTAGCTCGCTCCTGCACCAACACAAAGAGGAGGGGCCCAGCTCTGATGGGATCATTATTTGGCAGGAAGGCGAGGCCTGGTCCTTGCAGGAGATACACAGCAGTGTGCACGGGAAGCCAGCGCTAAATCTGGCAGTGTGTAAAAGGGGGAGGGCGGCGAGAGAAAGAGAACTGGAGTGTCTGAGCGGAGGGCTTGGAAGTTCGCAGGGAGCGGACAGTGAGGCGAGAGCTGCGCTGCCACAGAATCCCGGCGTCTGACAAAGGAGGAGGGGGCGGCACCGGGAGAGAAGACCCCCGTGAAGGTAAGGCCTGCTGTGGCCCCCGGGCCTCTCCTCTGGCGCGCAGAGGCGCCTCCTTGTGTTCCCCCTCCGGTCAGTGACGTCACGGTGGCTGGCGGCGAGGTATGACGTCAGAGCGCTATTGTTTCCCGGAGGATCCTCGCGGTGTGTGGGAGGCAGCAGACACATGAGGCGGGGACCCGGGGGCAGCCTCGCTGGAAGGCTCGTCTGTGTCTCGGGCTTCCTTTGTCTGCTGCCTTCCGCCCCCTCCCCCTCCCGTCTCCTTCTACAGGGCTGAAGTGCTGGCTGCTGCAGGTTTGTAAATACTACAACATGGCTGACACCGCCTGCTAGCTGCGGATCCGCCAGGGTGAGAGCCCCTGCACTGGCAGCATAGGAATGCCGAGTGTGAGCAGGCCTGGGATTGGGGGCGTACCGGAATCTGCTGGTGATCGTCTCTGAGAATGGGGGCACACATTGGATGAATGAATGTCATCTCCCATCATTGTCATTGCTGCCTGCAGTTAGTAAAGAATTCCACGTGACCTTGTGAAGGCTGCAGGGTGGGCTTCATACATGACGTGAATGATCTGTACACAGCGGCCGTGGTCAGGTGTTGGCTCCTCGCTGGTCAATAGTCTTGTAAGTTGTCAAACTTTCTGGCACAGTTTACAAGGGCAGGGTTCACCAACTCCAGTCCTTAAGGCCCACCAACAGGTCATGTTTTCCGGATTTCCTTTGTATTGCACAGATGATGCAATTATCACCTGGGCAATACTAAGGAAATCCTGAAAACACAACCTGTTGGTGGGATTGAGGACTGGAGTTGGGGAACCCTGTACTAGGGCACCCAACACGAGCCGTTACTGGTGTCCGTGGTTTTACCATAGAGCAGTAAAGTATGTGGTAAAGGTAAGCATGTTTTTTTTTTTTTTTTTTTTAACAAGCCCATGGCTGCTAGTCTCGCTATCCCACAAGTTAGACATCATCATAGCGCTCTCTAGCCTGAGTCTTATCAGGATGTATCAATAAGCAGATAAGTTCTTCTGGTTTGATCTGTGGAGGTAGGGAGTCGAAAAGTTATTTCAGTACAATTTCCCCCCCCCCCACATAGACTTATTACATTTAATGTTGTCCAACCCCTTCAAATCTGGTGGGAATTACTGTACTGTATATCCAATGAAGGCATGTATATGTATGAGGGTTTCACAACTCCCGTGTTTTGGGCATGTTGACTTCTAATGCTTGATCCTTTTATGTGATAATCAGCTGCCAAAGGTATTTGGCAGAGGCTTTTTCCTTTCACACCTTTTTTTAATCTGCATTTGCAAGTTGTCACCTAAAAGCAGTTTTATAGTTCAAGTGGATTTGTTTCAGATAGTTTATCAGAATAATTATTCATTTTTATAGCGCCATTTATTCCATGTGAAAGGGGCATGCATAGACAAGTACAATAACCATGAGCAATACAAGGCACACACAAGTACAGAAGGAGAGAGGACCTTGCCTGCGAGGGCTTCAGGTTCCTTTTGAAGGTTTCTGTGGTAGGTGAGAGTCTGATGTGTTAAGGTAGAGAGTTCCAAAGTATGGGGGAAGCACGGGAGAAGTCTTGTATGTGGTTGTGGGAAGAAGAGAGGGGAATAGAGAAGGTGATCTTGAGAGAATTGGCATATGTCTTTGTGGGCGTGAGGAATAACACCATTTCTGGTTATCATATAACTAGAATTTTGCACTTTTCTCTAATGCAGATTTTTTCTCTAAGGGCGCTGTTAGACGGTCATTTAAATCGGATGGACTGACTGGAGGCTCTCCCGACCAAGCGTGACAAACTTATATATTTCTATGCAGCTGTCTCGCTCAGATGGGGAGAGCCGCGACTAGTCGGAGCATTGCGGTCCAATTTATACGCCATTTGAATGCGCCCATTTCAGTTGGAGGTGTTAGGTGGAGACTAACTGCTATGCCTCCCATACACAGTACACACAGAGACAAGAAGCATTCTTGCTCTGCTTTCTCTGTAGAAGCTGAGACAAACTGCAGAATGAAGGACACTATACAACTAGCAATGTACTGAGCTGTGTGACTGAATCCAGCACTGGAGTGAGGTAAAACCATTACTTGACTTTTCTGCTCAATCTACCTGTTCTCTCCCTGTAATGAGTATGTCTCATTCTTCCTCCCTCTCTATGGAGTATAGAGGTGCTTGAAAGTTTGTAAATCCTTCAGCATTTCCCTTATTTTTGCATAAATTTAACCGATAACTTCATCAGATTTTCACACAAGCCTCAAAAGTAGATAAAGAATCAAATGAAAAAGTCAATTACACTGTTTCTTTTCAATTAGGAAAATAATCCAATATCACATGAATGTGAAATTGGGAGTTTGGTGTTTTCTATCAACTGGATGTGTAAATAGTGTGATTGGGCCTGATTTAGTTAAAGAAAAAATATCTATCAAAGACTAATCTTCACACAACACATGTTTGTGTATCATGACATGAGCAAAGGAGATTTCTGAGGACCTCCAAAAGAGTTGTTGATGCTCAGCAGGCTAGAAAAGCTTATAAAACAAGTCTCTAAAGAGTTTATACTTCACCAATCTGCAATCGACCGACAAAGAACCCAAGGTAACCTCTAAGCAACTAAAGGTTTCTCATATTAGCTGTTTTAATGTTCGTGAATCCGCTATTAAGATGATTTCAATTGGCAATGATGTTCATGGTAGGATTACAAGGAGTAAGCCGCAGCTCTCCCAAGAGAACATTGGTGCCCATGTGCAGTTTTCTAAAGATACCTGGACAAGTCAGAACGCTGCTGGATAAATCTTTTATGGATGGTTGTGACCAAAATAGAGCTTTTTGGTTAAAATAAGAAGCATTATGTTTTGAGAGAGAAAAAGCGCTAAACTGAAGCTTAAAAACGTCTTCACACATCTGTGAAACGTGGTAGTAACATGGTTTGGGCCTGCTTTGCTGCAACTGCGCTGGAGCAATGAGTTCTGAATTAAATCAGCAAATTCTCAAGGAAAATGTTAAGACTGATGTTGATGAAACTCAAGTGAATGTGTTAAATGCACAAAAATCGTTTTACAAAAAGATTGGTTAAAGAATGAAGTTAAAAGGATTGATCACTGCTAGGACAACCCCTTTTGTTATGTTTGGCGCCAATGTAATAAAAAAAAAAAAGCTTATTCTCTCCTTCCGTGTCAGCGCCGTTCCAGTTGCCGGTTCTCACGCGGTTATGCCACATGAGCTCAGCGCCCAATCAGCGCTAGCCTCACTGTCTCTGGCTTTGGACAAATCAAACATCAAGAGGAAGTCAGAGAGCAGCCGAAATGTGGAAAGACATGAAGCAATCAATTTGTCAGAGAAAACCTAACAGAGTTGAAGCTGTTTTGTAGGGAGTAATCGGCTAAAATTCCTCCAAGGACTAATTCATAATTATCAGAAATGTTGAGATGCAGTTATTACAGCACATGGAGGTCACACTGATACTGAAATCAAAGGTTCACATATTTCTACTACTCAGTCGTGACATTGGATCAGTTTCCTTGTTTAAAAGAAATGTCAGTCTAATGTATTTGGTTCATTTTTTTTAATTGGGTTTTCTATTTTTAGCACTTGTGTGAAAATCTGGAACTTTGAACATTCTGAAGGGTTCATAAACTTTCAAGCACCACTATAATAGGAGGTGTAACCTGGCACCTCAGTCTCTCAGTCCATCTTGCAAGAAAGAATGACTTGAGTACCACCTCCATCTATAGTTGATGGCTTATAAATGTAGAACAAAGCAAATTACTCTAAGATGTATTACCGTATATACTCGTGTATAAGCAGAGATTTTCAGCACCTTTTTTTGTGCTGAAAATGCCCCCTCGGCTTATACAAGAGTCATTGTGCAGAAACCAGTGGGGGAAGGGGTGCGGCGGCAGGAGCTGGTGGCTAGGACATCATACTCACCCTCCCCGTGCCATCGCTGAACGTCTCCTGCAATCCTCAGTTGTCCCGGCTTCCTTCAGCTCTCCTGTGATGAGCGGTCACATGTTACCGCTCATTAAGGTCATGTAATATGGACGCAACTCCACTCCCATAGGCGTGGTGTCCATTTTCATGGCCTTAATGAGCGGTACCACGTGACCGCTCAGCACAGGGGCGCTGCATGAAGCCGGGACAACTGAGGATTGCAGGGGACGTTCAGCGATGGCACGGGGAGGGTGAGTATGATGCAGGACGGCGGGGAGCACGGAGGAGAATGGGGGAGGACGTGGGGAGCACAGAGGAGGACGAGGTAGCACAGAGGAGAATGGGGGAGGACTGGGGGGAGTACGGAGCAGGACGGGTAGAGCACGGAGCAGGACGGCGGCTTATACACCCGGCTTATACTTGAGTCAATAAGCTTACCTAGTTTTCCGTGGCAAAAATTAGGGGCCTCGGGTCGGCTTATACTCGAGTATATACGGTACATTTCTTATATTAACTTGTACTATTGACTTATAAAAAGTTTCTGAAAAATACAGTGACCATTTAACCATAAAACTGCTTTGAAAGCTTTGCTGACCAATATGGTTTGCATCGTTTTAGCCATTGTATGAGGGCAGCAATATTCATATTTGGGTAGTTGAAATTTTTACTAAATAAAATAATCATTTTATACATTTCCTATTGGATACTAAAATGTAAAACCACATTTTAGACGTTTTCCTCAAAACTTCTGATCATGGTATTGAAAACGTCTTCCCATCCTGAATCACATTGATATACTGCACAGAATAGTCGCATCTGCGATAAGTTGCGTTTGTGAATACACAAATGACCACTTGCTTTGTATGCCACTTGGCCTAGATTACTTCTGGGCATGTTTTGTTAATTTTAATGTGCACTATATGGTCACTGTTTCATCAAACTTTACATAAATTAACAATATAGCTGAACCTAAGAAAATATGTAATACATCTTAAAGGTAACCTGTCACCTCCTTTTTTGGATATAAGCTGCGGCCACCGCCTTTAGGGTTCCCCTTAAGGCCGGGGTCACACTTGCGAGAAACTCGCACCTCAATACCCGGCACTGCCGCCGGCACTCGGGACCGGAGTGTGCGGCTGCATGTGTTTCTATGCAGCTGAATGCTCCGGTCCGAGTGCCGGGTGTTGAGGTGCTAGACTCGTGTGAATTTCTCGCAAGTGTGACCACGGCCTACGTCAGATATGCGCTTTTTTTTTCTACACTTAAGTGACTCTTCTTCCCTCATGAACTCATCATTCACTGAAAGTCTTTCAAAATCTTAGTCATAACAAGATGGCCTGCCAGTTGACTGGTGATCAGATTACAGCTGGAGAAGGTAGGATCAGTGTGAAATAGGCTGGGACAAATTGTGCAGCTTCTTTCTGTCCCCCCCCACCTCACCCTAGTGATGGATTCAGAACTACACTGCTCAGTACTGTTGTAAAAGTCTACATAGACAGGAGAATAGGAATCTCTCTGTGTATAGAGGAGACATCATATCAGGTCATCTTCACACACTAGATCAGAGACAGCTGAAAATTAGAGATGAAGTCTGCATTGGAAAAACTGGTGAACAATACAAGTCATATAATAAAAATGGTGGAGTTTTTCATGCACACACTTGAAATGACAGGTACGGAGATTGTCCAGGATTTAAATAATTACATGAACGGGAATTATCTTGTGTAACAATAGAACAATTTTACAGATGGTCATAATAAAAACAATCCTATTGTTTTCTGCGTTACAGTACAGACTGTATAAGATTACACACAATCTGTATAGTCTGAATGTATATATTACCTTCCATCTGTTATTTCCTAACTTACCAAATATATATGAGGAAGATACAGGAAACTAAGGCTGTGTTTCCATGGTACGGAAACACAGCGCTTTGGACGGAGCGGAAATTCCGCTCCGCCCAAAGCCCCACCCCCTTAACGCGCGCTCATTCCGGATGTGTTCAGGACACCTCCGGAACACATCCGGAATGACCGCAGGGCTACATAGCCCTGTGTTATTTCCCTTGCGGCGACGCAGCGTCGCCGCAAGGGACTAAGACATGCTGCGGTCTGAAAAGACGCACCGCATGTCCGTTAACACAGGTCTTCCGCCTGCGTGTTTTTAAGCATAGTGGAGACCGGATTTCTTGAAATCCTCTCCACTATGCTGTAACATCTAGACGCTGCGTGTTTGACGCTGCGCCAACACACAGCGTCAAACACGCAGCTAATCTGGACTGTTTCCTGATAGTGGAAACATACCCTAATGGCAATATGATTGTAGGATCAGATGATACAGTGTACAGTCTGTTACTATGGAGATGCATAGAGGTAGGAAATCTCACAATTTGGGAGTTGATTCGTTTTAGATGCTGTGAGATATGGGAAAATGTCTAATTGATATCATTGTGATATCTGAGGTGAATTCCCTGTCATACAGTTTTGCGCAAAAATACTTGCTCCAATCTCAGCCCCACCCTTGGCATTCCCCCCAGGCCATAAGAGAAGTCAAATACCCCTCAAACAATATGACTTCATTATCCAGCGAAGGCACTTCCTTGTACAGAGGAGACCATGTTTTTTTTTTTAATTAGCTCCATCAACAAGGCCTTTGAAACTTTCCCCATTGGTTGAAGGGTTGCAAAAGGCATAGACCCTGTGTCCCCAGCAATTATCACAAGGGTGTGAACTCTTGCACAGTTACCAGCCAACTGGCTTCCATTGTTTGACTCAGGCTGCCATGCAGACATTGTGGCACCACAGGTCCCGGGTTCCCAGCACAAGGCTCTTCAGATATAGAATCTAGAAAATGACCTGTAATAAGAGTGCAATATCTCTGAACCTAGCCGAGCACATAATCGGAATCTGCATTCCTTTCCCGCAAGCCATACCATGCAGCCACCTCTGGAATTCTGCGTTGTATAAAAGCATAGCTACCAGGAATCAGGGGTGGTTTGATTTAAATCACACCGATTTAAATCATGATTTAAATCAAATGATTTTTTTCTATTTAAATCAGATCGATTTAAATCGTGATTTTAATCATGATTTAAATCACTGATTTAAATCAAAAGATTTTTTTTAATATAAATCTAAAACTTTCAATCATTGTTCAATTAACTCCACACTTCTAGCTTGGTTTCACTTTCTGTAGCTTGGTTTCAGTTTCTTTTTCCATTCAGTTGACATGCCCAAACTTGTTGGATAGTCAGTCAGCAGTACTTGGCTGTAGTAACAATCAAACTTCAGAAGTGATCTGCGTGAGCCATGGCAGGTCGTAAGAGAGACCCTATTTGGGTTCATTTTGTTGAGATGCCAGCAGAGCTTGGAAAGAAAGGTGGGAGAGCAAAGTGCAAATACTGTCAAAAGGATATCCAAGGAGTTGTTTGCCGTTTGAAATCACATTATGAAAACTGCAACCAGAAGGGAAATGAAGATGTTGATAGTGATACAACTAATGTCAATGAACCCCCACAGCTTCTTATGCACCAGGACCCTAGCACTAGTGGTAAGTCTGGCAATTACAACCTATTTTAGCAGACGTTTTACTGGGATGGTTAAAGTCTATGAAAAGAAAAATTTCTAGCACTAGTTCTGGAGTATAGAATTTAAATTTATGTTAAGGTAATATTTCACAGAAGATTAACGTTAAGTAAAAATAAGAGTGTGTATACGCCTATTTTTTTTTTTATTGTAGGCTACAATTCACTTTTGAAGTCTGCCAAATTGACCATTTTTAAAAAAAAAACATTTTTAAAACTTTTGTGACATAATTTTTTTCAGTTGCTCTGATATTACTAGTATTACAGCAACTTCACCGGAAACTTGAGTAGCATAACTTTTGAGACAGCCCTTATAGGACGAGGACCATTACATTGTTCAAAAGTTTGTTTCAAAATATTTTCGTTATATTTCTTCAAATACGCAGTCAAATTATATTTTTAATTACTGTGCTTTCAGGGTCAAATATGGCTTGTGCTGCACGTGACAATCAATATCTGGGTACAACTTCAACAAAGCAGCTCAACAAAAAACTTTGCGTGCAAAGTGCAGGGTGGATTGATTTAAATCACGCCGATTTAAATCAACGATTTAAATCATGATTTAAATCAAATGATTTTTTTCTATTTAAATCAGATCGATTTAAATCGTGATTTTAATCATGATTTAAATCACTGATTTAAATCAAAAGATTTTTTTAATATAAATCACGACTAAAATCTAAACTTTCAATCATTGTTCAATTAACTCCACACTTCTAGCTTGGTTTCACTTTCTGTAGCTTGGTTTCAGTTTCTTTTTCCATTCAGTTGACATGCCCAAACTTGTTGGATAGTCAGTCAGCAGTACTTGGCTGTAGTAACAATCAAACTTCAGAAGTGATCTGCGTGAGCCATGGCAGGTCGTAGAGAGACCCTATTTGGGTTCATTTTGTTGAGATGCCAGCAGAGCTTGGAAAGAAGGTGGGAGAGCAAAGTGCAAATACTGTCAAAAGGATATCCAAGGACTTGTTTGCCGTTTGAAATCACATTATGAAAACTGCAACCAGAAGGGAAATGAAGATGTTGATAGTGATACAACTAATGTCAATGAACCCCCACAGCTTCTTATGCACCAGGACCCTAGCACTACTGGTAAGTCTGGCAATTACAACCTATTTTAACAGACATTTTACTGGGATGGTTAAAGTCTATGAAAAGAAAAATTTCTAGCACTAGTTCTGGAGTATAGAATTTAAATTTATGTTAAGGCAATATTTCACAGAAGATTAACGTTAAGTAAAAATAAAAGAGTGTGTATACGCCTATTTTTTTTTATTGTAGGCTACAATTCACTTTTGAAGTCTGCCAAATTGACCATTTTTTAAAAAAACATTTTTAAAACTTTTGTGACAATTTTTTTCAGTTGCTCTGATATTACTAGTATTACAGCAACTTCACCGGAAACTTGAGTAGCATAACTTTTGAGACAGCCCTTATAGGACGAGGACCATTACATTGTTCAAAAAGTTTGTTTCAAAATATTTTCGTTATATTTCTTCAAATACGCAGTCGAATTATATTTTTAATTACTGTGCTTTCAGGGTCAAATATGGCTTGTGCTGCACGTGACAATCAATATCTGGGTACAGCTTCAACAAAGCAGCCCAACAAAAAACTTTGCGTGCAAAGTGTAGAAAAATTCCTCTTAAAGACTACGACGAGCCAGAAAGAACATTTTGATGAATTAATTGCTAAATTCATATTTGCAACCAATTCTTCTTTCCGACTAGCTGAACACCCATTGTTTGTACAAATGATCGAAGGAATAAGACCAGGCTACAAACCACCAAGTAGATTTGATATCTCAAACGTTAGAGATAGGCTATTGTTAAAAAGTACTTACTCTCTGTAGTTCAATTCTGATTGTTTAATAGTGCAAATAAAAATTATTAGGTTTCATAATCATCAACTGTTTTAATATTTTTATTTGTGTAAAATAATTTGATTTGCAAAAAGACAAAGTTTTGCTTGTGTACAACTTGATTAAAAAATCCTATTTAAATCAAAAAAATCCGATTTAAATCAAAAAAATCCGATTTTTTTGATTTTTTTTAAAAAATCATGATTTTTTATCCACCCTGGCAAAGTGTAGAAAAATTCCTCTTAAAGACTACGACGAGCCACAAAGAACATTTTGATGAATTAATTGCTAAATTCATATTTGCAACCAATTCTTCTTTCCGACTAGTTGAACACCCATTGTTTGTACAAATGATCGAAGGAATAAGACTAGGCTACAAACCACCAAGTAGATTTGATATCTCAGGAAAACATCTTCAGGCTGTATACGACAAAGAAAGAGCGGCTTGTACAAAATATTTGAAAGACAAAGTTGTTAACATGAGCTTGGATGGTTGGAGCAACATCCACAACGACCCCATCATTTGCACTTGTGTCACAACAGAAGATGGTGAAACTTACCTTACAGACACAATCGACACATCTGGAAATTCACATACTGCTGAATATTTACTTGAAATTGCTAAGAACTCAATTCACCAATGCCAAGAACAGTTTGGATGTAAAGTAAGGAGCTTAGTTACTGATAACGCAAGCAATGTGGCAAAAATGCGAGCGGAACTGGCACATGAGGATGACACAAATGTCATTACATACGGTTGTTCTGCCCATTTGTTGCATCTTTTGGCAAAAGACCTGCATATTTCGGGTGTCAAGGAACATGTTGTAGAAATTGTTAAATATTTCTGCAATAATCATTTTGCACATGCAACCTACAAGGAAATGGGAGGACTGAAGTTGGTTCTACCACAAGATGTTAGATGGAATACCTTGGCTGAATGCTTGGAACTGTTTATTAACAACTGGTCAAAATTAGTGTCCATTTGCGAAACACATCGGGATAAAATTGATGCTAATATACGAAGCAAAGTATTAAATCTTGGTGTGAAGAGAAATGCCGAGGACCTTTTGGAAAGGTTAAAGCCAATATCTATTGCGTTGGATAAAATGCAGAAAGATACTGCAACCATAGCTGATGCCACAGAAGTTTGGAAAGATTTAGAAGGTTCGCTAGATCGCTTGAACCTCTCAAACAATGTAAAGGTTGCAATACACCACCGCAAGGACCAAGCATTAAAAGAAGAACACTATTTAGCCAATATCTTGCATCCCATCTACAGAGGGAAAAAACTATCTGAGGCGGAAATCAACTCTGCAATGGAGTGGCTCGCCAATACTAACCATGACATTGTGGCAACTGTGCTGAAATTGAAGTGTGAATCTGCACCATTTCAAAAATACATGTTTGCAGATAACGTCGTTAATGAACTAAAACCACTGGACTGGTGGAAGTCGCAATCACTTGTTCTTCCAGCGAAGATAATAAATGTAGCTACTCAGCTACTGACTGCATCGGCTTCATCGGCAGGAGTAGAGAGATTGTTTTCTTCATTTGTTTTTGTGCACACAACAGTCCGAAACCGCTTAGGAACTGCTAAAGCAGGACAACTAGTTTTCCTATTAAAAGTCCTAAATAAACAGTAGGCTTAAAGGACTGATGTATTCACTGAAGATGTTTGCTTACTTCAAACGTTAGAGATAGGCTATTGTTAAAAAGTACTTACTCTCTGTAGTTCAATTCTGATTGTTTAATAGTGCAAATAAAAATTATTAGGTTTCATAATCATCAACTGTTTTAATATTTTTATTTGTGTAAAATAATTTGATTTGCAAAAAGACAAAGTTTTGCTTGTGTACAACTTGATTAAAAAATCCTATTTAAATCAAAAAAATCCGATTTTTTTTGATTTTTTTAAAAAATCATGATTTTTATCCACCCTGCCAGGAATTAAATACGGTAGCCTTATTTGGTCTCCCTGCACAGATAAAATCCAGCAGAACCCAGTGGCGCCGCTGCCATTCCATTTAGAGCTTTTGGCTGAAAGTTATGGGCATCCATGGTTCTGGCCGGAAAACCAGGCTCTCAGATATGGGAGGAGAGAGGCGGCACAGCCCAGGGGGTTGGCACAGCGTGTGGGAGGGAGAAGCCTAGGGGATAATAGGCAGCTCCTCATTTTGGACTCAGTGTTTTTCTACTGGCAGGAGTCCAGTTAGCTGATGCGGCCAGAGTATCACGTAACAAAGATTTGGACCTGTGGTCACATGCAGCATAACATGGTAATTGTAATCTATCTGTACCCTACCCTTGTACTACACTATATATATATATAATATATATATATATAATATATATATATATATATATAATTTGCTTATTACACGCTAGCCCGGGGTTGGTTTCTCATCCAATATAAGTCTGTTGTCGGACGGGCTTATAGGGAACGAGGAACTGGTGGCAGCATAGCGTACTGTTAGTGAGGAACTCTGACAGTGACGGCCGGGAGGTTTACATTTGTATCCCCAGCCTGGACTGGTGATATACAGGGGTTGGACAAAATAATGGAAACACCTGGAAACATCAACAAAAGTTAGTTTAATATGGTATAGGTCCACCTTTTGCAGCGATTACAGCCTCAATTCTCCGAGGTATGGATTCATACAAGGTGTGAATTGTTTCCAAAGGAATTTTAGCCCATTCTTCAGTTAAAACACCCTCCAGTTCTTTGATCGACGATGACGGCGGAAATCGACGTCTAACTTGAATCTCTAAAATCGACCGTAAATGCTTAATAATGTTGAGGTCTGGGGATTGTGGGGGCCAGATGAGATGCTCAACTTCATTAGAATGTTCCTTGTGCCATACTGTAACGATTGTAGCTGTATGAATTGGTGCATTATCATCCTGAAAGATGCTGTTCCCCTTCGGGAACAGTGCTTGAACCATAGGGTGCACTTGGTCGCCCAAAATGCCTAAATAATCGCGGCTGTTAATTCTTCCATGAAGGGATATCATTGGCCCGGCGGATCTCCACGAAATAGCACCCCAGATCATCACAGAACCTCCGCCATGTTCTACGGTTGGCAGAAGGCAGTCTGGATGGAATGCTTCTTTCGGCTGTCTCCAAACGTACACTCGGCCGGAGGTCTGAAATAGGGTAAACGATGAGTCGTCTGAGAATATCACATGTTTCCACAGCTCGAGGGACCAATTCTTGAGGGTTCTTCACCACTCTAAACGCTTGGAAACATTTGTCCTTGAGAGCAGCGGTTTTTGAATTGCACCACTTCCGTGGAATCCAGATTTTTTTCAGCTCCCGACGAACAGTTTTCGTGGTAACTGGGTTCTGTAGGTGTTCATTGAGCTCAGCAGTGATTTTGGTCTTGCGATCCTCTCTCACAACTCGCTTTAGAGTCCGACGGTCTCTCTGTCAACTTCGACTTTTGGCCGGACCTGTGCTTTGCTGCGGACGTTTTTCTTTTTATTTCAAGCGCAGTCATTACTTTGGAGACAGTACCTCTTGACACTCCAAGCATTCGGGCACTTTCGGTTACACTAGCGCCTGCCATACCAGCACCAACAATTTGGCCTCTTAGAAAATCCGAGAGGTCTGCCATTGGTATCATGTTCTCATCAATGTTCTTACAATTATGCAAAACAAACAGTTAATTTACATACACATCACATAACACAAATAATCAACTACAAAACATTACCATATGTCACGGTTTGCATGTTTATAACATGTTCAAAGATTATGATGCCAAAACGTTAGGTGTTTCCATTATTTTGTCCAACCCCTGTATATGCCCCCTCACTGGGAGCTCCTCAGTAACTCGTACCTATAAGGGAAGCCTCTCCGGTGACTGTTTGCCCTCGGTGCAGTTCCCTGACTGACCTGGGGTAAGTGGTGGCTCCAGAGAGCCAATCTCTGCTTGGTCATTCCCTCTCTTCCCCAGAGGTGAGGTAAGTCGACACACCCCTTCCCCTGTACGATCTGTCACAGATGCATTGGACAGAATAAAAACTGCCTGTAACTAGAGATGCAGGAGATGGAGGTCTGGGAACTTCCTATGTATCCACATAGAAACCACACTGGGCTGGGTCTAATCTTACACAGGTGGGTGCACGTTTCGCTGGCGAGCACAGAAAAGATCCGGAAAAAAGCGGCACCGTCCCGTGTATAAAAATTAGAGGAAACTTTATTAGGCTAATCAAGCCATATTAAAATGTGAGAAACAACCTGATGCGTTTCTGGTGCGCTAGAAGCACCTTTAGGCTGGCGTCACACTCACCGTACAAAAATACGGACCATATTGTACGAGCGTAATGCGCCAAAATGTTGCCGGCACAACAATCCGTATGTCATCCATTGTCAGGGTGCGGCTGCGTATTTTGCGCATGTAAGCATCCGTATGGCATCCGTACAGTGTATTTTTCTCGCTGCCTTGCAAAATGGACATATAACGGTTTTTAGGCCTGAAACTCATTGAAATCATCTTGCGTATTTCTCGCAAGTCACACGTCTGGTCCGTGTGTAATCCGTTGTTTTCTCGCACTCATAGACTTTCATTGGCGTACAACGGGCGTAATACGCGTACAATCGCAGAATGCTGCGGGTGTCTCGCACCGTAACATACGGGTGAGAAAAATCCGCATGATCAGAGCTGCCCCATAGAGAAATATTGGTCCGTGTGTAATGCATGGTTTTCACGCCTCTCACTCGTCCGTATTCCTCCTTAGTGTGACGCCGGCCTAAGTCACCTATGACTAAGGGTTGCTTCTTGCGCACCAGAAACGCATCAGGTTGTTTCTCACATTTTAATATGGCTTGATTAGCCTAATAAAGTTTCCTCTAATTTATATTGACGGGATGGTGTGCCACTTTTTTTCTGTAACTAGAGATGTGTATTGATTACTTATATATTTTAATTGTATATGGCCATTAATTCCGCAGCACTTTAAAGAAAACATAATCACTATTTTATTGGAGCTAAATTCCCTATCATTACGTCTTTGGGGTGTAGGAGGATATCAGAGTACCCAGAGGAAAGCCATGCAAACACAAGAACATAATTCCTTGCAGATGTCCTTGGTGGTAGTTCAACCCAGGACTCCAGAACTGTAAGGTTATGTTGCTAACCACTGAGCCACCGTGCTGCCCATCGATATGCAGAAGCCTGGTCCAGTGGCCACATGATTATTCGGTGTAGGTTCAGCGAACAGTCTCCTGTCTGTTGTCATCCCAAGCTCCACTGCTGATTAGTCAGCTTGACACTGTGTGTGTCATAACACAACGAAGTAGCAAATAATCAAAAGAGGAGTTTGAGAATTTTGGCAAGTAGAAAGCGGTTTGCATGTCTCCTGTGCTGAGCATGGTGGAAGCAGGAGTCGGGTGATTCTTCCGGTGGTCCTGGTCCGACGCTGCAGAGCGATGATGTTGCCGGGAGCTCCGGCGACATTTTCTGAAAGTCCGGAGCCCCGCACTTCTGTTGCCTCGATGCTGTGGCTTCCAGGAAAATGGCCGCCGGAGGCGGTGCATGCACAGATTAAGATCTCTACTCTGAGATCTCAATCTGCGCATGCACCGCCTCCGACGGCCATTTTCCCAGAGGCCACAGCATCGAGGCAATAGAAGTGTGGGGCTCCGGTCCGATTTTTCACCCCCCCAAGGGTAAGCTGAATTCAGTACGAAAACCCTTTTGACGCATTCATTTTTTTCCCCCCTATTTTCCTTCTGAAAATTTGGGGTGTGTTTTATGGTCCAATGGTCTTATATTCTGAAAAATACAGTACTTGTCTCACACTGGCAACTCCCCCTTCATGTAATATAAACTCTAGAGGCTGAGTTATCTCTCAGGCAGCATCCTCCCTAGAGCCTGTAAGAGGTCATTTACATAAAGTGATAAAAGATTTCTCAATAACAAGGCATCTGATATGAGACGCACAGATTGGACTATGTTCAGCGGTCTATAACCTGTAGGCCCATATTAATAGTTTAGATGAATAGTTTAAATCAAATGTGATGAGATTCCCTTTTAACCCCTTTCCGACAGTAAAGCCCGGGTCTCACATAGCGATACACCAGCGATCCTGACAACTATCAGGATCGCTGGTGTATCGCTACATGATTGCTGCTGAGCTGCCAAACAGGCAGCTCAGCAGCGATCAGCACAGCGACACTGCGGGTAACATCGCTTAGTTACCCGCAGTGTACCTTGGATACCAGCGCCCTGATGCAGGGAGCTGGTAACCAAGGTACACGTCAGGTTTCCAGGCGGTGCCTGGAAACCCGCTTTGTACCTTGGTTACCAGCTCCCTGCATCAGGGCTCTGGTATCCAAGGTACACAGCGGGTTTCCAGGCACAGCCCCGCGCCTGGAAACCCGTTGTGTACCTTGGTTACCAGCGGATCGCTGGTCTCCCGCCTGTCACACGCAGCGATGTGTGCTGGCCAGCGGGAAACCAGCGATCAAAAAAATGTCCAGGACATTCAGCGACGATCAGCGATACCCAGCAGGGGGGCTGATCGTCGCTGAATGTCCCACACAGCGATATCGCTGGGGACATCGCTGCTGCGTCACAAAACTAGTGACTCAGCAGCGATCTCGCTAGCGAGATTGGTGTGTGAGACGGGGGCTTAAGTGTAATAGTACGCCGATGCAGGTCTCGCATTATTTGTGCGGGCTCCGGTATGTAATATCTTCCATGCTTCCTACAATTTGACTTTTATAGTAGCAACTTATTCTTTTGTTGTGTTTTACGAACTTGTAATAAAAAGAAAATCACATCAGACTGTTCTCCGTAACCCACATCCAGCCTTAAAGGATTATTAAACTTCATTAGCTAGATTTCATAAAAATATTCAAGTTTGCAATTGACTTGATTTCTTTCTGCATTCATTCTCTTGCGTTGAGAATTGTTATCTTACATGGTGTACAGTTAGTTGCTAAGTAGATAAACTACCTGAGCCTTGTGTAGTATGCGCAGTAATTATAATCCGAGAGTTGAGTTGACTCCTGAGATACCAGACGCGTCTCTCCAACCTATTGATTTCTATATAGCACTTAGCTGCTCAAATCCTGTTTTGGTATCGGTCCTAAAAAGTTTAAGCGCCAACCATTAGGCAGTTCTATCAACTACTTCCATTTTCCTAGATCCCTGTGCTGGTTAAAGGCCCTTTATATTTATTTATTTATATATATATATATATATATATATATATATATAATATATATATATATATATATATATATATATATATATATATATATACTGTTATGACTGAACAAGCAATAACAGAATGTTAATCTGTCACAGCAGCAGAACAAAAGTTACTGACCAGAACTGCTACTTCAGGGGTTGTGCCCATACCCCCAGCAACAAAGGAGACTGCAGAACAGTGTGTTGCTCAGTGCACAACTTGAGAATTGAGCTTTGTGATGCTCTGCTTACATATTCAGCTGTATGGCTTCTTTTAGGTCACTGATCCCTCACTGACCTGCCCCCTAGTTTACATACTGCATATACTATGGTGGGGTTACAGGAAAAAAAGGACATTCATCAAAATGGCGCCTGCGCAGTAGCATCTATTGCGTTCTGATGGATGCCACTGCGCAGGCGCCTCTGGCTCCATAATTAATTTTTATTTTGTTTTCCCCCACAGTACTATAGGACTAAAGCATATATGCATATTAGGCATTTTGTCATTCTACAGTGCAGGCCCAGTTTTGATGAATGTTTATTTATTTTTTTTATTGTAACCCCACAATATTCTATGCATCATGTAAAATAGAGGACAGGTCACTGAGGAATCAGTGACCTGTCATAAGCCATATAGATGAATATGTAATCGGAGCACCATATGAAACCACACACACACCGCCCCAAAGCACGAGCATATCATTAACTGAAAACTACAAATAAACATTAAACATCAACCACAAGACGGAATTCATCAACCCAGGTATCATCTTAATCAGTATAACAGCAGCGGGCTGACACTGTAGGTTACCGAGCACAATCCTGCTGACTGTTCCCTTTAAAGGGTTGACTAATAATAAAAAAAAAGCAAAAAAAAAATCTCAGCATTACTACATACATGCTTTACAAATCTGTATGATCCATTGAGAAAACTTGGTATTGTCCCTTCTGGTCTTTTCCTCTTTGTTTAATTTGTTTTAGTTTGATTTTCTTACCAGCGTGTTACTGCTGTGTTTCTGTGGTGTTAATTGGACAGGTAGATTACTCTTAGGCCCCGTTCACACATTGCGGTTTTAGATGCGTTTCCGCTGCGTTTTTTAACGCTGCGGAAACGCATCTAACCCGCAGCACAGTGCACAGCCAATGAATCCCTATGGGAACCGCAGGTCTGCTGTGCACATGCTGCGGAAAAAAACGCGCGGTTTAGCCGCGTTTTATTTTCCGCAGCATGTCAATTCTTTGTGCAGAACTGCAGCGGTTCGGCGCCCATGGACTTGCATTGAGTCGGGCACTTCCGCAGCAAAACCGCAGATCTAAAAAAGATCTGCGGGTTTGCTGCGGCTGAAACCGCTGCAGTTCGGGAGGAGGGAAGTGTGTGGGCGGTGCGTGGGCGTGAATAGTGTGCGGCGCTATGTGTGTGGGCGGTGCGTGGGCGTGTATAGTGTGCGGCGCTGTGTGTGTGGGCGGTGATTGTGTGCCGGTGTCTGCGTGATCGGTGTGCGGGTCTGTGTGCGCGATCAGTGTGCGTGATTGGTGTGCGCGATCAGTGTGCGGGGCTGTGTATGTGCGGCGGTGTGGGGGCTGTGTGCGTGTCTCCGTGTATGCAGGCATCGTCGGATGGGACTACAAGTCCCATCCGGCTATGCCTGCTACAGTGACAGTGACTGACACATTAGCCAATGATGGGACAGTAGTAGTCCCATCATCCGGCTAATGTGCACTGCTGAATGTAAAAAAAAAAAAAAAATTACATGACATACAGAACATATAACATACAGTAACATACAACACATAACATTGAGCACATACTCACCTCTTCCCCGACGCCATCCATCTGTGGCCGGCGTCACACTTGCGAGTGCGATGCGAGTAAGTCGCACGACTTTCTCGCATCAACACCCGGCACGGCCGCCCACTCTCGGACCCGAATGTGCGGCTGCATAGAAATACATGCAGCCGCACACTCGGGTCCGAGAGCGGGCAGCCGTGCCGGTGTTGATGCGAGAAAGTCGTGCGACTTACTCGCATCACACTCGCAAGTGCGACGCCGGCCTATCTCTATCTGTGTGTGTGTGTAATGGAGTGTGGTTGGACAAATGTAAAAGAGGAGGTTGGGCAAGAAATGACATCACAAATCTTTTTTTTTTTTTGTTAAACAACATATCTTTATTTAGCTGTAAAAACCGCATGCAAAACCACATGAGAAAAAACGCGTCAAAACCGCACCAAAAAACGTGTCAAAACCGCGCCTGCGGTTTCTGCCAAGAGGTGCGGTTTCGGCGCGGAAAAATCCGCAGGCAAATCCGCAATGTGTGCACAGGCCCTTATAGCAGCGAAAACTGTTTGCTGTCATCTTAGTTATTGGCTTGATGTGAACTTTCTGTCTGCCACTTTTTTTTTTTTTTTGTCTACCAAAATGTGTAGTTACTGACAAAAAGTTGGAGCAGCTTCCAAATATGTTTTATGTACGAATCAGTATTGACTTTTAGGATTGCTACTTCCAATAGGTGGCACTAGAGTTCACATCCTGTTTTCTGTCTGAAGAGACAGTTTGCTTATTTAAATAAGCACGTCCATTAAAGTTTTTATTAATAGATTACAATCATTATCTTCTAAAGTACTGTGTACTTAAAATTGCTCATTTTGCTCTTCTACCCACCTAATTCTTCTTTTCCGTTAGGTCTGTGACATCATGTGATTAAAAACTGACTAGCTGAATACATCTAAGCTCTGTGTAGAAATGGGAGGTAAATATTCCCTGTAGGAGTCATAAGTCACTACAGATGTCCCTGGAGGGGGTGAGGGAGGGAGTCTCCAGCTGTGTCAGAAGGCGAAGAGAATTAACTGGGTAGTAAGGCAAAATGAGCAATTGTGAGTACACAGCGCTATATAATATTATGACTGCAATATATTAAGACAGGGGTCGACAAAGTTGTTCAGAATCTAGGAGCCAGATTTTTTTTTAACAAGCTTGGTTTTTAATTTAACAAAAAAACATTACAAACGTTATAAACATTTAACTTCTAAAGATATTATATTTTGATATATTACCGTATATACTCGTGTATAAGCCGAGATTTTCAGCCATTTTTTAGGGCTGAAAGTCCCCCTCTCGGCTTATACGGGGGTCGGCGGGGAGGGGGAGCGGGGGTGTCGGATCATACTCACCCCTCCGCCGACCCGGTCTCTGCAGCCCCCCTGTCTCTCCACGATATCCGGCTCCTTCCTGCAGCGGTCACATGGCACCGCTCATTAAAGTCATGAATATGCACATATTCATGACTTTAATGAGAGGTAGCACGTGACCGCTGCAGGACTGAAGCGCTGCAGAGAGCGCCGGGAGAAGAGGAGAGGCTGCAGGGACGCGCCGGCGAAGGGGTGAGTATAGCTGTATTTACCTGTCCCCATCCCACCGCTGCGCTGCTCCCTCGGTCTGACTCCTCTGGCTGTGAATGATCAGGCAGAGGGCGTGATGACGTCGTTGGTGCGCGCCCCGCCCCCTGCCAGATCATTTACAGCCAGAGGAGTCAGACGAGGACGCAGCGTGCAGCGGTGGAACGGGACAGGTAAATATCTCAGGTGCCGGGGTCCTGAGCGAGCGGTGACACCGGCACCTGTCCCCCATAGCGTGCCAGTGTCACCGCCTGCTCAGGACACCGGCACCTGGCCCCCAGCGACGAGAGGTGAGTATTTATTTTTTTTTTTTTGCAGCAGCATATGAGGCCTATACTATGGGGCATAATTGTGCAGCATATGGGGGCATAATCTGTGGAACATATGGGTCATAATCTGGAGCATATGGGGGCATAATCTGGAGCATATGGGGGCATAATCTGGAGCATATGGGGGCCATAATCTGGAGCATATGGGGCCATAATCTGGAGCATATGGGGGCCATAATCTGGAGCATATGGGGGCCATAATCTGGAGCATATGGGGGCCATAATCTGGAGCATATGGGGCCATAATCTGGAGCATATGGGGCCATAATCTGGAGCATATGGGGCCATAATCTGGAGCATATGGGGCCATAATCTGGAGCATATGGGGCCATAATCTGGAGCATATGGGGCCATAATCTGGAGCATATGGGGCCATAATCTGGAGCATATGGGGCCATAATCTGGAGCATATGGGGCCATAATCTGGAGCATATGGGGCCATAATCTGGAGCATATGGGGCCATAATCTGGAGCATATGGGGCCATAATCTGGAGCATATGGGGCCATAATCTGGAGCATATGGGGCCATAATCTGGAGCATATGGGCCATAATCTGGAGCATATGGGGCCATAATCTGGAGCATATGGGCCATAATCTGTGGAACATATGGGGCCATAATCTGTGGAACATATGGGGCCATAATCTGTGGAACATATGGGGCCATAATCTGTGGAACATATGGGGCCATAATCTGTGGAACATATGGGGCCATAATCTGTGGAACATATGGGGCCATAATCTGTGGAACATATGGGGCATAATCTGGAGCATATGGGGGCATAAACTGTGGAACATATGGGGCATAATCTGGAGTATATGGAAGCATATGGGGGCATAAACTGTGGAACATATGGGGCAAAATCTGGGGCATATGCGGGCATAATCTCTGAAGCATATTGGGCATAATCTGGAGCATATGGGGGGCATAATCATTTTTCACCCTAGGCTTATACGCGAGTCAATAAGTTTTCCCAGTTTTTTTGTGGCAAAATTAGGGGGGTCGGCTTATACACGGGTCGGCTTATACATGAGTATATACGGTAGATTTTAGGCAACATTCTAGTTTTATAGGGGGGTCGTTACGGACGCGGCGATACCAAATATGTGTACTTTAATTGTTTTGTTTTTTTTTATTTACAGGAATAAATTAATTTATTGGGGAATATTTTTTTTTTTATGATTTTTTTTTAACTTTTTTTTTTTACTGTGTCCCAGGGTGGGACATCACTGTATAATACCAGATTGCTGGTGAGACAGTGTGCATAGCACTCTGTCACACCACAGCGATCGCTCTGGCATCGCTGCAGGCTTTCTCAGCGCCTGCTCTCAGCAGGCACTGAGGAAGCCGCCTCCCTGCAGGACCCGGATGGACCCCGGCGCCATCTTGGATCCGGGGTCCTGCAGGGAGGAGGGACCCTCGGAACAGCGCGACACATCGCGCTGTTCTGATCTGAGGGTTTCAGGGGAGCGCGCAGGGAGCTGCTTCCCTGTGCCCCCGGTACACCGCGATCATGCTTGATCGTGGTGTGCTAGGGTTAATGTTCCGGGAGCGGTCCGTGACCGCTCCTGACACATAGTGCCGGGTGTCAGCTGTGAGAATCAGCTGACACCCGGCTGTTCTCCCCCCGGGCGCCAGGCATGATTTTCTAGAGACAAAAAATCCTGACTGTCACTTCACTTTGGCCAAACATTTTAAAGCCCACCAACCATCGTCAAGGTGGTCTCAATTCTGGTGAGTCCCTGACCTAATGTGAACATACCTCTATTAGGCTGATATCTGAATTTCTGGGTGAATATGCACCTCTGTCAGTAATGCCTGCATTTGTGGGTAAAGTAGGGACCTGGTGTAATTAAAATCACCACCTGGTGGGGGCGGAGTGCTCGGTCAGTAAGCTAACATTCAAAAGACAAAAAAACCTGACTGTCACTTCCAGACTAATGTGAACTAGGTGCAAACCAAAGGGAGCTACCCCCATTTAAAACATACAAAAAAAAAGGCTGCACTCAAGCATACTAAAGCATGGTTGGTGGGCTTTAAAATGTTTGGCCAAATGTTTATACTAAGCATCTCAAATTTTTCCTTATACTCCAAAGCCATATTGCTACTCAAAATTTCATGTATTCCATATTGTCATGCTTTAGTATGCTTGAGTGCAGCCTTTTTTTGTATGTTTTACATGGGGGTAGCTCCCTTTGGTTTGCACCTAGTTCACATTAGTCTGGAAGTGACAGTCAGGTTTTTTTGTCTTTTGAATGTTAGCTTACTGACCAAGCACTCTGCCCCCACCAGGTGGTGATTTTAATTACACCAGGTCCCTACTTTACCCATAAATGCAGGCATTACTGACAGAGGTGCATATTCACCCAGAAATTCAGATATCAGCCTAATAGAGGTATGTTCACATTAGGTCAGGGACTCACCAGAATTGAGACCACCTTGACGATGGTTGGTGGGCTTTAAAATGTTTGGCCAAATGTTTATACTAAGCATCTCAAATTTTTCCTTATACTCCAAAGCCATATTGCTATTCAAAATTTCATGTATTCTATGTTGTCATGCTTTAGTATGCTTGAGTGCAGCCTTTTTTTTGTATGTTAGGCATGATTTTCTAGGCGCCACTGACGACCTGGCGCCCGGGTTTGTCGAACCCTGTATTAAGAGGATAACAATTTCAATAGGAGTGCTTCTTTAATTTCTCCGAGGAGCATTGCACTGCCTATAAGTCTCCTTATCCTGGTATGTCACACTCCACAAGGTGAAACATTGCCCCTTAAACCCCAGACAGAGGCCTCTCATACAGCCAAAACTGATCTCGTGCTAGGCACTGAGGAGGGACAATACCCCGAAACACGTGTATTGAGATTCTGGTTGACAAGTAATGTAGCAAGGCTTGATAAAGAGAACCTGTCACCAGAAAAAACAATGTTAATCTGCAGGTTAATAGCATTATTATGCGCATGCAGTTAGCCTATGGTTTCAGTCACAGTGGCGGCACCCGCTCAGTCACTACTCTGAAAATACAGAGCGGCGGCTGTAACCGCGTCCCCTGCACTGACTGACAGCCGGCCTAATGCAGGTGGCGGGGCGATTACAGCTGCCGCTCTGTATTCTCAAAGTTCAAGTCCTGTTCCTCTTAAATATTCAAATTGTCTCTTCATTAAGCATTAAGAAGAGAATTGACAATTGGCAACCAATATGTAGTCACATTCTATGTTTTATCCCTCCTCAGTATGCCTTTTAATTTTAGAAAGCTAAAGACTTGATTTATACAATAATAAACAAAGCTGCTGCTGGGCTTTGCTGAAATCCTTCCACAGTCCTTGTTTGTTCGACATCACTAGTCTGTCAACATTTATGGTGGATTCGCTACCTATTAATAAATACATCCATCTTACATGGTAATAATAATAATTTTATTTCTATAGCGCCAACATATTCCGCAGCACTTTACATTATAGAGGGGACTTGTACAGATAATAGACATTAAGCGTAACAAACGCATAGATCAACAGATATCAAAAGGAATGAGGGCCCTGCTCACAAGCTTACAGTCTATGAGGAGATAGGGGAGACACGAAAGGTGGATGGTAACAATTGCTTTCATTGTTCGGACCAGCCATAAATATAGTAAATCGGGTGTTCATGTAATGCTGCATGAATCGATCAGCCAGAATATGTAACAGTACAGACACAGAGGGCTATTAAATGCATAAAGCGTGTAAGAACATGATACGAGGAACCTGGTTATGGTAAAAATTTTGAATGGGAAACACAGGGATAGTTAGATTAATGTGAGGCGGCAGGCCAGTCTGAAGAAATGCATTTTTAGTGCATGCTTAAAACTGGGGATTGGGGATTAATCGAATTATCCTGGGTAGTGCATTCCAAAAAAATTGGCGCAACACATGAAAAGTCTTGGAGACGGGAGTGGGAGGTTCTGATTATTGAGGATGTTAACCTCATGTCATTAGCAGAACGGAGGGCACGGGTAGGATGGTAGGCTGAGACGAGGGAGGAGATGTAGGTTGGTGCTGAGCCATGGAGTGCTTTGTGGGTGAGAGTAATAAGTTTATACTGAATCCTGGAGTGGATGGGTAACCAGTCTAATGACTGGCACAAGGTAGAGGCATCGGTGTAACGATTGGTGAGGAATATGTTCCCGACTGCAGCATTCAAGACAGATTGGAGAGGGTAGAGTTTGGTAAGAGGGAGACCGATTAATAGAGAGTTACAATAGTCCAGATGAGAATGAATAAGAGAAACAGTTTTTAGAGAGTCAAAAGTAAGATAGGGTTAAATTCTAGAAATGTTTTTGAGGTGGAGATAACAAGTGCGAGCCAAATGATCGGATGTGGGGGGGGTGAATGAAAGCTCTGAATCAAGTATGACCCCAAGACAGCGGGCATGTTGCTGGGGAGTAATGGTAGAACCACACACGGAAATGGCAATGTTGGGTATAGGGTAGGTTATTAGACATAGGAAACATTAGGAGTTCAGTTTTTTGACAGGTTCAGTTTCAGATAGAGGGAGGACATGAGGTTGGGGACAGCGGTGCTTTTCATTAACCTCAAGACCCCTACTATTTCTGTACGGTGCTGCGAGAGGTGTATTCCTGCAAACTGCTATACATATATGATGTGATGATCATGTGGGCTCACTCTGAGCGCTAGTGCGGTCAAACGGTGTTTTCTATGAAAGCTGACACCCTGGGGCAGTGCTCAGGATAGATGCTTGCGACGTTCTCAGGCGTTTGACCCCTCATGCCGCTGTGAATAGTAACAGCGACATCGATCAAGCTCCCTCTCTGCACAACGCGATCGCATTATGCCGATGGTCTCCATGGTGAACCCTGGCCGTAAAATGGCCACTTGGTCACCTACGTACGGTGGCCTATAACTTCCTGCTCTGCTGGAGCTGACATACCTGACATGCAGAGTATTAGTTAAGCAATCAGGGCAGGGATAGTTGATTCATTGTTCCATTCTGGGACAAGGTAAAAAAGTAAAGTTTCTAAAAATATTTACAAAATCATAAACTAAAGGACAAAATAATATATATTAATCAAATAAATACATATTTAATATCTCCACGTCTGGAACGACCTGATCTATAAAACTGTTTCACTAGTTAACCGCTCCCCCCCACTTCAGTGAACTCCGTAAAAAAATGAGTTATATGAAGTAGTTTTTGTGTAAAAGCACTGAAACACAAATAAATGATATAAATGTGGTATCGCTGTAATCGTAGTGACCCAAAAACTCAAGTTGTATTATCTTCTTATACCACACGTTGAACAGCATAAAAAAAACAACTAAAAACCAATTTCTAAATTGCTGGTTCTTGGTCATTCTGCCTCCCAAAAATCGGAATAGAAAGCAATCAAAAAAGTTATGATCAAAAATGGTACCAACAAAAATGTCAACTCATACTGCAAAAAACAAGCCCTCACATAACTGTCAGCAGAAGTATAGAAAAATAGTTCTTAAAATAAGGCGATCCAAAAAAAGCGTCTTAGGCTGGGTTCACATTTGCGTACTGGGGCTCTGCGGACGGCTGCATACTTCCTCCATGAAGCTCCGCCCACTTCCGCACTTCCGTTTACGTCAGCCTACTTCTGCATGTGTCCTGCCTGTCGTTTTGCCGCACCCTCCGACCGCATAGGAACGCATTCGCATGTCCTGTGTACCCAATGTTAAAGATAGGGACGCATACCGAAGTAGGCGGACCATTCGGATAAAGTGCGGAAGTGGGCGGAGCTTCAGGGAGGAAGTACGCAGCCGTCCGCAGAGCCCCGGTACGCAAGTGTGAACTCAGCCTTAGTTTGTGGCAGCGGCCGAACAGAAAAAAATTTAAACCTGTAATCGCACCTGACCCGAAGAATAAAGTTTTCTAATTACTTATACCGAACGAGGAACGGCGTGAAAAAATAAAACTAATTCACTAATTCTACCCCTGCTGGTGTTTTTTTTTTTTTTTTTCTCTCTTTCCTTTCCATTCTGTCTCAAAGATTGGAGTAAGGCTTGGCTCACATTTATCCTGTGCTCTACGCTGAGCGCTTACACCAAGGTTTCAGATGGAAACCCCGGCGAAAGATTCCCTATAATGAGGCAGATGGAGACACTGGACACCACCTGGCCTGTCATCCGGCGTTGTCAGTCGTTTTAGGTGTGCATAATTGCGTGGTCAGCAACAGTTTTGTGCACCTGAAAGAGATACCGCTGATCAGAGTAACTCTGCTGCCTCATAGAGATTGGATCCATCGGGGTTTCATCTGAATAGCGTCATTCAGAGATTTAAATGGAAACCCGATGTAAGTGCTCAGCGTAGAGCACAGGATAAATGTGATCCAAAATGTTATACAAATTATTCTTAATAAAAACTTCATCTCAATACACAAAAAAAGTCCCCACTAAAGTCTGTCATCTGTTAACGTAAATATAGGGGGGACTTCCACGTTTTGGTATGTGTATGTATATATATTTATATAATATATATATATATATATATATATATATATATATATATATATATATATTATATATATTTATATTCCCTGCGTTGGAATCGGATATGTATATACCATATTCTCACTGTTGGTCTCCTAATAACCAGCCTTAGTGGAAACAGCGGCAGCTTCCTCCATTTAATAGTTAGTCATTTTCGTGATTGTCCTGACAATAGGGGGCAGCAGAGGGCTGTTCTTTGCAAAAAGATAAGATTCATGGGTTGTGTGACCCACCACTATGCAGTGATCTTTGACAGGGTTCATGTCTCCGGAAACACGGGCTGGGCACTACATTGGCAGATTTACAATTATCAATGCTGCATGTTGCTGCCAAGCGCCCATGGAGTCAAAATCGTCACTACACCTGTAAATAAATTCTCAGAGGGGTGTAATTTTCAAAATAGGGTCACTCGAGGGGCATCCTGCTCTTCTGGTGCTTTGGGGCTCTGTATATGGAGTTTGCAAACTATTCTAATTTGTTCTCCAAGAGTCAAATAGCGCTCCTTCTCTCCCAGGTCACTCAATAAGGCTAAGCAGTACTGTACAGCCACATATTTGGTATTGTGACATTCAGCAGACATTTTGTGACAAATTTTGGTGCCAGTTTTACCCATTTCCCCATATGACAGTGTCAAATTTGGAGTCAGAACCAATTTTTTTTGTGATAAAAAATGTAATTGCCGTAACTTTCGGACTATAAAACGCACCTAGGTTTTAGAGGAGGGAAAAAAATTGAAGCTAAAAATGTGGGCTTGACACACTGATATAGTAGTGAGTGGAAACCTGCTGCTGACACTGTTACAGGGGTAATATCCCCCAATCCTGTACTAATATCTCCAATGTAGGTATAGGTTTGCATGGCCCCATCATGGTGCACACGTCCCTGCCATGCGCCCTCACATGCTGAGGTCAGCTGCTGGAATATTCACTGCTCCCCATGCCCATGGTGGTAGAGACTATGGGCATGGGGTGCAGTGATTATTCATTTTTCTTTAACAGCGGGCACAGGTATTAGCCGACTCCTGCATCCTGTGACCCGCTGCTGTTGCTTCCCCACCACCCTTATCCAACTCCACACTATAATGTACATCTGGACTATAAGACTCACCGCCCACTTTACCTCCAAAATTTAGCAGGAAAAAAGTGCCTCTTATAGTCCGAAAAATACAGTAGTTTTTTTTTTTTTTCTTCACACTATAGTATAAAATTTGTGACACACCCGTGGTGTCGATATGATCACTGCACACCTAGATGAGTTAGTTGAGAGGTGTAGTTTGTAAAATTTGGTCACTTATGAGGGGTTCCGCTGTTCTGGCAAGTCAAAGGCTCTGCCAATGTGACATTCTATCTACCCTAACAGCAAATCTGCACTTTAAAGCAAACCTGTCACCTCGTTTTTCAGCTATAAGCTGCGTCCACTGCCTTTCGGAGCTTATCTACAGCATTCTACTGTATAATGCTGTAGATAAGCCCCCGATTTAAGCCTCCTTGTTTGTGTCGTGGCTCCTGCGCAGGCGTACTGATCTGTAACATACTTTGTGTTCCATTTTCTCCTATCATCCCTATTGAAAACTTGAGGTCATAGTAACAGTTTAATGGAAAAAAGCTATTTTTCCACTAACTCGGCCCAATGTTCAATTCTGTGAATTGCTTGTGGCCTAGAAATGTTAACTACAGCCCCTAGGCCTAGATGAATTCCTCAAGAGGTGTAGTTTTCAAAATGGGATCACTTGTGGGGGTTTCTGCTGTTTCAGCAGCAGATGGAAGGAAGGGAGACACATTCATTACCAGTGGGTAGGCGGAGCCCACACAGGATAGAACACCTCAGATTAAAAAAGAGTGTTGACCGGCCCCTCCAGCTTGGGCTCCTCCTACTCCAGCTCTCCAGTCTAAAATTTGAGGTCACAGAGGATAGTCGCTGCTGGAGCAGCTCCTCAGAAGAATTTTTTATTTTTATCGGACAGGGACTTGGACCCCCGTGGTCTTGAGGTCTCAGGGGTCTCAGCGCTGCTGGACCCCCACCCCTCCCTTGGCGGATCTGGATTACCCTTTAAGGTGGTCCCTGCAGAACCCTGCCGGCCCTGGGGGATGAGGGTTGCTTCCCTGGCGGGGACGCAAACCGCGCTTCTGGGGTCACTGCGTTCCCCGCCCTGGGGGGAAGCTACGGGCACAGCGCCACAAAACCCTGGGGGTCCCTGTGGCGCTCAGCTGGGTGAGTACTCAATATTTTAATGTGTTTGAGTTCTTCAGCGGCTGCTGCGGCAGCCGCTGCTACATGTTTTCAGTGTGGTGATTGTGTACTTTTGTCCGCAGGAGGATGCCTGCAGGACATGGGAGCGAGGAGCGGAGAGCAGAGTGAGTCGCGCGCTTTTTTTGAAGCCGGCGGGGGGCGTGGCTTCGCGCTTTCCCGTTCTTTCGCGGGCAGGAAGCGCTCTGAGCGCGTTCTTTACCCTGCCTCTCCTCTTCCGGCTTCTCTCCTCTAGCACGACGGCCATTACTGACGGCCTCCTCGGGCTCCTCACTCTCCGCTCCCCCCGACCGACCAAAGGAACAAAGGACACTGCACCGCGGCCAGCTGGGTGAGTCGCTTCTGCCTGTCAGGGCAGAAGCTTAACCCCCCTCACCCCCACAGCGCAGGGCACCTTTCTGGAGGTACTGCCACACTGAACGCTCCCGCTAACGATCACAATAACGACGCATACTAATGCGATCGTTTTTGTGATCGTTTTAATGTCGCTAGTAGCTGCCACAGTGGACGATCTCATTAACGACGCATAAGTGGTTAGCGATCTCCTTAACGACTTTGGCGGTCATTGCAATGTACAAATCAGCGCAATATGTTAGCGATCTCGTTGGCGTTCTTGTTTAGTGTGGCATACCTTTGAGGCACTGTCCTGCAGCTGCTACCTCATAAGAGGCACCTGGGGCTCGCACACCCTTTTCATTAACGGGTTGTGGGGAGTCTGCGACATTAACCCCTTCTTAGGCGTTTAACCCTTAATTGGGGGACAGCTGGGGTGGCTCTCTCTTTAAGAGCTTTAACCCTTCAGCGTTCGTTTTTTCTTTAAGAAACCACACTGTTCTAGTTACTGACAGGTTTAACCTGCCATATACTGTGTGAGGGCATGTCAGATCAGGGTCCAGGAGGTGCGGACCGTCTCCCAGATCCGCTACAGGATCAGTCTCGCGTATCTGACACGCAGACCTCGACGGCGTCAAGCGCAGCGGTCGGAGGTTTCAGTGATGTCAAAATGGAGGCCCTCACTCGTTCTATTGATGGCCTGTCTGACCTTCTAGGTTATTGGGTGTCAGCTATATCCTCTCATGGCAGGAAGCGACACAGGCCGGTGCCTTCATTCCCGCGTAGCTACTCGGAGATCTCGGGCATGGAGGGTTCCCCTTCAAGCTCAGATACGCCTGTGTCCAGATAAACGTTTTCAGGGGACACTGTTTTTTGAGACTCTGTATCCGTGTACGACGGAGTTGATTGATAATTGGATTCCTTCTCCTGAAGTGGATGTCCCTTTATCCCAGCTTAGCAAATCCTTATTACTTCCTGTTAAAGGGAAGGCGAGTCTGCAGAATCCGCTGGACAGAAAGACGGAGATGGCGGCGAAATCCATCTACGAGGCCGCGGGTCATGAATTCAGAGCAGTACTAGGGTCCATGTGTGCTTGTAAAGCGTCCCTGAGCTGGTTAGACCGTCTACGGACGGCGTGGCAAGATGGATCCCCACTATCCGAGGTAGATGAGCTTTTCAAGTTGTTGGAGGATGCAGCCCGATATGGCAGTGATGCAGGTTTGGATACTGCGTCACTGCTGTCCAGGGCGCAATCCTCGGCGGTCACAGTCAGAAGAGCACTGTGGCTTAGACAGTGGACCGGGGACGCGGTTTCCAAGCAAGGTTTGCTATCTTTAGCTTACAAGGGTGGTCAGCTATTTGGATCTGACCTCACAGAGCTGATTGCAAAGGCAAAAGAAACGGCTTTACCGCAGCGAAGAGCTGTGACTTCTGCGTCTGGCAGGCCTAGTGCCGGTAGTAGTCGGCGGTCCTTTCGGTCCAGGGGACGGTGCGGTCAGCCTTCTTGGGGATCGGGTCGTCCCTCTTTTTCAGGAAAAAAGAACTCTCAGAAATCCCTCACTCCCTGGAAACAGAGCTTCCGTCAAGACAAGCGGGAAGCTGACAAAAAGCCCGCTAAGGCGGACTGACGCCAGGGTCTCACTCGAGGGCTCTCGAGTGGGGAGTCGCCTGCTTCAGTTCGAACCGACTTGGGCTTCCCGCGTGTCGGACGCCTGGGTGACGCGGGTTGTGTCGGCAGGCTACTTCATAGTTTCTTTCTCGACCCTCAGACAGTTTTTGCCAATCCCGCATTCCGTCAGAGCCCGAGCTATTTGCCGCTCTACTGCGGGGGGTCGATTCCCTTCTGCAGAAGGGTGTGGTTCTACCGGTTCCGCCGGAGGACCGGGGAAGAGGGTTTTATTCCAACCTCTTTGTGGTCCCCAAAAAGGAGGACAAATTTCGCCCCATTCTAGATCTCAAAAGATTTAATCGGCATGTCCGCACCCGGAAATTCCGCATGGAGTCACTTCGCTCCGTTGTGGCGGCCCTGTCGCAGAACGATTTTTTGGTGTCAATCGACATTCGCGACGCTTATTTGCATGTTCCCGTCGGAAGGGCCCACCAATGCTTTCTTCGTTTTGCCATAGGTCAGGACCATTACCAGTTTATGGCCCTACCATTCGGGTTGGCCTCAGCACCCAGAGTTTTTACGAAAATTCTGGCACCTCTCATGGCGATTCTTCGAAGACAGGGGGTTACGATTCTTCCCTATCTGGACGACCTTTTGATTGTGGCGTCCTCAAAGGAGGAGGCGGTGACGGCTCGCAATCTATCCCTTCAGCTCCTGGAGGACTTCGGGTGGCTGGTCAATTGGGAGAAGTAGTCTCTGGAACCGTCGCAGTCAATCCTGTTTTTGGGAATGCATTTCGACACGGTACGAGCAGTGGTGTCTCTGCCTCCAGACAAGCAAGCGAGTCTTCTTCGACATGTACGGGTTATGAAGTCGTCGACAGCAATGTCCCTTCGAAGGTGTATGCGCCTTCTGGGTTTGATGGTGGCGTCGATGGAGGCAATTCCGTTTGCCCAATTTCATTCCAGGGCTCTCCAAATGCTCATTTTGAACCGTTGGGATCGATCGCAGTTTTCACTGGATTGCAGTGTCATCATCTCCCACAGGGTGCGAGAGTCTCTAGGATGGTGGTTACATCCGGAAGTGTTATCCCTGGGGAAGTCCTTCCTCCCTCCGAGGTGGTCGGTCATAACCACCGATGCCAGCCTGACGGGCTGGGGGGGTGTCTGGAACGATCTCTGGATTCAGGGAGTATGGTCGTCGGAAGAGTCTGTCCTGCCGATCAACATCCTGAAATTGAGGGCAATTTTCCTTTGCCTCCAACACTGGACGGTCCTTTTAAGCGGTCTACCAGTCCGAGTGCAGACAGACAACGCGACGGCGGTCGCGTATATCAACCATCAAGGTGGGACGAGGAGCTTCAGGCTCATGATGGAGGTGTCTCGGATCCTGGTATGGGCCGAGGCCAGGGTGCCAGCCATCTCTGCGATTCACATTCCAGGAGTTCAGAATATCACAGCGGACTTACTCAGTCGCGAAAAGATGGATCCCGGAGAATGGAGTCTTCATCCGGAAATTTTTGCACTGCTGTGCTCCCGTTGGGGGACTCCCCAAGTGGATTTGATGGCATCCAGGTTCAATGCCAAGTTACCGACGTTCATGTCCAGGTACAAGGACCCGAAGGCTGTGGCGGTGGATGCTCTGGTGGCTCCGTGGGACCAATTCGAGCTAATCTATGTGTTTCCGCCGATATCCTTACTTCCTCTGGTGTTGCGTCGGATCAGACTGGAGAGAGTCTCGGCTATGTTGATAGCCCCAGATTGGCCGAGGAGGACGTTGTTCTCGACGCTGGTGTCGCTTCTGGCAGCGTCTCCACTTCCACTCCCTCTTTGCCCGGACCTGTTAACCCAAGGGCCCGTTCGTCACCCTGACCTGAAGTCTCTGCGTTTGACGGCGTGGCTGTTGAGACCGAAATCTTGATCCGTCAAGGTTTTTCAGCCAAAGTCATTGCCACTCTGCGAGCTGCCAGAGGTCCGGCTACTACTAGGATTTATCACAAGACTTGGGAAGCCTTCTTTTCGTGGTGTTCGGGTTCTTCTAGGAACCCGAGGATTTTTTTCCATTCCCAATTTGTTGGCCTTTTTGCAGTACGGGCTGGACAAGGGTTTGGCAGTTAGCACTCTGAAGGGGCAGGTTTCTGCTCTGTCCTTGCTGTTTCGGAAGGCTATCGCCTCGCGTAGGGACGTACGTTCCTTTTTTCGCGGGGTAACCCGTCAGTTTCCGCCGCGGAAGGCGCTTGTGTCTCCTTGGCGGCTCAATCTTGTCTTGGAGGCTCTTCAACATGGGCCTTTTGAGCCTATGGACTCTGTTAGCCTTTCCTTGCTCTCTTGGAAGGTTGCCTTCCTAGTGGCGGTCACTTCTTTGAGAAGGGTTTCTGAGTTGGCGGCTCTTTCTTGCTCGCCTCCTTTTCTGGAGTTTCACCCGGATCGCGTAGTGCTTCGCACACGGGACGACTTTCTACCTAAGTTGGTGTCACAATTTCATGTTAACCAGGATGTTGTGTTGCCCTCGCTTTGTCCGGAGCCGAGGAATGCGAAGGAACGGGCCTTGCACACATTGGATTTAGTGCGGGCTTTGAAGTTCTATTTGTCTATTACTCAAAGTTTTCGGAAGTCGGATTCTCTGTTTGTGATTCCAGCAGGTCGTCGACGTGGGCAACGAGCTTCCAAGGATTCTATAGCTCGTTGGATTCGGTCGGCCATTTTAGAGGCTTACCGACTTAAGGGCGAACCTTGCCCGATTAAGATTCGAGCTCACTCCATGAGGGCTGTGGGTTCATCGTGGGCCTTTCATCAAGAGGCCTCGGCAGCTCAGCTCTGCCGGGCGGCGACCTGGCGCTCCGTCCACACATTTACGAAATTTTATAAGGTGGACGTCAGTGCTTCCGCTGATGCAGCCTTAGGACGTAGGGTCCTGCAGGCGGCTGTAGTTTAAAGTTCTTGTGAACTTGTATTTAGCGCTAGTTGCGCATTTATTTAAGTTGTTGGGAATCTGCCTCTGTTGGTTTTTTGCCCACCCTTAATTTCTGGACTACTTTGGGACGTCCCACTGGTAATGAATGTGTCTCCCTTCCTTCCATCTGCTGCTGAAATACGGATTTTGGTAAGACCTTACCTGTAAAATCCTTTTCAGCGAAGGAAGGGAGACACAGATCCCTCCCATGGCAGAAGTGTGTTGTTGTGTTTTCAGATGCGGCGTGACCCTTCTCTGATAGCGATTATCTGGGCTGAGGTCGGCGCGCTAAGGCTCTTTTCCAGCATTGCCAGCTCATCGCAGTGGTCAGGTTCAGTGAGTAGTACCTGGGACTGTGTGGTTTTTTCTGTTATATGCATAACCTATCTTCTTGTTTTTTCTCTGAAGTTCTTCAGAAGGGGTTATGTTGCTCCGCTGGTGATTTTTGCTCTTCCTTAGCTTGTGTACGGACTGGAGAGCTGGAGTAGGAGGAGCCCAAGCTGGAGGTCAACACTCTTTTTTTAATCTGAGGTGTTCTATCCTGTGTGGGCTCCGCCTACCCACTGGTAATGAATGTGTCTCCCTTCCTTCCTTCGCTGAAAAGGTCTTACCAAAATCCGTATTTTGGCCTGTCAGGGGCTCAACAAATGACATGGTATCTGCAATCTATTCCAGCCAAAATTGCGCTCCAGAAATCAATTGGTGTTTCTTCTCTTCCGAGCCCTGTCGTGCACCCAAACAGTAGTTTTCCAGCACATGTACGGTATCTGTGTACTCGGGACAAATTGCACAACAGATGATATGGTTCATTTTCTCCTTTTACCCTAGATGAAATGAAATATTTAGGGCTAAAGCAACGTTTTTACTGGAAAAATTTATTTTTTCGAAGTTCAACAATATAAAATCCAGGGAAGCTCCTGTGGGTTCAAGGTGCTCGCTACACCTCTAAATAATTGTGAAAACCTACCAAGGACTAAGAATAGTGACAATTGACATTATATATCGACGAGATGCTCTCCAAACAATACATGAAACCATGAGAAACAATAGGCCTAGGCACTTGCCTTTATTTACTGGGACACCCGGGTCATAGTTTTGAAGTAGAGTGGAATACCTTCCCACTATCTGGTGATATACAGATTACTGATGCCCTTCATATATGTCACCCTTTTAATATTGTGGAGTACTATTATGTATTGATATTTTCTGCGACTGTTGCATCACGGTCATGTCATCTGTTCACTGGTTCTTTTAAATTTGTTATTATATGTGTGTGGTTTCTACCCTGTATTGTTATTGGATACTTTAATAAAGTTTGTCATTTTTTGAAATTTTTTGTACGTTTATCCACACTAGTTATATAACTATACATTGGAGAATTGAGCTCCCTATTGTTTCTCATGGTTTCACCTCTAAATAATTTCATTGAGAGGTGTAGTGTCAAAATTGGGATCACTTGTGGGTATTTCTGATGTTTTGGCACATCAGGGCAATCTTTTCCAGCCAAAGTTCTGCTCAAGAATTCAGTTGGCACTTTTTTTTCCTTCCGATCGCTGCTGTGCCCCAGACAGTTAATATACTTTTTGAATGTAGTTTTGAGGGGTCCAGTTTTTAAAATGTCACTTTTAGGTATTTTCTGTCAACTCTGACTCTTTAGTCACTTCAAACATGATGTGGTACCAAAAAAAAAAGTATTTTGTAAAATTTGTTTGAAAATGAGAAATTGCTGATACCCTTTTAACCCTTCTAACTTTCTAACAGAAAAATTATAAAAAAAAAAAAATTATGCTGATGTAAATGTGGGAAATTTTGTTAACGATTTTGTACAGCATGACTTTCTTTCCAGGATGTAAAAATTGAGGTTTTCCAAATGTTCTCATTCTGATATTTTCACAAAGTTTCAACCTAAATTTACCACTAAAATAAGGTACAATGTATCACGAAAAAAACAATTTCGGAATCGATGGCATGCGTTCCGGAGTTTGTACCTCATAAAGTGACGCTGGTCAGAATTGTAAAATTTGGCCTCATCCTGCCAGCCAAATTTAACAAAACAGGCTGGGATCTAAAGGGGTTAATCAATGGTTTGTTGGAGTGTAAAGTGGAGCTGTAACGTGCCCTTGAAGTGTTGATGTCACATCAACGGTGCATGTGGCTTCTGCAGTGGTGGAGAGATGGCACTGGAGCCTGGAAAGCAAGTTTCAGCTCTGTTTATTTTTTTGTACATCCACAGTCTATTGGTTAACTAAAAGTTTATAGCGGACAATCCATTTAAAGGGAACCTGTCAGCAGGATTGTGCTGAGTAACCTACAGACAATGTCAGGTTGGCGCCATTATGCTGATCAAAATGATTGTTGATGAAATGTGTCCCACATTGGTTGTTGTTTAATCTTTATTTTAATTATATGCTTGTGCTCTGGGGCGGCTTGTGGGGAGGTCTTCATAGCTATTCATACTGATTGCTTAGACAGGTCACTGATACTGATTGCTTATGACAGGTCACTGATTCCCAGTAACCTGCCCTCTATTTTACATACTGAATATTATATGTTTTGAAAAAAAAGAAATCAACTTCGGCAGGCTGTGACATCTGCGCTGCAGCATGATCGCATGTGTAATGTGCATTTAATTATTAGAGGATATAATTAAATTCAGGAAAAGAAAAATTCTGTTTCAAAATGGCGCCCCGGCCGCTCCTGAGCTGTAGCATCGATCGGTGATCCTATAAATGCTGCTGCGCAGACGCCACCATCTTAGTGGAGACCATATTTTTATTTTAGGTCTGTGAGGGATCTGTGACCTGTCATAAGCCATACAAATGAATATGTAAGCAGAGCACCACATGAAGACCCCCTCAGGTTTACCCGAAGCACGAGCATATCATTAACTCAAAACTGAAAATAAAGATTACACAACAACCACAAGATGGATTTCATCAACCAAGGCATCATTTTAATCAGTAAAATGGCGCCAACCTGACTGTAGGTAACACATCACAATCCTGCTGACAGGTTCCCTTTAAGATGGCTGTAATTACTAGAAATTGATGGTGAATCCAGTCTCCCACCACAATTTGACTGACTTGTAATGTTGAGCAAATGAGGATCATGGATGGATTTGAGCAAGCACATTACATGTTTGCTCTTCTAGTGCCAAGAAATATTTTGCTGACCCAAGGGTTGCAATTTTTGTGGCTCTTAGTAGACTCGTATGATACGTTTTTGTGACGCAATATTTATCTGAAACTGTTTTATGCCAGAAGATGCCAAACTCTCCATTACACAGAAGTGTTCGCTTTACCCTGTGCTCGCTACGAGAGAGCCGTTGCCACAAAGCTTTTGTCGACTTTTCTCCTAGAAAACAAAAGGATCTGCAGTGTGAAATCGGGCATGCCAGATCCAGATCTTTCTCCCACACTCTCTCGCCCCATACATGGACCAGCAGGTTTGACTGACATTTGTCTGTGTATGAGGGCCTTTACTTTGTCAGTAGGAAGTGTCTTCCAGTTTTCACATGTTGCATATAGAACCACCAGTGGGACATGACTTTAGGATATGTTAATAGACTGTGTGTGGATTTAATAGATTGGTAAATGGTTCCCTCTGACATCAAAGCGAGTCCTGATGTATTGTGTGACCTGAAAAACTCTTCTTTGCTTTGCAGACCAGATGTTGAGGAAATCTTTGCTATATTAACTCCTCCACCTGGAAGCTGGCCAAATTTTACAATTCTGCTCAGTCTCTTTGTTGTTATTATAACTCTGGAACGCTTCAGCGGATCCCACAGATTCTCAGAATGTTTTCTCCTGACATATTGTACTTCATGATAGTGGTAACATTTATTCCATGTGACTTGCATTTATTTGTGAATATATCGGAAATGTAACGAAAATCTGGAAAACTTAACAATTTTCAAACTTAGTTTTTATGCCTTTAAATCAGGGTGGATAAAAATCATGATTTTTTTAAAAAAATCAAAAAAATCTGATTTTTTTGATTTAAATCGGATTTTTTTGATTTAAATCGGATTTTTTTGATTTAAATAGGATTTTTTAATCAAGTTGTACACAAGCAAAACTTTGTCTTTTTGCAAATCAAATTATTTTACACAAATAAAAATATTAAAACAGTTGATGATTATGAAACCTAATAATTTTTATTTGCACTATTAAACAATCAGAATTGAACTACAGAGAGTAAGTACTTTTTAACAATAGCCTATCTCTAACGTTTGAAGTAAGCAAACATCTTCAGTGAATACATCAGTCCTTAAAGCTTACTGTTTATTTAGGACTTTTAATAGGAAAACTAGTTGTCCTGCTTTAGCAGTTCCTAAGCGGTTTCGGACTGTTGTGTGCACAAAACCAAATGAAGAAAACAATCTCTCTACTCCTGCCGATGAAGCCGATGCAGTCAGTAGCTGAGTAGCTACATTTATTATCTTCGCTGGAAGAACAAGTGATTGCGACTTCCACCAGTCCAGTGGTTTTAGTTCATTAACGACGTTATCTGCAAACATGTATTTTTGAAATGGTGCAGATTCACACTTCAATTTCAGCACAGTTGCCACAATGTCATGGTTAGTATTGGCGAGCCACTCCATTGCAGAGTTGATTTCCGCCTGAGATAGTTTTTTCCCTCTGTAGATGGGATGCAAGATATTGGCTAAATAGTGTTCTTCTTTTAATGCTTGGTCCTTGCGGTGGTGTATTGCAACCTTTACATTGTTTGAGAGGTTCAAGCGATCTAGCGAACCTTCTAAATCTTTCCAAACTTCTGTGGCATCAGCTATGGTTGCAGTATCTTTCTGCATTTTATCCAACGCAATAGATATTGGCTTTAACCTTTCCAAAAGGTCCTCGGCATTTCTCTTCACACCAAGATTTAATACTTTGCTTCGTATATTAGCATCAATTTTATCCCGATGTGTTTCGCAAATGGACACTAATTTTGACCAGTTGTTAATAAACAGTTCCAAGCATTCAGCCAAGGTATTCCATCTAACATCTTGTGGTAGAACCAACTTCAGTCCTCCCATTTCCTTGTAGTTTGCATGTGCAAAATGATTATTGCGGAAATATTTAACAATTTCTACAACATGTTCCTTGACACCCGAAATATGCAGGTCTTTTGCCAAAAGATGCAACAAATGGGCAGAACAACCGTATGTAATGACATTTGTGTCATCCTCATGTGCCAGTTCCGCTCGCATTTTTGCCACATTGCTTGCGTTATCAGTAACTAAGCTCCTTACTTTACATCCAAACTGTTCTTGGCATTGGTGAATTGAGTTCTTAGCAATTTCAAGTAAATATTCAGCAGTATGTGAATTTCCAGATGTGTCGATTGTGTCTGTAAGGTAAGTTTCACCATCTTCTGTTGTGACACAAGTGCAAATTATGGGGTCGTTGTGGATGTTGCTCCAACCATCCAAGCTCATGTTAACAACTTTGTCTTTCAAATATTTTGTACAAGCCGCTCTTTCTTTGTCGTATACAGCCTGAAGATGTTTTCCTGAGATATCAAATCTACTTGGTGGTTTGTAGCCTGGTCTTATTCCTTCGATCATTTGTACAAACAATGGGTGTTCAACTAGTCGGAAAGAAGAATTGGTTGCAAATATGAATTTAGCAATTAATTCATCAAAATGTTCTTTCTGGCTCGTCGTAGTCTTTAAGAGGAATTTTTCTACACTTTGCACGCAAAGTTTTTTGTTGGGCTGCTTTGTTGAAGTTGTACCCAGATATTGATTGTCACGTGCAGCACAAGCCATATTTGACCCTGAAAGCACAGTAATTAAAAATATAATTCGACTGCGTATTTGAAGAAATATAACAAAAATATTTTGAAACAAACTTTTTGAACAATGTAATGGTCCTCGTCCTATAAGGGCTGTCTCAAAAGTTATGCTACTCAAGTTTCCGGTGAAGTTGCTGTAATACTAGTAATATCAGAGCAACTGAAAAAAATTGTCACAAAAGTTTTAAAAATGTTTTTTTAAAAAAATGGTCAATTTGGCAGACTTCAAAAGTGAATTGTAGCCTACAATAAAAAAAAAAAATAGGCGTATACACACTCTTATTTTTACTTAACGTTAATCTTCTGTGAAATATTGCCTTAACATAAATTTAAATTCTATAGTCCAGAACTAGTGCTAGAAATTTTTCTTTTCATAGACTTTAACCATCCCAGTAAAACGTCTGTTAAAATAGGTTGTAATTGCCAGACTTACCACTAGTGCTAGGGTCCTGGTGCATAAGAAGCTGTGGGGGTTCATTGACATTAGTTGTATCACTATCAACATCTTCATTTCCCTTCTGGTTGCAGTTTTCATAATGTGATTTCAAACGGCAAACAAGTCCTTGGATATCCTTTTGACAGTATTTGCACTTTGCTCTCCCACCTTTCTTTCCAAGCTCTGCTGGCATCTCAATAAAATGAACCCAAATAGGGTCTCTCTTACGACCTGCCATGGCTCACGCAGATCACTTCTGAAGTTTGATTGTTACTACAGCCAAGTACTGCTGACTGACTATCCAACAAGTTTGGGCATGTCAACTGAATGGAAAAAGAAACTGAAACCAAGCTACAGAAAGTGAAACCAAGCTAGAAGTGTGGAGTTAATTGAACAATGATTGAAAGTTTTAGATTTTAATCGTGATTTATATTAAAAAAATCTTTTGATTTAAATCAGTGATTTAAATCATGATTAAAATCACGATTTAAATCGATCTGATTTAAATAGAAAAAATCATTTGATTTAAATCATGATTTAAATCGTTGATTTAAATCGGCGTGATTTAAATCAATCCACCCTGCTTTAAATTAGTTATGTCACACAATAGTTAATAAATAACATTTCCCACATGTCTGCTTTACATTAGCACAATTTTTGAAACAATTTTTTTTTATAAGAAGTTAAGAGTCAACCAGCGATTTTTCTCATTTTCCCAAGAAAATTTACAAAGCCATTTTTTTCAGGGACCACTTCACATCTGAAGTGACTTTAAGGCGCTTATGTGAAGACATTGAGGGTCAGTGGGTGCTCTCATCCCACTGATTGCCCGTTCTCTGTTTACTGTGGGCATAATACTACTCAGATAGCACAGGGTGATGTTAAAACAGTGTGACAATAATTTATTGAGCCACCAACAAGCAATAACATATAGAACAGTCGCAGCAAATGCCGAAGATGGTGCACATTAGAGTCTCACCCATCTGATGGCAGCTGTGACTTTAGAGCTTTTAGGACCGACTACCCCAACTGTGGTAACCACATAGAGAGAAGGTAACGACAAGCTTAAAAAGCTGACAGTCCTTTGATGTACGAAGCCAGGTGACTTGATTGTCCCAACCTGGATTCTCTAAATGTCTTTGAGGGTTCAAGTGATGGTCAGTGGAACAGCTCTCTATTTAGTTATAGCTATGATGCTATGGTTACTGTAATGTAGAGTCTCTCTAAACACAGATCCCCTTCTTTTTTTTTTCTTTTTTTTTTTTAGGTCACAACTAGTGATGAGCGAGTATGCTCGTTGCTCGGGTGGTCTCCGAGTATTTGAAAGTGCTCGGAGATTTAGTTTCTGTTGCTGCAGCTGCATGATTTATGGCTACTTGACAGCCTAAATACCTGTGGGAATTCCCTAACAAACTGGCAATCACCACATGTATTCAGGCTGACAGTAGCCACAAATCATTCAGCTACACGGCGACAAACTAAATCTCCGAACACTTCCAAATACTCGGCGATCACCTGAGCATACTCGCTCATCACTAGTCACAGCTTCTCATTCCGGCATTCCTCCACAGCTTGGGGGAAGGTGGAAGGAGGCCAACCCTCACTGCTGGAGTGTTGAAACAACATGCATAGATTATCCTTCATGTTTGCTCAGAGCACCAATGGGTAGTCAACATATTAACAAACATTGCCTTTGCTTCCCAAAGATGATAGAACAATACTAGGACAGATACAATAGCTAATTAGCAGACAGTCAACAAATGGCATCCATTGAAGATTAATTCATTGACCTTAAAGGGTATGCCACACTAAACGAGATCGCTAGCGAGATCGCTAACGAGATCGCACCTGCGTCACCATTGATGACGCAGTAGCGATCTCGTTAGCGACTTATCTGTGTGATTCTAAACACATCTCATCAGCGATCTGTGATTCCAAACACAACTCATCAGCGATCTGTATAACGACCTCTGCGGTCGTTGGGAAAACCTAGTCCCACCTGCGATGCTGGTGAAGTCGTTCATAAAGGGTGTCACACTCAGCGATTCAGGCTCACCAGCGGGACACCAACGACAAAAAAATGGCTCCAGAACGTTCATGAGCGATCAACGACATCTCCGCAGGGGCCACATCGCTGCTACATGTCACACACAGCTAAAGTTGCTAACGAGATCGCTACTGCGTCATAAATGGTGACGCAGGTGCGATCTCGCTAGCGATCTCGCTTAGTGTGGCATACCCTTAAGGGTCACCTTCATTCTCACATTAACTCTAGCGCATGTCCCTGGGCCTACTGAAATAATATGTCTGGTGGATAACTAAGATTAAATGCTGTGTCACCACAGGTTACGTGACAGAAAATACCCAAAAGTGACACCATTCTGAAAACTCCGCCCTTTAAGGTATTCAAAACCACATTCAGGAAGTTTATTAACCCTTCAGGTGCTTCACAGGAATTAAAGGGAATCTGTCACCCCATTTTAGCCATATCAGCGAAAGATATGGCTGAATAGTGCATCCCATAAGCAACCTATCGGTATGGTGCTTATATCCAGATACCCCCGTTTTGATGCCAAAATACCTTAGTAAAGTTGGGATTCTCTTCTGTAAATGAGGGCGGTCAGGTCCGGAGGGCGGCGTTTTCTCTGTCGAAACCCATCCCCCCCCGCTCCTCGGCATCACTTGCGTATCGCCGTCTGTGAATCCCACAGACTGCGTTCTGCTTCCCGCGATAGCGCTTTTCAAATTCGGCCCCGCGCATGCGCAGTGTGCTTTACCCAACAGTGGGCAAAACAGAAAATCATTACAGCTCATGCGCTGCTCTTTCCTTGTCCCGGAAATGACTGCTTGCCTTGGACGACTTCCAGGGGGGCTGGTACTTTCACACATCCGTTTTGCGCCTGACGGCGCCACCGGCTTTTTGCCGGATCGCCAGATCCGGCAACTAGTATGTAAAACAGTATGCGACACATCCGGTTTTTCGCTGGATACGTCTCGGGCATCCGACCAAAAACCGGATCCGTCTCATCCGGTGTATCCAGTTTTTTTTTTATCCGTTTTAGCCGGATTACGCCGGATCAGTTTTTTAAAAACGCCCTTTTTTGGGGTTCCAAACATGATTGGCTACTGTAATCCTATATATACACTGTTCCTACAGCCCATCTTTGACAGGTTGGAGAGAAGAGCAAGTAGCAAGTGACTAGCGAACATGGATATGATTATTGGCAATATCTTCAAGAATCTGGTGGATTTTACTGCGAAGGCGAATCGCTTGAAGATTATCGTTATGGAGAATGAGAGAAAGATAGAGCAGCGCATTATGCATCAGCGCCACCGACGACGCCGTGTGTGGATCCACCCCATCACAGCACAGAGACTAACCGGTGGTGTGTATTCTACACTCAACATGGAGCTGAGAGAAAATCCTGATAAATTTTTTTGCCTATCTTCGGATGAAGAAAGAGAATTTTGACTTTTTGCTGGAGCGTATTGGAGAACAAATCCGAAGATCCGACACCTATTGTCACTTCTCAATTTCTCCAGTGGAGCGTCTCATGGTCACTATAAGGTAAGCTATATGTATTGGATCTGCTCTTGTATTGTTATTATTATTTTTTTATATCACAGGAGAACAAGGGAATCGAAGGAATATCAGTATAATAAAAGATGGTCAAAAACTGTGTTTCTTTCTTTTAACTTTTTGTTTCTTTCCTCTTTTTTTTTTTTTTTTTTTTGGATCTCCAATAGTTACAGCTGAGTTCTTCTATGTAATGCTGTGATTGTGAAGTAATTAATTGTTTCTATTTTGTTTACAGATTTCTGGCAAGTGGAGAAACGCTGTCATCGCTCCATTTCCAATACCGCCTGAGAATTTCTACACTATCAGGCATCATTAAGTACACTTGTCGTGCTCTGTGGGACTGTTTGGTTGGAGAATTTCTTCCAGAGCCAACAACAGAGCGGTGGCTTGAAATAGCAGACCAGTTTCTCCGGAACTGCCAGTTTCCAAATTGCCTGGGCGCTGTTGATGGCAAACACATCCGCATTCAAAGCCTGCAGGAACCGGATCAGAATTCTTTAACTACAAGAAATATTTTTCGGTCGTCCTGATGGCTATTGCTGATGCGGATTACATATTTATTGCTGTGGACATTGGGTCTTATGGACGGTCCAATGACTCGCAAGTGTTTAAACTTTCAGCTATGGGGCGGAGGCTGTACGGAAACACTTTTCAGTTTCCACCTCCTAGGCCACTGCCTCAAACCTCTGGGCCACCTATGCCTTTCGTGTGTTTAGGTGAAGCCTTCTAGCTGTCCGAACACCTCTTGAAGCCGTACCCCAGCAGAGGATTGACCCATACAAAGCGCATTTTCAACTACCGCCTCACAAGAGCCAGACGGATGGTGGAGTGTGCGTTTGGGATTATGACAGCCAAATGGCGTGTCCTTTTGACTGCGATAAACTTGAAGACAGACTGTGGGTGACGTTGTAAAAGCGTGCGTGGTCCTACATAATTTTGAGATCAGCAAGGAACCGATTTCTATTGAGGACCACAATAAAGAAACAACCTTGCACGACTACAGCAACATTACCACTCGGAGTACACTGGCGGTTTCAAGAATGAGGGACCATTTTGCACAATACTTTGTCACCAGAAGGTAGAGTAGACTGGCAGGATGACAGAGTGTGATCAATTGATTAGTTCTTTTAAAACTTTCTGTACCCTCAATAAACCTTTAAAAGGAAACTTGTCTACCTTCTTGTGTGTTTTGTACTGTATGTTACCTTTTGGCCATAGTTGTGTCCCTGGCTTTTTTTTTTTTTTTGTAACCCAAAGTATTTCACCTTTTTTCAAAAAATGTGTTCCTTCTAGGGGATAACCTTAAAAAGTACACAAGTTTTGGAAAAAGGTAAGATACTTTGGATACTACACAACCCGGGACACAACTTTGGCAAAAAGGTAAAATTTATGTTCCTTTTACCCAAAGTTATGTAGAAAGTTTTCACATATTATCCTAACTGATGTTGGTGTTTGTGTACCCACATATGTTTACCTGGTTTAATACATTTGTAACTTAACATCCTATAAAGAAATGAGACAACATTTGTAAACCACTTTAACTTTTTATTAAAAAAATAATTTTTTTATAATTTTTTGAAAATATTGCATTTTTGCAAACTTGCAATTTTAATAAATGTTATTTTTTATTAAAATAAAGTCTGTATTTTTTATTGAAGGAAAAAAAAACAAATATTTACAGTTGTGTGTGGGGTGGAAAATAGTTACTGGAGGGGTGGTGAGGACACTCGGAACGTGGGAGTGTGAAGGACAGGGAAGAGTGGTGGTGGAAGGAAGTGGCAGGAAGAGGTATGGAAGGGATGTGGAAAGAGTAAGAGAATGGGAGGATAAGTTAGGGCAGAACAGGTGGTGGTGGATGGAGGGTTGTGGTAGGAGGGGCTGGTATATGGAGGAGTGGTAATGGGTAGGTGGCTGGTACTGGGTAGGTGCTGGTACTGGGTAGGTGCTGGTACTGGGTAGGTGCTGGTACTGGGTAGGGTGTGCTGGTACTGGGAGGTTGCTGGTACTGGGGAGGTGCTGGTACTGGGGAGGTTGCTGGTACTGGGGAGGTTGCTGGTACTGGGGAGGTTGCTGGTACTGGGGAGGTTGCTGGTACTGGGGAGGTTGCTGGTACTGGGGAGGTTGCTGGTACTGGGGAGGTTGCTGGTACTGGGGAGGTTGCTGGTACTGGGGAGGTGCTGGTACTGGGAGGGGACGGGTTGCTGGTATGGGGGGTTGTGGTATGGGAGGTTGCTGGGGGGAGTTGTGGTACTGGGGAGGTGCGGACGGGGGGTGGATGGTAGGGGTGGGGTGGTGGTTGAGGGAGGCGGCTGGGGGGGAGGTGGAGAACGATGGGGTGGATGGAGGAGGTGAGTGGTAGCCTGCACTAGAGCAGCGTGGCACGTATGCATTACACACATCTGCTTGTCAGTAGATAGCGTATCCATGCGCTCCGCCACAGACCTAAAAAAGCTGTGATTTGGAGATTTTCTTGCTTCTGAATGCATGGTTTGCAGAAGTGTCTTTACCTCCAAAATGCTGGAGGTTATCTGGTTAATGCCTGCGGCAAGTTGTTCAGATAATACTTTGAGACAGTTCTGGAAAGATGCATTCAAATGCAGGAACTCGGGCGCATAGCTCCTTTCCTGACCCCTCTGCCGCTGCCACCCAGTACCCGCAGCTGTACTAGAGGTGGCAGTGGCAGAAGGGTGGGGTAAAGGGAATGCTATCTCCTCACCAGCAGCTGCATGTAATGCAGGCGGCCACGATGCTCCAGTGCTGGTGGATGGGACTGCGGGATCGAATGTGAGGGAAGGCTGGGAAGGTGCAGATGTACCGGGGCGGTCGAAGTGTCCCTCGGTGTCGGTCTCCTGAGGGATCGCCCCAGAAGGCTCCAACTCTGCGGGCGCCCGAGTGCTGGTCACCGTGCTGTGGAATAAAGAGAAAACATACAGTTAATGTACAGATGTGGAATGGCCCTGGCTGCAAAAAAACATTTGATAGATGTTAACATTTTCTGGTAATATTTCCCTTCGGGTGACCATAGTTTCCCGCAGGAACGCCAGGGCTCGTGCGTACTTGTACTTGCTCTGGCGTCTTGCAGATCCACTCGGGGCCCGCATCTCCTTGTTGAACTCCTTCTTGAAGCGATCCCTCAGATCGCCACCGCTTCACAATTCTCTCCCCTGAAACTACAACATCAGTGTTTCCCAAACTGCAGTCCTCGTGTCCCCCAGAGGTCATGTTTTCAGTATTTCCATAGTGTTGCACAAAAGGAATTCCTGAAGACATGAACCGTGGGGGCCACGAGGACTGAAGTTTGGGAAACACAGCTTTACAGTCAGCAACCTGAACTATACTTACGATGTTTAGTCTGGGCCCGAACATCGAGGTCCTCCCAGCGGTCCACCATTGTCGATGCCACTTCCTCCCAGTGACGGGGTCGTTTCGTCAATTCACTCGTCCTCCGGTCACTCCAAATTTAGGCTATGAGCATGGGTTAACCATTCAAAGAATGAGTCAGACAACAAGCTGGTTCAGACTTTAGAACACGCTCAGGAGGCTACTAACAGGCAATCATCACAGCAATGCTCTGCTTTATTTCCGCATACACAAAATTATATAGACATAGCAGACAGGATGACAGGGTGGGGGTGGATAAACGGTTAACTGTATATTGCTAACATCTGCAAGCGTGGGCAAACTGTTTATGTCTAGCATCTACCATCTCTGATTGGTTAGGTTTTGTTCAGACAGGCTTTGGTTGACATCGTGTAAAGTTCAGCCGTTGTAACTCTTCTTGTTGTGGTCTTGTTCAGTCGTTGTCCTGGAACTGGAGATGCATACTTCAGAGGAAACAGGTGTAGGTGTTGGTTGATGCTGGCACCATCTTAGCTTAAGCTTTGTTTCTGACATAATATTCGACAAGGAAAATACTTATTGTTTCCACAAAATGGTAGCAAAGCATATATAAATAAATAAATATATATATATATATATATATATATATATATATATATATATATATATATATATATATGTGTATATATATATATATATATATATATATATATATATATATATATATATAACAGTATAAGGATATTTACCTTGACACCAGAGCCGTCTGGTCACTATTTGATCAGAATGGCGGCGGTACCCCATGTTCCACAGCGGCTCCCTTGTCTCGGACCAGATCAATGAGGAGGTCGACGTCTATCCCCTCCTCCTCACCGTCTGAATCGGGAACACGCTGTGAAGCCTATTAAAGAAAAAGAAAAAAAAAATACATTAGCCTCCACACTAGCAAGTGAAAAAGAAAAAAATGAAAAATTTAAAAAAAAGGGGAAAAAAAAAATCAAAAAATATTTTAAAAAAAGAAAAATTATTTAATAATTAATGGAAAAATACTAAGTGTTAAAAAAAAAAACTAATTATAAATATAAAAATTTAAAATATTAGAAAAGAAAAAAAAATCATTTATAAAAAAAAAAAATTAGTAACAAAAAAAATTAAAAAAAAACAAAAAAAGGAAAAAAACAATAAAAAAAGGAAAAAAACTTACACGATGGTAATTGCCACGGCTCTCACAACGACTCTGGATGCGCTGTGAGGACCCCTTTGCTGGAACCAGATCCGAGAGACTAAAGAAAAAATAAAAATTTATGATATAGGCATGTGTTGGGCGCTGTGTGAAGTATGTACTAAATGGTTTTCTATGTGTTGTGTGTAGTGTGATGTTGTGTTTCTGCGATTGATGCAGGATACTTACGAATTGTGAGCCCACTCCGGGTATCTCTCCACCCCGTCCTTCTTCCTCTGGGAGCTCCTCTTCATCTTGCGATTCCTGTTATTAAAAAAAGACAATCAATACATATATGCCACAGATGGATTGTGGAGAAAAAAAAAATTATATATTTTTACCGCCAAATGCTGATGATGGGAAGGAGGGCTCCCAGAAGAAGATGTCTCCACATCATGCTGCAGCTCAAATGACTCCGGTGGAGCGGACGCTGAAGCCGCAGCTTCCTTAGCTAAAGCCTCAAGTGCTGCTGCTGCTGCTGTTTGCCGGTCTCTGCTGTGGAATAAAGACACAAAAAGGGCCAGTGAATATATGTATATTCCTTGGCCCTGGCTGAAAAAGCAAAAATTGATTATATATTTGGATGTTATATTTACCGTCTACTGACTGTACTCCTCTCCTCTGGCTCTATTTCTTCCTCCTCTCCCTTTCTGATGCCTCTCTTTGGCGTCTTCTGCTGTGGAATAAGGACACAAAAAGGGCCAGTGAATATATGTATAATACCAGTGGGACCCACTTCATAACAGGGAAAACATGAACATTTACAGTACCAGGGTGACCCACATTATCACTTGCAAAACATGCACATTTTATACAGTAGCAGGGGATCTACATTATCACTTGATAACCATGCACATTTTAAACAGTAACCCACTTTATCACAGTGAAAACATGCACACTTGATACTGTACCAGGGGGACCAACATTATCACTTGAAAACATGAATATTTTTTACAGTACCAGTGGGACCCACTTCATCACAGGGAAAACATGAACATGTACAGTACCAGGGTGACCCACATTATCACTTGCAAAACATGCACATTTTATACAGTAACGGGATCCACATTTTCACTTGAAAACCATGCACATTATACAGTACCAGGGGATCCACATTATCACTTGAAAACCATGCACATTATACTGTACCAGGGGATCCACATTATCACTTGAAAACATGCACATTTTAAACAGTACCGGGGGACCCACATTATCACTTGCAAAACATGCACATTTTATACAGTAACAGGGGATCCACATTTTCACTTGAAAACATGCACATTATACAGTACCAGGGGATCCACATTATCACTTGAAAACCATGCACATTTTTAACAGTACCAGGGGGACCCACCCCATCACTGGAAAACCATGAACATTTTATACAGTACCAGGGGGACCAACCCCATCACAGCAAAAACATGATTTTTAAACAGTACCAGGGTGTCAGACACCGCACTGCACTAGCTCAGGCAGCAGTGGTGACAGATGCGTGGTTAAATTTTAGGGGTGGAGATGTGGTATTTACCGTCTGCTGTCCTGGCGCTCCATTTCCGTATCTGCTGCTGGTGCTGATGCGGAACCTGGTGCTGGTGATGGTCCTCCTCTGTGGCTTTGTCTTGCTCTCTTGGCTGGCTGCATGGTAATGTCTGAGTGTCCCACTGCATGCTTTTATATAGGTTTGCTGTGGGATGGTATATCAATTTAAAAAACTGGATCCGGCCACCGAATCCGGCTTTTGCCGGATCTGCCGCATTGCGGCGCTCATAGACTTTCATTGTGACAAAAGCCGGAAGCGCCGGAGACAAAAACGTTACAGTAGCCGTTTTTTCCAGACGCCGGAATGCGACCAGACACCAGATCCGGCAAAAACGGACGTGCCGCAAGGCCATGCGGCGTGATCCGGCGCTACTGTTAATCAATTGAAAAACGGATCCTCCGGAAGTACATTTCGCCGGATGCGGTTTTACAAAAAAAGGACGGAGCGTGCCGTCAGGCGCAAAACGGATGTGTGAAAGAGGCCTAACAGAAAAAAAAATGCCCCCAAAATTTGTTGTGCAGTTTTTCCAAAGTATGCAGATGCCCCATCTGTGGGAAGGGGGGGGAGGCTACTGTTTTGGCACACGGCAGAGCTCAAAGGATGGATTGATGTTTTGGAACACAGAGTTTGATGGAATGTCCTGCAGGTGTCATGCTGCGTTTTGGAGAGCCCCTATTGTGCTTAAACAGTGGAAAAACCCCTCAAATGACCCCATTTTAGAAACTAGACCCCTCAATGAATTTTTCTGTGTGGTGAGCACCTTGACCCCTCCAGAAGTTAATAACGTTGAGCCATGAAAAAATCATATTTTTCCCACAATGTTTTTATCCCTAATTTTTATTTTCACAAGGTTAACGGGATAATGGTCCCCAAAACTTGTGCAAAAAAAAAAAATACTGGTTTGAGGGTCACATTGGTAGAGCCCCTGAGGTACCAGAATAGCCCCACCCATAAGTGACCCCATTTTACAAACTACACCTCAGTGAATTCATGTAGGGGTTCAATGATCAACACCACAGGTGTCACAGAATTTTATATCATTGGGCAGTGAAGAAAGCAGAATTACATTACTACCAAAATTAAATGGGTAAAAATGATGCAAATTTGTCCAACAATTTCTGCTGAATATGGAAATACCCCATATGTGGCTGTACAGTACTGTTTAGCCATACGGCGAGACTCGGGAGGGACGGAGTTCTATGTTCCTGCTGGAGTGCAGATTTTGTTAGAGTAGTTTGTGGTCTCCATATAAAGAGCTCCTAAGTTCTAGAAGAGCAGAATCCCTCCTCAAATGACCCCATTTGGAAATTATAACCCTTGGGAATTTATCAACAGTTGTAGTGACTATTTTGACTCCTTGGATGTTTTCCAGAAACAAGCGACAGCGGATGTTTCCAAGTGAAAATTGCAGTGCCCTAACGTTGCAGTCCACAGTACGTGGTAGTCACCAGTAGGCAGGCTGTCACGGCTACAAAAATGACAAACATGTGGACACTACATGTGGTTTAGGCACACTGTGGTGCTCAGAAGGAAAGGGGGATTTGGGAGTGTTGAATGTCATTTGGCGGGCGATGAGCTATAGCTCTTTTCCAGAGCCTTTGTACTACCAGTAACGTGGAAGACCCTTACCTTTCCGATGACAGAGCTGAGCAGAGACTTCCTTTATTTGTGAATTGATTTTTGAAGCTTTTGTAGGGAATATTTTGCATAACGTTTGGGATCAGATTTATCCTGCTCTCTATGCTGAGCACTTACATCAGGGTTTACATCTAAGGGTATGTGCACACATTGCGGATCCACAGCGTTTTTTTCTGTGCGGAATTGCATCAAATCTGCAAATGATTGCTCAAGCAAGGTTAATCAATGGGAATCCAGATTTGGTGTGCACATACTGTGGAAAATTCCGCACTGATTCACAGCGTTTTATTTTCCGCAGCATGTCAATTCTTTGTACGGATCTGCAGCTTTTTTTTCCCCATTGACTTCCAGTGAGGCACTCAAATCCGCAACAGACGATCCACAGGTGTAAAAATGTTTGTGGATTTGATGCGAATTACCTGCAGATTTGAAAAAATAAATTATTTCAGAAGGAGGAAGAGTGTGTGGGCTGAGAATCAATATTTGAGTCTGTCTTGGTAGAATGACCTGAACAATGGAGGTTGGGCTTGAAAATGCCATTTTTTAATTTATTTTCATTGTTTTTTATTTTACAGTCCTATATCTTTAATAAGTTAACAAATCAACAGACACAGCCACATCCAAATCTGCATGAAATCCACACAAAAACCGCAAGGAATTTCCACTGCGTTTTCTGCCAAGAGACGCAGAAATATCCGCAAGCCAATCCGCAACATATGCACATACCCTAAATCTCAGAGTGCCGTGATTCAGGTGAGACCCCTGAGGGATCCATTCACTATAATGAGGCAGCACAGTTAGGCCGGATCACACATGCGAGAAACACGGCCGAGTCTCGCATGTGAATTCCCAGCTCTGGCGCCTACACTCGGGAGTGGAATGTGAAATACATGCAGCCGCTCTCTCCGCTCCTGAGTGCCGGCGCCAGAGCTGGGAATTCACATGCGAGACTCGGCCGTGTTTTTCACATGTGTGATCCCGGCCTTACTCTGGACTCCATCTGGCCTCTGTTCAGCGGTGTACTACTTCTGAGAAGTGCATAAAACTGTGGTAGACCGCGCTTTTATGCACACCTAAAAAGCTGTACGTCGTCTGTTCGTAGGCCAGACGACATCCACAGTGCCTACATCTGCCTCATTATAGGGAATCACATTTTTCAGAGATTTACACAGAAACCCCGGTGTAAACGCTCAGCGTATAGCGCAGGATAAATGTGAGCCAAGCCTTACTGCGATCTTTGGGAGGCAGAGTGAATTTTTTTTTTTACGTCATTCCTCATGTGGTATGAGCAATAAGATGACGTTATTCTTGGGGTCAGTGCAATTATGCTTTTTATTGCGAAAACTCGCATCGCCATATTTTGATAGCATTAATTTTTCCATATTTCGGCTGACATAGGCATGTGAGGGCTTGTTTTTTCCGGGACGAGTTGATGTTTTTATTAGTATCATTTTTTTTGTCATGTCACATTACTTAATTTGATTGCTTTCTGTTCCAATTTTTGGGAGGCAGAATTAACAAAAAAAAACAGCAAATTCAGGAATTGCTATTTATTCTTCTATGCTGTTCTATGATTCTTCTGGTCCGTACGATTACAGCGATACAACATTTTTTTTATGTTTTTGTTAATTTTTCTATATTTCTGCTGAGTCATGTGAGAGCTCGTTTTTTGTGGGATGAGTTGGCGTTTTTATTGGTACCATTTTCGGTCATAGCTTCTTTTTTTTTATCACTCTATTCTGATTTTGGGGAGGCAGAGTAAAAAAGAATTAGCAATTCAGAATTTTTTTTTTTTTTTTTTTGGCACTTTTACACAAACACATTTTATAGAAAAAAAAATAATAATTTTTGCGTCGCTTTATTCTGAGAGCTATAAATTGTTTTTATTTAATTTTTCCACTAAATGAGCTTTATGGTGGCTTTTTTTTTTTTTTTTTTTGCAGAACAAGATGAAGTTTTCAGAGACACCATTTTTATTTTGGTTGGTTTGTTCCACGAAGCATCGTATTTTTTTTTTTTTAACGGTGTTCATTGAAAAGATTAACTAGTGGGACCGTTTTATAGGTTGGGTCATTCCGGACGTGCGATACCCATTATCTGTAATTTTTTTAATATATAAATGTATTTATTGGATTAGAATCTGACGTGCAATGAGGAGGCATGTCAGCTTGTGCTCTGAGCATGAGCTGACAGGCCACAGTCCCTGGGTGACAAAGTGGCCATCTTAGGTCCTGGGGTCACCATGGAGGCCATTGGCATAACCAGATCGCATTGCGTTGTGCCGATAGGAGTTGCTTCCCTCTACGATGTCACTTTCACTATCAATTTCAGCACTAGAACGCAGGATAAAAATTTTAAGTATAGCGAAAAACAAAAAAAATTCCCATTGTTCTGTTTTTCTTTTTGCTAAAAACAATTTTCTTGTCACCAGTTTCCAAGAACAGTAATGTTTAATATTTTTATTGATACTATTTTGGCGTAAATGCAATGTTTTAGTCTACCTATTGCATTTTTTTCAGTGGCTAAAATAAAAACAGTTCTAGCACTTTGGTAAATTATGTAATGAGAAAAATAAACAATTGAGTTAATTTTTTTTTTTTTAGATTTGATATCTGTGGGCGTCTCCATTCTCTTGTATTGAGCAAAGCTGCGCCTAATGGATGGCTGCATCACTAGACGGGGTGCAGCCGTTCTCAATACAAGTGTATGGTGCCAGGCCGCACACACTAGACGGGCTCTGGCCAGTCAGTCTCTGCTCCAAAACCAGCTAATCCCCTCAGGGCACAGTGCATACATTGGGCGGAAAAATTTCTTCGATATGACTTGCGTTTATGTATGAAATTTTCAAACTTTTAATTTTTATGCCCTTAAATCAGAGATATGTCACACAAAATACTTAATAAATAACATTTCCCACATGTCTACTTTACATCAGCACAATTTTGGAAACAATTTTTTTTTTAGGAACTTATAAGGGTTAAAAGTTGACCAGTGATTTCTCATTTTTACAACAAAATTTACAAAACCATTTTTTTTTTTTTTTAGGAATCACATTTGAAGTCACTTTGAGGGGTGTAAATGACAGAAAATACCCAAAAGTGACACCATTCTAAAAACTGCACCCCTCAAGGTGCTCAACCACATTCCAGAAGTTTATTAACCCTTTACGTGCTTCACAGGAACTGAAGCAATGTGGAAGGAAAAAAATTAACATTTAACTTTTATTTTACAAACCTTTTACTTCAGAACCATTTTTTTTTATTTTCACAAGTGTAAAAAGAGAAAATGAATCACAAAATTTGTTGTGAAATTTCTCCTGAATGCGCCAATACCACATATGTGGGGGTAAACCACTGTTTAAGCGCACGGCAGAGCTTGGAAGGGAAGGAGCGCCTTTGACTTTTTCAATGCAGAATTGGCTGGAATTGAGACTGGACGCCCCTGATGTGCCTAAACAGTGGAAACCCCCCACAAGTGACACCATTTTGGAAACTAGACCCCTTAAGGAACTTATCTAGAAGTGTGGTTAGCACTTTGAACCCCCAAGTGCTTCACAGAAGTTTATAACATAGAGCCGTGAAAATAAAAAATCATTTTTTTCCACAAAAATGATCTTTTCACTCCCAAATTTTTACTTTCACAAGGGTACCAGGAGAAATTAAACCCCAAAAGTTGTCCAGTTTGTCCTGAGTACGCTGATACTCCATATGTGGGGGGAACCACTATTTGGGCGCATGGCAGAGCTCAGAAGGGAGAGAGCACCGTTAGACTTTTTGAACGCAAACTTGGCTGGAATGAATGGTGGCGCCATGTTGCATTTGGAGACCCCCTGATGTGCTTAAACAGTGAAACCCCCCTAATTCTAACTCCAACCCTAACACCAACTCACCCTTAACCCTAATCCTAACCATAACCCTAATCACAACCCTAACCCCAACACATCTCTAAACCTAATCCCAATCATAATCCCAGCCCTAACCCTAAAACTTTAGCCCAACTCACTTTAGCCTAACCCTAATGGAAAAATGGAAATAAATATATTTTCTTTATTTTATAATTTTTCCCTAACTAAGGGGGAGATAAAGGGGGGGTTTATTTACTATTTTTTTATTTTGATCACTCTGATAGATTAACGGAGCTGTGGTTTAAGTACCCTTAACTACCGCCGTTAAAAGGCAGTCGTTAAGGGGTTAAACAAGTTAGTAACTGGAGGCGTAGTTTGGCTCCTCGCAGAGCTGTTGGAAGCTGATGGCTGAATAACTCTTTCTTCTTCCAGCAAAATCGCAGGTAGTTAAAATATGACGCACCACTACATCATATGTCAGTGAGAGGTTAATGGGTGAAAACTGCCCTTGGGAACAGCTCAAAAAAGAAAACAACCTGTGTACATGAAATTTCAGAGGTTTGATGATGCTGGTACTGTAAAAGCTGCGTATTTTACTTGCAAAAGAAGTCATGTTTGAACATAGCCTTACAATTTGCGAGGTTAGTTCTTCTACATATTTAAAACAAGCGTTACTTTTTATTTTCTTGTTACTTGCCAATTTAAAAAAAAAACTATTGCTTAAAAAAAGGTGAGCTTATTTATTTTTTTTAAATTAGATTTTTACTCCCTTTTAAAAAATTTAAAATCACCATAGTAGTATACTTGAATAGAGCCTCCTTAGCTTGTATTATTGCATATCTTTCACCATGGATCGTTGTGGTGACAATAAATTAGAAACCATTGCAGAGTACCTAAGATCTGCACTGGGGTTGTATTTTCCTAAAGCCGTGATACGACTGCATTGTGAAGCTGGTACAGTGGTGGTATTTTGCCATGGTTGAAGTATGGTTCGCTCTTGTGCACCAATTGCTGTAACTTTATGCTGTACACATCCCGTATCTCGTTCCTGCACGCTAGGATGGTATTGGTGACTTGTTTTGGGAGCAGTTTGAAATGGAAAATAACCTTTTATTTCTGTACCAGTTTTAATTTGCGCAGTGGATAGTGGTGACGTTAAAGAGCTGCTAACCTACGGATTAAGTAGTACATAAGCCAGATCGCTAGCTGGGAAACCAATTCATGTTCTAGATGTCGAGTGTTGTGAAGCCCTTTTAGAAATGTCGTCTTTTTCCCCTAAATCTGCCCATTCTTGCTTTATATTTTTCCATGCTTGGTTAGTGATGTGTTGCAATAACATTATATAAACAAGAAAATTCCAATGAGCGCTTACTCTGGTGGAACAAAAAGTAATTCTATTATTTCATGTGCTCGTTTATGAGCTGCTGGATTTCTCTTCAGCAAGGTGTGCTTATGCTTGCATTCATTAGATTTCTGTGCAGATTATTTCTGTATTTGATGAAGGAGCCTTGAAAGTTGACTTCTATCTACTGAAGCAAAGATTGCCAGATGTTGTACTCTGTTGATTATTGTATTGTGCCAATTGGACCAAATTAATGCTCAGCTTTCTGTACAAGAACCTACTTTTTGTGACTGTGCACCAGGGTTTCAACATTTAGTCCACTAGGTGCATGCCTCTCAGATTTTCTATTATACTGCTGTATGCGCTTTGGCTTGATACAGTGGGCAGAGGACTGCTCTCCTCAGCGTGGATGGAGGTTAAACCAAGGACACCTTTTTTTATCCTCCTATTTAACCACCTTCAGTGCACAGTTCTAAAGAACTCTACTCTCTCTGGCCTTTTATATTTTAAATGAACAAGTGGCTTTGGAAGGCTTTGCACAGTTGTGCTTTAGGCCATGATTTTCAGCTGCAGATGAAGGAAGGGAGACACACTCATTACTAGTGGGTAGGCGGAGCCCCAGATAGGATCAATACCTCAGATTAGAAAGAGTGTTGACCGGCCCCTCCAGCTCGGGCTCCTCCTACTCAGGTCTTCAGTCTAAAATTTGAGGTCTCAGAGGACGGTCGCTGCTGGAAGCAGCTCCTCAGCAGATTTTATTATTTTAATCGGACAAGAGACTTGGATCACCAAATGTGGTCTAGAGGTCTCAGGGGTCTCAGCGCTGCTGGACCCCAACCTCTCCCTTGGCGGATCTGTAATTACCCTAATGGTGGTCCCTGCAGAACCCTGCCGGCCCGGGGGATGAGGATGGCTTCCCTGGCGGGGACGCAAACCACGCACAGGGGTCACTGCGTTTCCCCGCCCTGGGGGGAAGCATGGGCACGCGCCAGAAACCCCTGGGGGTCCCTGTGGCGCTCGGCTGGTGAGTACTCCACATTTTTATTAAAGATGTGTGAGTGATTTAACGGCTACTGCGGCAGCCGCTGTACATTTTACATGCCGGTGACTCTGAGGAGAAGGGAGAGAGGAGTGCACACTTTTTTATTTTTGAATTTCCCGCCTCTGAGCGCGCGCTTTATGGCGGTCTCCTTTTCTGGCTCCTGTACATGGAGCACATCGGAGACAGAGCGCGGCGGCCATTGCTGACTGGAAGCTCTCCGGACATCGCTCCCCTCCCGGCAAGAACCGTTACCAGCTGGGTGAGTCGCTTCTAGCCCGCGGGCAGAAGCTTAACCCCTTCACCCCCACAGCGCGGACGCCGTCTGGGGCACTAATGAGTGGCAGATAGCGCGGTCCTGCGGCTGTTATCGCATATGGGGCTCACACACTCTTTTCAATATTAATAAAGAGGTTGTGTGGAGCCTGCGATATTATTATTAATATTATTATTGCGACTATACGTTTCCGCTAACGATCCTGATAACGACGCATACTAATGCGATCGTTTGTGTGATCTTTTTTAATGTCGCTAGTAGCTGCCAATCTGAGCGATCTCATTAACATCGCATAAGCGGTTAGCGATCATGACTTTGGCGGTCATTGCGTTATACAAAATAGCGCAATTTTTTTAGCGATCTTGTGGAACGTTTTTTTTTCTGTATAGTGTGGCATAGCTGTCCTGCAGCTGCGGCCTTATAAGAGGCGCTTGGGGCTCGCACACCCTTTTCATTATCAAGGTTATGGGGAGTCTGCTACTTTAACCCCTTCTTAGGCGGTTAACTCTTGATGGGGGACTGCTGGGGTAGCTCTCTTTTTAGGAGCTTTAACCCTTTAGCTTTTGTTTCTTTAAGAAACAGACTGTTCTAGTTACTGACAGGTTTAACCTGCCGTATACTGTGCAAGGGCAGTCCATCTCCCAGACCCGCTACAGGATCAGTCTCGCACACGCAGATCATGCGCAGCGGTTGGAGGTTCCAGTGGTGTCAAAATGGAGGTCCTCACTAGTTTCTATTGATGGCCTGTCTGACCTAGGTTATTGGGTGTCAGCTAGATCCTCTCAAGGAAGCGACACAAATCGGTGCCTTCCTTCTCGCATAGCGAAGATGTCCGATTCGGACAAGGAGGATCGGCAGGGACACTCTGCCTCTCTCATGGGCCGTACTAATGGGACCATGAGGGCGTTACAGTTACCGGAGGAGGTAACTAGACGTCCTGGTAAGTCAGCCCGGATGTTTCAGGAGTCGCATGGGTCGCGACGGCTTTACAAACTGTATCCGTTTTCTACAGAGTTGTTTGTTAATTGGACCCCTTCTCCTGAAGTGAATGTCCCTTTATCCCAGCTTAGCAAATCTTCCTGGTAAAGGGTAGGCGAGTCTGCAGGACACGCTGGACAGAAAAACAGAGATGGCAACATTATCCATCTGCGAGGCCGTGGATCATAGATTCGGTATTAAGGATCTAGGTGTACTTGTTAAGTTCCCCTGAGCCGGTTGGACCGTCTAAGGACGGCGTGGCAAGATGGATTTCCTCTATCGAGGTAGATGGGCTTTTCAAGTTGAAGGATAATGCGTCACTGCTATCCAGGGCGCAATCCTCGGCAGTCACAGTCAGAAGAGCACTGTGACTTGGACGGTGGAACGCGGTTTTCCAAGCAGGGTTTGCTATCTTTAGCTTACAAAGTGGTCAGCTATTTGAATCTGACCTCACGGAGCTGATTGCCAAGGCAAAGGCAAAGGAAACAGCTTTACCGCAGCGCAGAGCTGTGACTTCTGCGTCTGGCAGGACTAGGGCCGATAGTTGTCAGCGGTCCTTTCGGTTCAAGGGATGATCCGGCCAACCCTCTGGGGGTTTGGGTCGTCTCCCTCTTTTTTTTTTTTTTTTTTTTTAAAAAAAAAAAAAAGGGGAATTCTCAGAAATTCCGCATACCCTGGAAACAGAACTTCTGTTAAGACAGAAGCTGGCAAAAAAAAAAAAAAAAATCCGCTAAGGCGGACTGACATCTGAATCTCACTCGAGCGCTCGAGTGGGGGGTCGTTTACTCCAATTAAAACGACTTGGGTTTCCCGTGTGTCGGACGCCTGGGTGACACAGGTTGTGTTGGCAGGCTACTTCATAGAGTTTTCTTCTCGACCCCCCCGGACAGTTTTTTTGCCAATCTCGCATTCCGTCAGAGCCGAACTATTTGCCACTCTACTGCGAGAGGTCGATTCCCTTCTGCAGAAGGGTGTGGTGATACCGGTTCCGCAGAGGACCGGGGAAGAGGATTTTTTATTCAACCTCTTTGTAGTCCCCAAAAAGGAGGACAAATTTCGCCCTATTCTAGAAAGATTGAATCTGCTTGTCCACACCCAAAAATTCCGCATGGAGTCGCTTCGCTCCGTTATGGCAGGGGACTTACGGCCCTGTCGCAGAACGACTTTTTGGTCAATCGACATTCGCGACGCTTATTTGCATGTTCCCGTCGGAAGAGCTCACCAGCGCTTCCTTCGTTTTTGCCATAGGTCAACCACTACCAGGTTGTGGCTCGGCCATTCGGCTTGGCCTTAACGCCCAGAATTTTTACAACGATTCTGGCGCCTAAATCTCATGGCAATTCTTCGAAGACGGGGACTTACGATTCTTCCCTACCTGGACGACCTTTCGATTGTGGCGTCCTCAAAGGAGGAGGCAGTGACGACTCGCAATCTATCCCTTCAGCTTCTGGAGAATTTTGGGTGACTGGTCAATTGGGGGAAGTCATCTCTGGAACCGTCGCAGTCAATCCTGTTTTTCAGCTGCAGATGGAAGGAAGAGAGCCACAGTATTCATTACTGATGGGTAGGCGGAGCCCCAGATCAGGATGTCACCTCAGATCAAAAGAGTGCTGACTGGCTGGCCCCTCCAGCTCGGGCTCCTCCTACTCAGCTCCAGTCTAAGATTTGAGGTCCAGAGGATGGTCGCTGCTGGAAGCAGCTCCTCAGAAGATTTTATTATTTTTATCGGACAAGAGACTTGGACATGAGTCTGAAAGGTCTCAGGGGTCTCAGCGCTGCTGGACCCCACCTCTCCCCTGGCGGATCTGTATTTTACATAAATAGTCCCTGCAGAATCCTTGCCGGCCCTGGGGGATGAGGAGAGCTTCCCTGGCGGGACGCAAACCACACGTGCGGTCACTGCGTTCCTCGCCCTGGGGGGAAGCATGGGCATAGCGCCAGAAACCCCTGAGGGTCCCTGTGGCGCTTTGGCTGGTGAGTACTCCACACAAAATTTTATTATTAATGTGTGAGTGCTTTAGCGTCTGATGGCAGCGCTATTACATGTATATCAGTATGCTTCAGCGCTGCGGTGACAGCGCTATTACATGTTTATCAGTGTATCTCACCAGTCTCTCCCTTGGCGGATCTGTAACTACATAATCGTCCCTGCAGAATCTTGCCGGCCCTGGGGGATGAGGAGAGTTTCCCTGGCGGGGGCGCAAACCACACGCTGGGGTCACTGCGCTTCCCGCCCTGGGGGGAAGCATGGGCATAGCGCCAGAAACCCCTGGGGGTCCCTGTGGCGTTTCGGCTGGTGAGTACTCCACATTTTGGTAAAATGTGTGTGAGTGTTTTAGCGACTGCTGCGGCAGCCGCTGTACATATATATGCCGGTGACTAGTTTTTTCTATGTCCGCAGGAGGATGCCTGCAGGACGAGGGAGAGGGGAGTACGCGCTCTTTTTATTTTTTGAATTTCGCGCCGCTTCTGAGCGCGCGCTTTACTGCAGCCTCCATTTTCGGCTCCTCTATGGAGCACACGGAGGCAGAGCGCGGCGGCCATTGCTGATAAAGCGCTGCAAGCTGAAAGCTCCCCGGATCGTTCTCCTCCCCTCCCGGCAAGAATACATGACCAGCTTGGTGAGTCGCTTCTAGCCCGCCGGGCAGAAGCTTAACCCCTTCACCTCCACAGCGCGGGCGCCGTCTGGGGCACTTCTGAGTGACAGATTGCGCTGTCCTGCGGCTGTTCTCGCATAAGGGGCTCGCACACTCTTTTAATATTAATAAAGAGGCTGTGGGGAGTCTGCGACATTAATGCTGCCACTATACGTTTCCGCTGACGATCCTGATGGCGTCGCATAATATTGCGATCGTTTGTGTGTCATTTTTTAGTGTCGCTGGTGGCTGCCAATCTGGGCAATCGCATAGGCGATTAGCGATCTCCTTGACAACTTTGGCGGTCATTGCGTTATAAAAAACAGCGCAATTTTTTTTTTTTTTTAGCGATCTTGTGGAACGTTTTTTTTTTTTTTTTTTTTTTTTTTTTTTTTCTGTTTAGTGTGGCATGGCTGTCCTGCAGCTGCGACCTTATAAGAGGCGCCTGAGATTCGCACACCCTTTTTTCATTATCAAGGTTGTGGAGAGTCAGCTACTTTAACCCCTTCTTAGGCGGTTAACTCTTAATGGGAGACAGCTGGGGTAGCTCTCGCTTTAGAGCTTTAACCCTTCAGCGTTTGTTTTTTATTTAAGTACTGCTCTGGTTACTGACAGGTTTATCCTGCCATATACTATGCAAGGGCATGTCAGAGACCCTCTCCCAGATCCGCTACGGATCAGCATCGCGTATCTGACACGCAGATCTCGACTCATACACGGTCAGAGGTTCCAATGGTGTCAAAATGGAGGCCTTCACTGGTTTCTATTGATGACCTTTTAGGTTATGGAGTGTCAACTAGATCCTCTCAAGGAAGCGACACAAATCGGTGCTTTCCTTCTCGCTTAGCGAAGAAGTCCGATTCGGTCAAGGAGGATCGGCAGGGACACCCTGCCTCTCTCTCAGGGGCCGTACTAAAATTTCTGTGGAAGCCATGTGGACGTTACAGTTACCGGAGGAGGTAACTAGTCGTCCTGGTAAGTCGGCCCTGATGTTGCATGGGTCGCGACGACCTTACAAACTATCCGTTTTTTTCTACGGAGTTATTTGTTAATTGGACCCCTTCTCCTGAAGTGAATGTCCCTTTATTCCAGCTTAGCAAATCTTCCTGGTAAAAGGGAAGACGAATCTGCAGGACACGCTGGACAGAAGAACGGAGATGGCAACAATTTCCATCTGTGTAGCCGTGGATCATAGATTCGGTATTAAGGATCTAGGTGTACTTGTTAAGTTCCCCTGAGCCGGTTGGACCGTCTAAGGACGGCGTGGCAAGTTTCCCTCTATCAAGGTAGATGGGCTTTTCTAGTTGAAGGATAATGCGTCACTGCTATCCAGGGAGCAATCCTCGGCAGTTACAGTCAGAAGAGCACTGTGACTTGGATGGAACGCAGTTTTCCAACAGGGTTTGCTATCTTTAGCTTAGAAAGTGGTCAGCTATTTGACTGACCTCACAGAGCTGATGCCAAGGCAAAGGCAAAAGAAGCAGCTTTACCGCAGCGCAGAGCTGTGACTTCTGCGTCTGGCAGGACTTGTGCCGATAGTTATCGGCAGTCCTTTTCAGTTCAAGGGATGATCTGACCAACCCTCTGGGGGTTTGTGTCGTCTCTCTCTTTTTAAATAAAAAAAAAAAAAAAAAAAGGGGGGAATTCTCAGAAATTCCGCATACCCTGGAAACAGAACTTCTGTTAAGGCAGAAGCTGGCAAAAAAAAAAAAAAAAAAAAAAAAAATTCGCTAAGGCGGACTGACTTCTGACATTCCGTCAGAGCCGAGCATGAAGTCGCTTCGCTCAGTTATGGCAGCCCTGTCGCAGAACGATCAATCGATATTCGCGACGCTTTTTGGCATGTTCCCATCGGAAGACCTCACCCAGGTAGTGGCTCGACCATTCGGTTTGGCTTTAACGCCCAGAATTTTTACAACGATTCTGACGCCAGAATCTCATGGCAATCCTTCAAAGACGGGGATTTACGATTCGTCCCTGTTTGGACGACCTTTTCGGTTGTGGCTTCAAAGGAGAAGTCGTCTCTGGAATCGTTGCAGGCAATCCTGTTTTTGAGGATGCATTTCGACATGGTACGGGAGGGGTTGTCCCTACCTCCAGACAAGCAGGCATGTCTGCTCCAGCATGTACAGACTATGAAGTCTGCGACAGCAGTGTCCCTTCGGAAGGTATACGCCTTCTGGGTCTGACGGTGGCGTCCATGAGGTTTTTTTCCGTTTGTCCAATTTCATTCCAGAGCTCTCCATAGGCTCATTCTGAGTCGTTGGGATCAATCGCAAGGTTCGCTGGATTGCAGCGTCATCATCTCTCACAGGGTGCGAGAATCCCTAGGATGGTGTTTATGTCCAGGAGCGTTATCCCTGGGAAAGCTTTTCCTCCCTCCGAAGTGGTCGGTCATAACCACCGATGCCAGCCTGACGGGCTGGGGGGGGTGTTTGGAACAATCTCTGGATTCAGGGAGTATGGTCATCGGAAGAGTCTGTTCTTCCGATCAACATCCTGGAATTGAGGGCGATTTTCCTTTGCCTCCAACATTGGACGGTCCCTTTGAGCGGTCTGCCAGTCCGAGTGCAGACAGACAACGCGACGGCTGTCGCGTATATCAATCACCAAGGTGGGACAAGGAGTTCCAGACTCATGGTAGAGGTGTCCCGAATTCTGATTTGGGCAGAGGCCAGTGTGCCAGCCATTTCGGCGATTCACATTCCAGGGGTTCAGAATATTACAGCGGACTTTCTCAGTCGCAGAAGGATGGATCCCGGGGAATGGAGCCTCCACCCGGAAGTTTTTTTGCACTACTGTGCTCTCGCTGGGGAACCCCCCAAGTGGATTTGATGGCATACAGGTCCAATGCCAAGTTACCGACGTTCGTGTCCAGGTACAGGGACCCGAGGGCTGTGGCGGTGGATGCTCTGGTGGCTCAGTGGGATCAGTTCGAGCTGATCTATGTATTCCCGCCGATATCCTTACTTCCTCTAGTACTGCGTCGGATCAGACTAGAGAGAATTCCAGCTATTTTGATAGCTCCAGACTGGTCAAGAAGGGTGTGATTCTCGACAATAATGTCGCTGTTGGCGGCACCTCCTTTTCCACTCCCTCTTCAACCGGACTTGTTGACTCAGGGGCCCGTTTGTCATCCGGACTTGATGTCCCTGCGTTTGACGGCGTGGCTCTTGAGACCGAAATCTTGACCCGTAGAGGTTTCTCAGCCGAGGTCATTGCTACCCTTCGTGCTGCAAGAAGTCCGGCTACTACTAGGATTTACCACAAAATTTGGGAAACCTTCTTTTCGTGGTGTTTGGGGTCCTCTCGGAACCCGAGAAAATTTTCCATTCCCAACCTGTTGGCTTTTCTGCAGCATGGGCTAGACAAGGGTTTGGCAGTCAGCACCCTGAAAGGTCAGATTTCTGCTCTGTCCTTATTGTTCCGGAGAACCATTGCTTCAAATAGAGACGTGCTCTCCTTTTTCCGAGGTATATCTCGTAAGTTCCCGCCGCGGAAGGCACCCGTGTCTCCTTGGCGGCTCAACCTTGTTTTGGAGGCTCTTCAGCATAAACCTTTTGAGCCTATGGTTTCTGCTAGCCTTTCTTTACTTTCTTGGAAGGTGGCTTTCCTTGTTGCAGTCACTTCCTTGAGGAGAGTTTCTGAGTTGGCAGCTCTTTCTTGTTCGCCTCCTTTTCTGGAGTTCTTTCCGGATCGTGTAGTGCTTCGCACTCGGGGTGATTTTTTGCCTAAAGTGGTGTCACAATTTCATGTCAACCAGGATATTGTGTTGCCTTCATTCTGCCCGGATCCGAAGAATGTGAAAGAGCGTGCTTTACACACATTGGATTTAGTGCGGGCCTTGAAGTTTTATCTATCTATTACTCAAGGTTTTCGTAAGACGGACTCCCTATTTGTGGTTCCAGTCGGTCGTCGGCGTGGTCAACGAGCTTCCAAGGATTCTATAGCTCTTTGGATTCGGTCAGCTATATTGGAAGCTTACCGTCTTCAGGGTGAATCTTGCCCGATTAAGATTCAAGCCCATTCCACGAGGGCTGTGGCTTCATCGTGGGCTTTTCACCAAGGTGCTTCGGCAGTGCAGCTCTGCCGGGCGGCGACTTGGCGCTCTGTCCACACGTTTACGAAGTTTTATAAAGTGGACGTCAGTGCTTCCGCTGATGCAGCCCTCGGACGTAGGGTCCTGCAGGCAGCTGTAGTTTAAAGTTCTGGATGAACTTGTGTTTAGCGCTGGTTGCGCTTTGTTGTTAAGGTTGTTGGGTTTCTGCCTCTTGTTGGTTTTTTCCCACCCTTATTTTTTGAACTGCTTTGGGACGTCCCATCAGTAATGAATACTGTGGCTCTCTTCCTTCCATCTGCAGCTGAAACACGGATTTTGGTAAGAACTTACCTGTAAAATCCTTTTCAGCGAAGGAAGGAAGAGAGACACAGCACCCTCCCAAGGCAGAAGTGTGTTGATGTTTTCAGATGCAGCGCGACCCTTATCTGATAGCGATTATCTGGGCTGAGGTCAGCGCGCTAAGGCTCTGTTCCAGCATCGCCAGCTCATCGCAGTAGTCAGGTTCCGTGAGTAGTACCTGGAACTCTGTGGTTTTTGGCTTTCTTTGCATGCATAACCTGTATCCTTGTGTTTTTTCTCTGAAGTTCCTTCAGAAGGGGTTATGTTGCTCCGCTGGTGATCTTGGCTCTTTTCCTAAAAGCTTTGGTACGACTGGAGCTGAGTAGGAGGAGCCCGAGCTGGAGGGGCCAGCCAGTCAGCACTCTTTTGATCTGAGGTGACATCCTGATCTGGGGCTCCGCCTACCCATCAGTAATGAATACTGTGTCTCTCTTCCTTCCTTCGCTGAAAAGGATTTTACAGGTAAGTTCTTACCAAAATCCGTGTTTTGGGATGCATTTCGACACGGTACGGGCGGTGGTGTCCCTACCTCCAGACAAGCAGGCATGTCTTCTCCGACGTACAGATTATGAAGTCTGCGACAGCAATGTCCCTTCGGAAGGTATGCGCCTTCTGGGTTTGATGGTGACGTCCATGGAGGCACTTCCGTTTGCCCAGTTTGATTCCAAAGGCTCATTCTGAGTCGTTGGGATCGATCGCAAGCTTCTCTGTATGCAGCGTCATCATCTCTCACAGGGTGCGAGAATCCCTAGGATGGTGGTTACGTCCAGGAGTGTTATCCCTGGGGAAATCTTTCCTCCCTCCGAGGTGGTCGGTCATAACCACAGATGCCAGCCTGACGGGCTGGGGGGGGGGTGCCTGGAACGATCTTTTGGATCCAGGGAGTATGGTCATCGGGAGAGTCTGTTCTACCGATCAACATCCTGGAATTGAGGGCAATTTTCCTTTGCCTCCAACACTGGACGGTCCCTTTAAGAGGTCTACCAGTCCGAGTGCAGACAGACAACGCGACGGCGATTGCGTATATCAACCACCAAGGCGGGACAAGGAGCTCCAGGCTCATGATGGAGGTGTCTCGGATCCTGCTATGGGCCGAGACCAAGATTCCAGACATCTCTGCGATTCACTTTCCAGGAGTCCAGAATACCACAGCGGACTTCTTCAGTCGCGAGAAGATGGATCCTGGAGAATGGAGTTTTCATCCGAAAATTTTTGCACTACTGTGTTCCCGTTGGGGAACTCCCCAAGTGGATTTGATGGCATCAAGGTTCAATGCCAAACTACCGACCTTCATGTCCAGGTACAAGGACCCGAAGGCTGTGGCGGTGGTTGCTCTGGTGGCTCCGTGGGACCATTTCGAGCTAGTCTATGTGTTTCCGCCGATATCTTTACTTCCTCTGGTGCTGCGTCGGATCAGACTGGAGAGAATTCCGGCTATATTGATAGCCCCAGATTGGCCAAGGAGGACGTGGTTCGCGACACTGGTGTCGCTTTTGGCGGCACCGCCATTCCCACTTTCCTCCCCGGCCGGACCTGTTAACCAGGGGCCCGTTCGTCATCCGGACTTGAAGTCTTTGCGTTTGACGACGCGGCTCTTGAGACCAAAATATTGAACCGTAGAGGTTTCTCAGCTGCAGTCATTGCCACTCTGCGAGCTGCTAGAGGTCCGGCCACTACTAAGATTTATCACAGAACTTGGGTAGCCTTCTTTTCGTGGTGTTCGGGTTCTTCAAGGAATCCGAGGATTTTTTCCATTCCCAATCTGTTGGCTTTTTTACAGTACGGGTTGGACAAAGGTTTAGCAGTTAGCACTCTGAAGGGTCAGGTTTCTGCCCTGTACGTGCTTTTTCGGAAGGCTATCGCCTCGCGTAGAGACGTGCGTTCCTTTTTTCAAGGAGTAACTCGTCAGTTTCCACCGCGGAAGGCACCTGTGTCTCCTTGGCGGCTCAACCTTGTCTTGGAGGCTCTTCAGCATGTGCCCTTTGAGCCTATGGGTTTTACTAGCCTTTCGTTACTTTCTTGGAAAGTTGCATTCTTAGTGGCGGTAACCTCTTTAAGAAGGGTTTCTGAGTTGGCAGCTCTTTCTTGCTCGCCGCCTTTCCTGGAGTTTTACCCGGATCGAGTAGTGCTTCTCACACGGGGCGACTTTCTACCTAAGGTGGTGTCGCAATTTCATGTCAACCAGGATATTGTGTTGCCCTCGCTTTGCCCGGGCCCGAGGAATGCAAAGGAACGAGATTTGCACAAATTGGATTTAGTGTGGGCCTTGAAGTTCTATCTGTCTGTTACTCAAGGTTTTTAGGAAGCCAGATTCTCTTTTTGGGATTCCAGCAGGTCGTAGACGTGATCAACGAGCTTCCAAGGACTCTATAGCTCGTTGGATTCGGTCAGCCTTTTTTGAGGCTTACTGTCTTAAAGGCGAACCTTGCCCGATTAAGGTTCGAGCTCACTCCACGAGGGCTGTGGCTTCATCGTGGGCCTTTCATCAAGGGGCTTCGGCAGCTCAGCTCTGCCGAGCGGCGACCTGGCGTTTCGTCCACACATTTACAAAGTTTTATAAGGTGGACATAAGTGCTTCCGCTGATGCGGCCTTAGGACGTAGGTTTAGTCTAAGTTTTAGTTAACTTGTATTTGGCGCCTGTTGCGCATTTATCTAGGTTGTTGGGTTTCTGCCTCTTTTGGTTTTTTTCCCACCCTATTTTTTGGACTGCTTTGGGACGTCCCACTAGTAATGAGTGTGTCTCCCTTCCTTCATCTGCAGCTGAAACACGGATTTTGGTAAGAACTTACCTGTAAAATCCTTTTCAGCGAAGAAGGAAGGGAGACACACGTCCCTCCCATGGCAGAAGTGTGTTGTTGTATTACAGAAGCAGCGTGGCCCTTCTCTGATAGCGATTTTCTGGGCTGAGGTCGACGCGCTACGGCTCTGTTCCAGCATTGCCAGCTTATCGCAGTAGTCAGGTTCAGTGAGTAGTACCTGGGACTGTGTGGTTTTTCGTTGCAAATGCATGCATAACCTGTACTTTTGTATTTTTCTCTGAAGTCCTTCAGAAGGGGTTATGTTGCTTCGCTGGTGATATTGTTCTTCCTTAAGCTTTGGTACGACTGAAGACCTGAGTAGGAGGAGCCCGAGCTGGAGAGGCCGGTCAACACGCTTTCTAATCTGAGGTATTGATCCTATCTGGGGCTCCGCCTACCCACTAGTAATGAGTGTGTCTCCCTTCCTTCTTCACTGAAAAGGATTTTACAGGTAAGTTCTTACCAAAATCCGTGTTTCTTCACCGACAAGCGCTTGAAAATGGGTAAACCTGTATAAAAGTCTATGCGTATGGTACCCCTTTTCTAGTTGTGAGATTGTAAAGCAAACCCCGCATGTGTTGCGGCTGTCGAACAGCCGCAGGGACTCGAACAAATTATTTGAGCACGCCGTAGACACTCAGTTAGCACCCGAGCATGCTCAGATAACACTTTATCAGAGCACTTTTGATCATCACTACTAATTAGCACTGGTAGCTGAAATTAACAGCCGCTAGTACAGTTTATGGACAAACACTGACCCTTTTTTTTGTTTTTACCTGTTTATATTAACCCCTTCCCGACCTTTGACACAGCGTATGCGTCATGAAAGTCGGTGCCAATCCGACCTATGACGCATACCCTGCGTCATAAAAGGATCGCGTTCCTGCGGGCCGGGAGACCGGGGTCACTCAAAGGTCACCCGACCCGCAGTTACAGGACCCTTTGTGCTTCACCACAGGGGGTTGGCTTAACCCCCCCGTGGCCACGATCGCTCTGATTGGCTGTTAAAAGTGAAACAGCCAATCAGAGCAATCTGTAATATTTCACCAATTTAATTTAATTGGTGAAATATTACAATCCAGCCATGGCCGATGCTGCAATAGCATCTGCCATGGCTGGACACCGAGACCTGACCCCCCCCACACCGAGTCACGGCGGCGATCGGCCACCGACAGATGGCAGCGATCGGTCACCGCCGTCACTAACAGCTCCCCTCCTCCTTTGCTCCGGTGCCCCCACCTTCCGATCCCCCCCCCTAACCTTCCGACCACCCTACTCACCTCTCCCGATCCACCGATGTCCCTGGATCGGTCCCGGCGTCCGCCCGGGCCTCTTCATGGGCGCCGCCATCTTGCATGCGCAGTGCGCCCCCCAGTGTCCAAAAATTTATTTTGATCACTGTGATAAACTGTCACAGTGATCAAAATAAAAAAAAGTAAATGAACCCCCCCTTTATCATAGGTAGGGACAAATAAAAAAAATAAAGATTTTTTTTTTTTTTTCCTATTAGGCCCTGTGCACACGTTGCGGATTTTGCTGCGGATCCGCGGCGTATTTTGCTGCGGATCCGCGGCGGATTTCGCTGCTGATCCACGGCGGATCAGCAGCGAAATCAGCCGCGGATGCGCAGCGATATCCGCCGCAGATCAGCAGCGAAATCCGCCGCGGATCCGCAGCAAAATACGCAGCTGATTTTGCTGCTGATCCACGGCGGATTTCGCTGCTGATCCGCGACTGATTTTGCTGCTGATTCGCTGCGGATCCGCGGCTGATTTTGCTGCTGATTCGCTGCGGATCCGCAGCTGATTTCGCTGCTGATCCGCGCTGATTTCGCTTCTGATCCGCGGCTGATCTCGCTGCTGATCCGCGGCTGATTTCGCTGCTGATCCGCGGCTGATTTCGCTGCTGATCCGCGGCTGATTTCGCTGCTGATCCGCTGCTGATTTCGCTGCTGATTCGCGGCGGATTTCGCTGCTGATCCCCGACTGATTTTGCTGCTGATTCGCTGCGAATCCGCAGCGGATTTCGCTGCTGATCCGCGGCTGATTTCGCTGCTGATCCGCGGCTGATTTCGCTGCTGATCCGCGGCGGATTTCGCTGCTGATCCGCGGCGGATTTCGCTGCTGATCCGCGGCGGATTTCGCTGCTGATCCGCGGCGGATTTCGCTGCTGATCCGCGGCGGATTTCGCTGCTGATCCGCGGCGGATTTCGCTGCTGATCCGCGGCGGATTTCGCTGCTGATCCGCGGCGGATTTCGCTGCTGATTCGCTGCGGATCCGCGGCTGATTTTGCTGCTGATCCACGGCGGATTTCGCTGCTGATCCGCGACTGATTTTGCTGCTGATTCGCTGCGGATCCGCAGCGGATTTCGCTGCTGATCCGCGGCTGATTTCGCTACTGATCCGCGGCTGATTTCGCTGCTGATCCGCGGCTGATTTCGCTGCTGATCCGCGGCTGATTTCGCTGCTGATCCGCGGCGGATTTCGCTGCTGATTCGCTGCAGATCCGCGGCGGATTTTGCTGCGGATCCGCGGCTGATTATCTGCTGATTCATCTGCGCTAGCGGGTATAGCATAACGCGATCGCGTTATGCTATACCGTTACCAGCCGGTCACCGCTACGTGTTGAACGGGCTGGTAAAACGCAATATGAACCCAGACTTAGGGTTAGAACTAGGGTTAGGGTTAGCATTAGGGTTAAGGTTAGAATTACGGTTAGGGTTGGAATTTGGGTTAGGGTTGGAATTAGGGTTAGGGTTGGAATTAGGGTTAGGCTTGTAGTTAGGTTTATGGTTAGAGTTGGGATTAGGGTTAGGGGTGTGTTGGGGTTAGGGTTATGATTAGGGTTTGTATTAGGGTTAGGTGTGTGTAGGGGTTAGGGTTGGGGTTAGGGGTGTGTTGGGTTAGGGTTGGAGTTAGAATTGAGGGGTTTCCACTATTTAGGCACATCAGGGGGTCTCCATACGCGACATGGAGCCACCATTGATTCCTGCAAATTTTGCGTTCAAAAAGTCAAACAGTGCTCCCTTTATTCCAAGCCCCGACGTATGCCCAAACAGTGGTTTATCCCCACATATGGGGTATCAGCGTACTCGGGAAAAATTGCACAACAACTTTGGGGGTTCTAATTTCTCCTGTTAACATTGGAAAAAAAATTGGGGACTAAAAATTATTTTTGTGGAAAAAAAATGATATTATATTTTCACGGCTCTGCGTTATAAACTTCTGTGAAGGACTTGGAGATTCAAAGTGCTTATCACACATCTATAGGAGTTCCTTGGGGATCTAGTTTCCAAAATGGGGTCACTTGTGGGGAGTTTCTACTGTTTAGGCACATCAGGGACTCTGCAAACGTAACATGACGCCCGAAGACCATTCCATCAAGTGGGCATTTCAAAACGTCGCTACTTCCCATCCGAGCCCCGACGTGTGCCCATACAGTAGTTTTCTCCCACATATGGGATATCAGCATACTCAGGACAAATTGGACAACAACTTTTGGGTCTAATTTCTCATGTTACCCTTGGGAAAATAAAAAAATTGGGGACTAAAAGATCCTGATTGTGGAAAAAATATGATTTTTTTTATTTTCATGCCCGGGCGTTATAAACTTCTGTGTAGCCCTTGGGGGTTCAAAGTGCTCACCACACATCTAGATAAGTTCTTTGCTGGGTCTAGTTTCCAAAATGGGGTCACTTGTGGGGAGTTTCTACTGTTTAGGCACATCAGGGCTCTGCAAACGTAACAAGATGCCCGCAGACCATTCCATCAAGTCGGCATTTCAAAGCGTCACTACATCCCTTCCGAGCCCTGACGTGTGCCCAAACAGTGGTTCCCCCCCACATATGGGGTACTAGCGTACTCAGGAGAAACTGGACAACAACTTTTGGGGTCCAATTTCTCCTGTAACCATTGTGAAAATAAAAAACAGTGGGCTAAAAAATCATTTTTTGAGAAAAAATGATTTTTTATTTTCGCGGCTCTGCGTTATAAACTTCTGTGAAGCACCTGGGGGTTCAAAGTGCTCACTATGCATCTAGATAAGTTCCTTAGGGCGTCTAGTTTCCAAAATGGGGTCACTTGTGGGGGAGCTCCAATGTTTAGGCACACAGGGACTCTCCAAATGCGACATGGCAACCGCTAAATATTCCAGCATATTTTCTATTCAAAAAGTCAAATGGCGCTCCTTCCCTTCTGAGCCCTGCCGTGTGCCCAAACAGTGGTTTATGACCACATATGAGGTATCTGTGTACTCAGGAGAAATTGCCCAACAAATTTTAGGATCCAATTTATACTGTTGCCCATGTGAAAATGAAAAAACTGAGGCTAAAAGAAAATTTTTGTGAAAAAAAAGTACTTTCTTTTTTTTACAGATCAATTTGTGAAGCACCTGGGGGTTCAAAGTGATCACTATGCATCTAGATAAGTTCCTTTGGGGTCTAGTTTCCAAAATGGGGTCACTTGTGGGGGAGCTCCAATGTTTAGGCACACAGGAACTCTCCAAATGCGACATGGCAACCGCTAAATATTCCAGCATGTTTTCCATTCAAAAAGTCAAATGGCGCTCCTTCCCTTCTGAGCCCTGCCGTGCGCCCATACAGTGGTTTATGACCACATATGAGGTATCTGTGTACTCAGGAGAAATTGCCCAACAAATTTTAGGATCCATTTTATCCTGATGCCCATGTAAAAATGAAAAAATTGATGCTAAAAGAAAATTTTTGTTGGAAAAATTAAAATGTCCATTTTTTCCTTCCACGTTGCTTTAGTTCCTGTGTCGCACCTGAAGGGTTAATAATCTTGAATGTAGTTTTGAGTAGCTTGAGGGGTGCAGTTTTTATAAAGGTGTCACTTTTGGGTATTTTCTGCCATATAGACCCCTCAAAGTGACTTCAAATGTGAGGTGGTCCCTAAAAAAAATGGTTTTGTAAATTTTGCTGTAAAAATGAGAAATCGCTGGTCAACTTTTAACCCTTATAACTTCCTAACAAAAAAAAATGTTGTTCCCAAAATTGTGCTGATGTAAAGTAGACATGTGGGAAATGTTATTTATTAACTATTTTGTGCCACATAACTCTCTGGTTTAACAGAATAAAAATTAAAAATTTGAAAATTACAAAATTTTCAGAATTTTCGCCAAATTTCCATTTTTTTCACAAATAAACGCAAAAATTATCGACCTAAATTTACCACTAACATGAAGCCCAATATGTCACGAAAAAACAATCTCAGAATCGCTAGGATCCGTTGAAGCGTTCCTGAGTTATTACCTCATAAAGGGACACTGGTCAGAATTGCAAAAAATGGCACGGTCTTTGAGGTCAAAATAGGCTGGGTCTTGAAGGGGTTAAAATTGAAAGCAAAGGCAGGGAGGGAGTTTAAGGCAAGAGGGTCACTGGACAGATTAGGAGAGGCACTGAAGGTGTTAGATGACTTTTTTTTTTTCCACTGGTTGATGGAGTACGTAGCAGGTTAAAGTCGTCTAAGGGGAATTAAGTGTGGTTAAGAAAAGTTTTTAAAAAATATAAATATTGAAATTACTCCCTCTTATCTCACCCTCCGACCCCTCTATAAAAAAAAAAAAAAAAAAAAAACATCCAGTAGTTCTTTGATAAGTCACATACCGTATATCTAAATTAAACAATTAATCTGTATAGTAAAAGCTGGAGAGGGTGGGAGAGGGGTGGAATTAGACACCAGAATTGAAGTTTCATTGGTAGCTGCTGCTCAGACAAATAGTGCAATAAAGAATTATCAAAATGTCATATCCACCTCAAAAGTAAGTTCGCTGCACCATGAAAAATGAAAAGGTGATTGGCGAAGAATAGCAGCGTGCTGATGTGTAGGAAAAAGTCCTAACTGAGAGCTGGAGGAGCCAGGAAAAAGATGTAGACAATCCTCTTATCAAGCTGAGGTTGAAGTTTATTGAGAAATACACGGCAGAACAGGTACAGAAAGTCAGTGGAGTTGAAGCATGCAGGGATTCAGATGGGCAGAGATTCGCTGAGAAGTCTGGCGATGAAAAGACCCCTAGCCTGGCCATGGTGTGGCTCAGCGGCATATTGGCGGTGGAATGGCCCCGAGCAACAGTAACAAGGGCTTTTTATACATAATGTGAACAAAGAAAGCTGCATCTTGCTGCAAAGGGCGTATATGGTTACATCATAGTGCAGAGAGAAACGTGTTTTTGAATAAAGAATATAATGACATAATACGACAACATTAATTAACGTTTCCCCAACAACATTAAAACCCATAAGTCATTGTTATCTATAGCTACTGTCCTCTATCTTATCAGTCTCCAGACTATATCCATAAATTCAGGCATTTGACATTTTAATGAGTTTGTTCTCTACCAACATTATCACGTATACACATATTGACCATATATTTGTTAACCCTGTTCCCCTATTGATTCAATTTTCCTTTATGAACGTCAGCTAGGTTTGCTAGCAGACATGATCTCATTTTACATCCTCCATCCATTTTTCCAAAGTACGTCTTATTAGCTCTTTCTTATAGGTTAAATCTGTTGGTTTCTAACTTTCACGAGATGGCTGCCTGGTTCATCATGGCAGCTCAGTATATTATAGCTGACCATTCTCTTACAGATGCAGAAGCATACCCGGACTGTCGCCATCTTTCTCCTGTTCATTTGCCACTATAAGAGAAGGAAGATGTACACTTACTTGATATTCCATTATCATGCCAGGGAGTCTTAAATTACTTGTGACCCTTCATTAGTTTGTTTGCCCTACTTATTCTATTTGATTCATATATTTTTCATGCTCCTTGCGATATTGCTTGGAAATCCTCACTAATAACCCAATTGTATTATATCATTAGTAAATAACTTGACTACGGTAATAGCGGACCCAGCACTGACCTTTACAACCTCAGACCATTCCAAGCAGCAGTCATTCACCACAACTCTCTAGGTGCACTGTTGGAACCAAACATGAATTTATAATTTTGAGTACACTGGCCTTCATCAGGCTTATTAATGTATTCAGCATTAAGTTACCTAGAAGGAGCAAATAGGTTGTTCTGTGATGTCGTGAAAGAATGGAGGACACCAATCCAGTAGTAAGTGGTTTATTAGACGAGTTTCAAAGCAGACAGCGTCTTCTTAATCGTAGTCTTGATGAAGAAGCTGTATGCTTTGAAACTCGTTGACTAATAAACCACTTAATATTGGCTTCACATCCTCCATTCCTTAATGGCAGCACAGAACAACCCGTTGCTCCTTTTATACATTCATCTCTTTGTGGGTCTGCTGTAGCCCTAAGCGCTATAAGTGATTGTGCTCACACAACCAAATCAGGTGAGCACATTATGTGCATTTCTGTTTAATTTGTTACCCAGATAAGACCCTATTTGCTCTTAGTGGGTCTATCATGTCAAAGACAGACAATTTTCTAAGTAAGAATTGCTAAACATCAGGATTTGAGCTTCCAGGTTGTGGGATCCTGCAGCCCTCTGCCACCCTCATAGTGAAGTTCTAGAGAGAATGGACCGCACCTCCAAATACAATGATCTAAAGCTGCTAGGTAAAACTATATATACCGTAACTGAACATGAGGTTCTTAATTTAACTTTCTGAACAGACTATGACGCTCACTGCCACGTCACGGTGAACCTCTCAGTGGGTCCTAAACTTCGTTCCCTTGAAGTAGTGGAGCGTTGTGCTTGTGCATTGCTTCTGTGACACCGCTCCTTTGGGTCTATGAAAGTTAGGACCCACTGAGAGGTTCGCCGTGACGTGGCAGTGGGCTTCATACAGTCTGATAAGAATGTTAAGCTAAGAACCTCATGTTCAGTAATATATATTTTTGCCGAGAGGCATTAGATCAATGTATGATTTTTTTTTTTTTTGGAGGTGCAATCCATGCTCCTTTCTATTTTTTTTAGTGTATTGTCTCCTCATAGTGAAGGCTTGTGTTGTTGCAAGATCTTGCTCTTTGATCTAAAACTGAATTGCCGCGTCCTTGACCAGCAGTTGGTGTTCTCTAATGTTATCTAATGTTATCTAATGTTATCGTTCAATAGCAGTTTAGGAAATGTGGCAGTGCTAGTTTAGATCAAAATGTGATGGGGCATGCTGGGATACCACAACTTTGACTTTCTTAGAAGTTTGATCTTTTAGCCTACCATTAGTTAAACTTTTGTTTTATGAGAAGTTACTGTACATTTAACTGACTAGTGTCAATTTATGTGGCAATAACTCTGGAATGTTTCAACATATCTCAGTAATTTTTTTTTTTTTCATGACACATTATACTTTTAGTGGTGAATTTAGGTTGATATGTTTTGCGTTTATAAAAATATCAGAAATCTGCCATTTCTAAAAATTTAGCATTTTTCAAACTTTGATCCCTTTAATCCATATAGCGTAGTCATGCCACGCAAAATAGTTACGAAATACCATTTACCTCAGGTCTGCTTTTATATCAGCATCATCTGTACATTTTTTTTTTTTTTAAATATCTATTTTGTTGGGATCTTGGAAGGTTTTAAAATTTTAAAAGCAACTTTTCATTTTGTCAAGGAAATTTATAAAATGTACTTTTTTTTATTTTTTTTTTTTATTTTAGGGCCCTATTCAGCCTTGAAGTGATTTTCATGAATTTGTATATTGGGAAACCCCCCAAAAATGACCCCATTTTAAAATGGCCCCACTCAATATATTCAAAACTGACACTTTATTAATACTTTAGGACCACAATCGTGATCTCAGGATGTCGATTAGGTTAGAGGTGGGCATCCTGGATGCCATAGTCACTATAGTCACTATTAACAACAGCATCTAATGGGTTAAAAGACCATCGTTGGTGTCAGCTAGAATGGACAGGTGCTGCATTTTCTCTCGTCGGGAAGGGGTGGATGCTATTCTCTTGTATCTCAGTTCAGTAAAAAGACTTACTGGCCGTCCTATCTTATTCCCACTGCTCCCGGGAGTATTCTGGTTTTTAAAAATCCACCATACTGTTCCAGAGATATTGCCCTTTTTAGATAGTGGTCATTTTTGTGGTCTTTTTTTATGGGGATGTGGCTCACAGGATTCCCTAGGGGTGTAACATACACAGGCCAATGTATCTGCAATTGTGGAATGAATGATGAATTAAAAAAAAAAAAAAACTGATTACTCAGGATAGCAGTCGAAATAAAATAACCACACAAAAAGCATTGCTCCAATTGACAGTACTGTATTTGTGACCAATAGTAGTATTGTTGGATATGGAGATAATTTTTTTTTATTTATTTATTTTTTTTTTTTTTTTTTAGTGAAACCATATAAGTATAGTCAGTGAAATTTTTTTTTTCTTCTATTTCATTCGTCCTTTCTTTTTCTGAAATCTGAGGCAGAGCTCTAGAATCATATGTTGGAAAAAAAAACATTTATAGCTACTATGTGAAATATAATGCTGGAGGAACAGTTGGGTATTCCCTAATTGCATTTCCCTGGACGTTCTTTTTTCCCCAAGTATCTTGACAAAAGCAGGGCTATTTTTAATACAACTAAAATATAGGCCCCGATTAACCTAGACTGCTGCTGTTCACACAGGTCTCGATTAGGGGGCATGTTGGAATTGCCATCTGATTCATAAAGCGTTTTATACCAGATTCTGGTGATATCGCTTTGAATCATGGCCGTATTTGCATGGTAGAAATAATACATGCGAGTGCCATTTCAGCCTCGCACACTGATTTAGTAGCAGTAAAGTGCTGCAGCCTAGTAGTCTGCATCAGCATCCAATAATACTCTTCTCACAGCCAGTACTAGGCAGTAAGGCGCCTGTCCTTTCAAAGTTACAGCGCGCAGATGTGTGTAACTGGACTAACTTGCAGCGTATAATGGGAATGACCAAGCATCTCTATGCCCTATTCTCCCCAGCATTTCCTTACCTTAGTTGCCACTAATGCCCAACTTCTACGCAAAGAAAGAATGAATTTTGGTCTATTTTTTTCTTTGCATATGTTGGATATATTATTTCACGACTATGTGCAAATGCAAGAGTCTGTTTTGTAGTCTAAATAGCTGGATGAAAGCTCCTACATTGCAGCCAGGGTTTCCAACATCCCATTTCATTTCTTTTTTCTGAATTGGACCAAAATTCAGTCCAAAACGTTGACATTTGCAACTCTCCTTGCTGCCTAAGACTAGTTTCACACTAGCGTTCGACAGGGCTGCGTACTTCCTCTGTCAAGCCCCGCCCACTGCCGACCTCTTTCGTTCAGCTCTGCCTACCTCTGCATGCGCCCTGCGTACCTTATCTTTAACATTGGGTACGCAGGCCATTTGGATGTATGCAGATGCGTCCGCATGCGTCGTTTTGACGCCACGCTAACCGCTACAAAATGCAACATGTTGCATTCGGCGCAGCGTCAAAACTACGCATGTGGATGCATCCACATACATCCGAATGGCCTGCGTACCCAATATTAAAGATAAGGTACACAGGATGCATGCAGACGTAGGCGGAGCTGAACGGAAGAGGTGTGGCAGTGGGCGGGGCATGACGGAGGAAGTACGCAGCCCTGCCGAACGCTAGTGTGAAACTAGCCTAAGTCGTCCAAAAGAAGGGCAGATACTGTGTAATACAACTAGCATACAAGGTGGTACATTTCAGTGTGTATGTATAATAAATGTGTTCAGCATTTTTCCATACCTTCTAAAACAGTTTGCGCACTTTAAAAAATAAAAATAGTAATCATTTCCATTTTGTTAATTGATAACAAGTGAACAAAAGAGAAATTTACAAAACTTGGTACTACCTTCTGTCTTCAAAATCATCTAAGCACCAATTCACTTGGGTACACATGCACATATTTTTTTCAGTTTTTGAAGGAACTTGGCAGGGAGGTTGTTCAAAACATCTTGAATAACTAATCACAGATCTTCTGTGGGTGTAGGCTTGCACAAATCCTTTTGCCTCCCCCATGTAATACCCGGCAGACTTGATGTTGTTGAGTTCAAGTGTCTGAGGTGGCCTGCCTGAAGACTATGCGTCCCAGGGATCTGCCTTGAGTAAGTCATACAAGACGTAGCCCCCAACCAGCTCTTTAACCCCTTAACGACCGGAGGTATTTGTTTTTCCGTTTTCATTTTTTGCTCCCCTTTTCTCTAGTAACCCCCCACGACTGCACATCGGTGGATGTTACCCCTTTCCTAATAGGAACAGGAAATGACAGAGGTCAAATAACCTCTCCCATATCCTCCCCTCAATGTTCTTACTTGTCCCTACTAGGGATGAAGAGGTCATTCAGGTGGTGTGCTGTGCCGGCAACAGTCACCGGGGAATAGTTAAACAGCTGGGGACCGAGCAGGCATACTTCCCCTCCCCTAGCGCTGTTCCCGTCTCCTGTCAGGAATCGGGACTCCCCCCTCCAGTCTGCACCTTCGGGCAAGGTCTGAGGTGATTCTTTGGCTGGAGAGCTCTCCAGCCGCCTCTCCTCCTCCGGCCTTTGCTAGAATCCACAGCGCGTAGCGCAAACTTCCGGTACTGAGGCCGGCAGCAGGAAGTGACGTGAGACGCCGGCTTCAGTACATCGGATATGCAAGATCCTTGCCTTCCACGCTGGAACGCATCAGGGACTTAAGGGATTACAGCTCGAATAGGTGTCGGACCTGCCCCCTCACCTAGACATCAAGGGGGAGGAGGTCCTCTAATGAGAGGACAGGTGCTGATCCAGTCACCTATATGAGCCCTGTATGAGGAAGACATCTTAAGGTAGGGCCAGCCCTGTATGTGGTAGCATGGAGATGTCAAGTTCCTCTTGCTTTGCATCTTCAAATCCCAGCACCCTTCCAGTCCCGATAAGTACTCTGGCACTGGGTATCCATTCTCTGGGTGCAGGTTCAGAGCTTTATTATTCCATCTCCCCTTTCTTTTAGGGGAACAAGCAACCTGCATCAGGAAGCAAGTTCAAGACTTAACGAAAATGTGCAGTCTGTACAAAATAACTATCCTCTACACTCTATACATAATGTTTTTTTATGTGAACTGAGAAGGTCATCAGGGAAGAACAACCTTCCTTAATAGAAGAGAGTAAAGGCCTAATCCACCAGGAAATAAAACCTCCCTGGCCGCCTTTCCCAGCCCACACCCTCTTCCAGTATCCCCCAGAAGCTAAAAAGAGAAAGGTTAATCTAGAGGAGGAAGTGGATGATGACTGTCATGATGGAATGTCAATCCCAGAAGAACTTCTGGAGGAAGGCGAAATAACTTTAGACCCAGAGGCCACCCAACAGGAGAGATATTATTTCTCCTCAGTGAATATAGAAGAACTCCTTATTGCAGTAAGGAGGACAATGGAGGTTGAGGAGGAGAGAACTGCCCAGACTGTGCAGGAAGAAATGTTCAAGGATCTCCAATCTAGAAAGAAACAGGTGTTTCCCATTCATAAGAAAATTTGAGACCTGGTGCTAGAGGAGTGGGAATCCCCAGAAAAGAGGCTGACCACTCCCACAGAGATGGACAGGTTTCCCGTGGACGACGAAACAGTGGCATGCTGGTCAGAGATTTCGAAGGTCGACGTCCAGATTGTGTGGGTAGCCAAAAAGACTACGCTACTATTTGAGGATTTTTCACGGTTAAAGGACCTTCTGGAAAGCAAAATGGATGGCCTGCTAAGGAAATCATGGAAGACTTTGACGGCCTTATTAAACGCCAACACTGTATCTACCTGTGTGGCCCAATCTATGTACGGCTGGCTAGGGAAGAACACTTGCTGTCTACAGGTACTCCTGGGGAAGACATTCTGGCTTCTTTACCTCTCCTCCAGAAAGCAACAGGGTTCTTAGCAGATGTCTCTGCAGAATCCATAAGACTGTAAGAGAAGCGGCAAGATCATCAGGATTATCGAAACTCTGTAAGACGAGCACTCTGAAGTAATGTCCCCGCTCCAGGATCTTAGCCAAAGATTAAGTTATGCTCTATCCCCTTCAAAGGGAAGTACATGTTTGGTCTTGCGCTTGACGATCTGCTAGAAAAAGCTTCAGATAAGAAAAAGACTTTGCCAGAACCTAGGAATACTAGGAAGAAACCCTTTTGTGCCCCCCCCCCAACAGGAACCTACGCCTCAATACAAGGGGAAGGGCAAGTAAGGTCGCTGGAGCTACCCAAAAGGGGGAAAAGGCAGGAATCTTTTTCTTCCCCACTCTCAGACAAAATAAGCCATGACACCAATACGGTAGGAGGTCGCATCTCAAACATCCTTCCCCAATGGCACAAGATCTGTTCAGACCCATGGACTCTAACATCAGTGAGAGAAGGAATAAAAATAGTTTGCCGTGTATCCTCCAAAGAAGCTAAAAACGTCACGACTCTCCGCTACGGTCCACTTTGATAGCAGGAGTGAAAGACCTATTATCCGCAAAAGTAGTCTCCATAGTCCCAAAAAGGGAAAGAAAGTGAGGACATTTTTCCAATTTGTTACTGATTTAAAAAAAAACTGGTCTCATTGGGTTATAATCAACTTGTAACCCCTGAACCGATACATGGTATACAGGAGATTCAAGATGGAATCCGTCAGATCAACGGTACCTCTGCTTGGGCAAGATTTCATCATGCTTACTACCACATCCCGATTCATTCAACTTACCGGAAATTCCTAAGGTTTGCGATTTGTACAGGGAGAACAGACAATACATTATCAATTCAATGTCCTCCCATTCCAGATATCATCTTCACCACGATTCTTCACAAAGATCATGTCTGAAGTCATGGCATACACCAGAGGTCAACATATATGCATAGTTCCATACCTCAATGATTTTCTGCTGGTGGCTCCTTCAGTACCCATACTCCAAGGCATCTACAGATAAGGACTCAGATCTTATCACTAGGCTGGATGGTGACCCAGAAAAAATTAGATATGGTTCCTGCAACAACAGTGACATTTCTGGGAGTTTTACTAGACTTGCACAAACATCCTTTTTGCCCAAACAAAAACAAATGAAAAATAAAGATACTACAAAGCAAGAATGTCAATAAGGCCATGTCAGTTCTTGGATCCGTGACGTCCTGCATCCAGATGGTAGCATGGGCCTAAGCACATATCAGAACGCTACAGATGCACATTCTGGCAGATTTGGATGGAACCCCAGAGTCCTTAGACAGAAAAATCCCAATACCACCTCGGGTAAAAACCTCTTTGACTTGATGGCTAAAAAAAAGAATTTAAACAAAGGGGTCCCCTGGGCACAGAAACCCGCGATTACTATGAAAGTAGATGCCAGGACGGGGAGCCATGGTTTCCCAACACGTATGCCAGGGATGCTGGTCAGACTAGATAAGCCAATGATCCTCAAACTTCAGAGAACTGAAGGCAGTAGAGGAGGTACTCAGAACCGCAGTAGCCCTAGTCCAGAATACCCATGTCAGGATTTACTCAGACAACATGAGAACAGTAGCCCACCTTTGTCACCAGGGTAGTACAAGACATGAGGACCTGAAGGCTATTTCAGCCAGAATATTCTTGTGGTCAGAAGAACATCTTCTCTCCCTGTCCGCTATGCACATAAAAGGGGCAGTAAACATACAAGCCGACTTTCAGCAGAACAGAGATTCATCCATGGGAATTGAGTCAAGACCCCAAAGTTTTTCAAATATTGACCAGAAGGTGGGGCTGTCCAGAAGTAGATCTCTTCTCAAGTGGTCAGAACGCAAAGGTGGATCAATATTTCACTCTGGGTCAAGCCGATCCTTGCTTAGATGTAGAAGCATTAGCCCATCCATGAAGATTCAAACTTGCATATGCCTTCCCTTCAGTGCCAATCCTGTCAAAAGTTCAACAGAAAGCAAGTTTGGAAGGGAGCAAGATAATCCTGATAGCACCATTCTGGCCCAAAAGAAGCTGGTTTGGTTCCCTGACCAATTAAGTATAGATGGACCTGTAGCGCTACCCCGATCAGAAGCCTCCTCCACCAAGGACTAATCCATCCTAATCCTAAAATGCTACATCTGAGTGGCTTCTGAATTCTCAATCCTGAAGAACAGAGGACTGTCAGAAAGGGTTATTGGGATGCTACAGAAAAGCAGGAAACCATTGACAAATGCTAATATACCAGAAGATATGGAAGACCTTCATTTCATGAAATGCACTTGATCAACCTTACCTGCATAAACCAAACATGGCACGGATCCATACATGGAGGACTAGAAAAGGGTCTCAGAGCCGCCACCTGGACTTTGAGAGTACTAGGTCCAAGTTCCTACTTCGACCAGATGTTGGCTGACCACCGATGGGTTAAAAGATTTGACAGCAGCATCTCGCTTACGTCCAAGAACTACAGATTTAGTACCTTCTTTAAGGGCTCACACTACCACCCTTTGAGCTCTTATCTATAAATGTCGTCAGACTCTCCTGGAAAACAGCCTTCCTTGTAGCTATAACTACAGCCAGGAGAGTGGGCGAGTTATAGGCTCTCTCAATCAATGAACCCTACATGAGAATCCTAGAGGACCGACTTATTGTGCGACTGGACTCGTCATTTCTTCCTAAAGTGGTCTCAGAGTTCCACAGGTCCCAGATGATTCTTTCCTCTTTTTTATCAAGACCCAAGAAATGAGGACGAAGAGTTCCACACTCTGGACGTTCGGAGAGTGGTGCTCTACTATCTGTCCCTATTAGGAAAGGGATAACCTCCTCCGGTGTGCTGTCGTGGTGGGTTACTAGAAACTGAATAACTGGTAAGTCTAATTCTATTTTCGGTCAAAATGGCATTATGAGGGCTTGTTTTTTGCGGAACAAGTTGTACTTTTGAACGGCATGATTGGTTTTAACATAAGGTTTACGAAATTGCAAAAAAAGTGCAATTTCACACTTGTTTTTTCCCCCCCTATGTTCACTAAATGCTAACTGACCTACCATTATGATTATCCAGGTCATTATGAGTTAAACACCAAACATATCCAGGTTCTTTTTTATTTAAGTGGTAAAAAAAAAAATCCACACTTTGGTTAAAAAATAAATAAATAAGGTGCCATTTTCTGAGACCTGTAGAATCTCCATTTTTCATGATTTAGTGCTGGGTGAGGGCTTCTTTTTTGCGCATAGAGCAGAGCTGACGTTTTTATTGATAACATTTTGATGTATATACGTTTTGATCGCCCGTTATTTCTTTTAATTGCAAAGTAGTGGCGACCAAAAAAAAGTAATTCTGACATTTTGAATTTTTTTTTTCTCGTTATGCCGTTTACCTATCGGGTTAATTTTTTTTTTTATTATTATTATTATTTTACTTTTTGCATGCTTAAATAGTCTCCATGGGAGACTAGAAGCTGCAGTTGACTGATCGGCTCTGCTACATACAGGTGGTGGCGGTGATAAGCTTGCCTGTATGTTGCAGAAATGCTTACTTGCTATGAGCACTGACCACTGGATGGTGCTCATAGCAATCTGGCTGTGATAACCCTAGAGGTCTGCTAGAGACCTCTGGTTGTCATGTAAGCCAATCAATGACCCGCGATTGTGTGACTGGGTCACCGATAGGTGGGATTTCCGGCGCACTTACCGAAAGCACAAGTTAAATGCCTCTGTCCGAGATTGACAGCGGAATTTAACAGTTTAACAGCCGCTGGTGAATCGCGATTCCACATGTGGTTGTTAGAGGCACATATCAGCTGTTCAAAACAGCTGACATGTACTGGAAAAGATGCGGGCAAAGTGTCGGAGCCCACATCAAAGGGAGGGATTCTGACGAGGGCGTACTATTAAGCCCAACATCGGAAAGGGGTTAACGTAAGCGATGAAACAAAGAGTTTTCAGAGTAAGGCCGGCGTCGCACTTGTAAGTACAAGGCGAGAGACTCGCTCATCAATACCCGGCACTGCCGCCGGCACATGGACCGGAGCGTTCAGCTCCATAGAAGTGCATGCAGCCGCACACTCCGGTCCCGAGTGCTGGGCATTGATGCGAGAGACTCACACGAGTCTCTCGCATTGCACTCGCAAGTGTGACCCCGGCCTAAGTTCTCATTCAGTTGTCTGATATTCCTCAAGCTCAGGAAACGGACAGTGTCATCAGAGTTCGGTCAGTTTCTTTTTTTTTACCATCAGTTTCACCAGTTTTTCTTGGATGAAAACATGAGGATGTTTCTCCACCATCTCCTGTCAAACAGTCCAGGAAGAAAAGATGGCACATGGATATCATCTGAATGCTGATTATTTTTTTATTTTTTTTATGGTCCTGTAGACACTCTGATCAATATCAGACATGTCTCTGTGCCTTTGTGCGATCCGAAGATAGCCAGTACATGTGAACTATTCCATAGACTATCATAGATATGAGTATTATTCGTGAAACGAAATTGATAGCGCTCGTGCGAGAAAAACTGACTTCTAAATGAGCCCCAACACATATACAGCTGCAGTAAGACAGCCAGTGCCTGATTCAAGCTGACTGTTTGGGCAACATGAATTTATATTTTCATACTGGAAAATGGGTAAAAATAGCACCAAAATGTGTCTCACAATTTAAGCTGATTGTGGAAATACCCCATATGTGGCTGTACAGTATGATTTGGCCACACAGCGAGACTCCGGAAGGACTGAGCGCTCTTTGCCTCCTGGAGTGCAGATTTTGCTAGAATAGTTTGCGGACTTCATATGCAGAGCCTGTAAATGCGAGAAAAGCAGAATCCCCCCCAAAGTGACCCCCATTTTGGAAATTATACCCCTTTGGGAATTTACAGATGTAGTGACGATTTCGACTCAATGGGTGTTTACCAGAAACAGGCCGCAGTGGATGTTGCTGAGTGAAAATTACAAACTGTCATTGTAGTGATTAGTACATTATACCCAGCTCATGCTTCTGGAGACACGTACCTGTAAGTTTGGTGGGCTCTCATCACTACAGAAATGCCAAACATGTGGGCGCTATATGTGGGTATATAGGTTTAAACACACTGGGGTTCAGTAGGGGAGGGGGGGTATTTGGATTTAAGAGCTCAGAATTTGCTGAATTTCTTTTGAGGGGCAAGGAGCCATCTTGCTTTTCCAGAGCCTTTGCTACCAGTAATATGGAAGCCCCCTGTATTTCTGTTAACAGACCTTAGTGGGGACTTGCATTTTTGTGGATTGAGTTTTTGTTGGTAACATTTAACATAACGTTTGGGATCACATTTATCCGGGGCTCTACCCTGACCACTTACTTTGGGGTTTCTATCTAAATCTGAGTGACGTGATTCAGATGAAACCCCCGAGGGATCCATTAATTTTAATGAGGCAACAGAGTTACTCTTTTCAGAAGCGTGCAAAACTGGCCGACGGCACTTTTATGCAATCGTAAAAAAAGGGACACTGCCAGATCACCGGTCAGACTGCATCCACAGTGCCTCCATCTGCCTCGTTATGGGGAATTTTCCATGAAGGGTTCTGTCTAAATCACGTATTTCAGAGATTTACATAGAAACTTCATTGAAAGCGATCAGCGCAGTGTGCAGGATAAATATGCGCCGAGCCTTACTGCGATCTTTGGGAGGCAGAACAAAAAAATCAACAGCATGTGATTTAATTGGTTTGATTTATTTTTTACCCTGTTAAGTGCATAGGCAACTATATTCTTCAGGTCGGTGTGATTGGTGATACCAGATTTATATTAGGTTTTGCTTGGCTGCTGTCACACACTAAAAGATGCTTTTTATTGCAAAAACTAGTTTTGCATCTCCATATTTTGAGCTATAATTTTTTTTGTGGTAAAATTGATAAGGCTGCTTTATTCTTTGGGTCTGTACGATTACAGCAAAACCCCTTTTTATATTTGTTTTTGTTTTGTTGCTTTTACACAATAAAACCATTTTATAGAAAAAATTACTTTTGCATCGCTTTATTCTGAGATCTACAACTTTTTCTTATTTTTCTGCTGATGGAGCTGTATGATGGCTTGTTTTTTGCTGAAAAAGGTGACTTTTTCAGCCATACCATTATTTACATTCGTCTTTTTGATCTTGTTTTATTGCACTTTGTTCAGCAGTATGATGTTAGCATTTTTTTTTTTTTTTTTTTTTTTACGGTGTTCACTGAAGTGGTTAACTAGTGCTATAGAATGGGTCGTTATGGATGTGGCGACACCAAATGTGTACTTTTTTTTAAATTTTTTTATTTACATATTTATTGGAATATATTTTTTTGTTTATTTGGGGAGCATCAGATCAACATCTGACCGGCAGGGAAGGAGACATGTCAGCACTCACAAGCCACCTTCCCTAAAGGACTCCGCAGCCATCTTGCGACCGGAGGTCTCCATGGAGACCATCTGAACAAAGCGATTGTGCTGATGGAAGCACACAGGGAGCCCACTCCCTGTGTGATCTCTTCGATGTTGACAGCGGCATCAGAGAGGTTAAACGCCCATGATCAGTACTAGCGCTGATTGTGGATGTTGCTGCAGGGTGTCAGCTTTCAAGTCTACAAGTTATGGGTAAGGAAGAGACTTTTTAACAGAATGTTGCATAGGAGAAAGTGGTGCATTTTTTTTTTCTCCAAGAAAGAGAATCTGACACTCGGACAACAGTCTGATCGAAGTCCTGATCAAAATAATCCTTCTGTTTTTCATGTACATGAGAAACTGACATCTAAGTGAGGCCTAACTTCTGAAATCTGCTTTAGCAGGATATACTAACATTATAATCGATCAACTAGCATAAGGCTATGTTCACCTGTTTTTTTTTTTTTTTTCTGCAACCAAAACCTGATCTCTTAGCAGAATAAAAATCTCTAGATGAAACGAAGGTTTTGCTGCCTTTTTTGCTGTGTTTTTCACGATGCCAAAGTTCAGCTTTGCTTCCTCTTTGCAAGATTTTAGGCCACCATTGCAAGATGTATGTGAAACCATACATCATTTTTTTTAAACAGCAGGGGGAAGTTCACTTGGTTGGGCATTACTTAACACATTAGTAGGGCTTTGCTCACATTGGTCAGGCTTTGTCTACTTGCACATATATCACTAATTTAATTACTGTACTCACACTATCATACATGATCATATGAGGATACCATCCTGCTGTACCATTTTTTTTTTTTCCCCCCTCCACACCAAAAAGGTGCGATTACTCAAAGCAACATGTTTGCGGTGTTCTTGTACTTACTCATTGCTATCTATGGGGGACAAACTGATGCAACAAATGTTGAAAGAATTTATTTGCTGCAGTTATCAAAAAAAGCAAATTTTCCAATATGGACAGGAAAAAAATAGCAAGTGTGGCCATGAGATTTCTGAAATCTCATGGCTTTTGCTAGTCCTGTAAAAAAAAAAAAAAAAAAAAAAAAGCTGCTTTTAATTTTTAAACACTGCAAAAAAATCACGCAAAAATGCAGCGTGTGAACTTAACCTATAACTCTTATCTGTGGCCAAAAAAGTATGATTGCACCTGTTTAAGTCCCCTACTTGCATAAATCACTCCATCAAAATTTTGAAATTGAAGATTTTAAAGGGAGTCGGTCAGTAGGATCAATCCTCCTAAGCTGTCTGTATTGGGCACACAAGCCATATGAAGCTGAATAAAATGATACCTTGATATTGTGTAATTATGTAAATTAGTTAAGATCTGTGGGCCTGACTCTGATCTGCATGACAATCTATCTCTAGAGATTGTTAAATGTAAGGGGTCATTACCAATGTGAGACATGAAATGACTGACACATTTCTGTCCTAATTACACACAGCTCTACAGTGAACTCTACAATTGTCCTCTTCTAGTGTTTCAGCTTCCATCTCGCAGGCAGTGGAGTGTTCATAATGTGACCAGGTTAAACTCTGCTGTACTGTTATCGCACAGCTCTGCAGCAGAGCTGCCAGTACTATGAGGGCAAAGCTGCAGATGTTTGTGATAAATTTCACTTTTGCTCTTCTGTGTTAGTTCTGATCTCATTGCAAAGCTGTATGTGATCATAAAAAGCAAAATGTCATTCATTACATGTCTTAAACTGCTAATGCCCCCTTGTATTTAAAATGATCTCTGGCGGAATATTCTCATGCAGATCGGTGTCTGTCCCATAGTTATGAAAAGCTCATATATAAGAAGAACATGGATATCTTTTTAAGACATCAGATCACAGATACCATGTTATTCAGCTGCGTGTCCATATAGACATATGGCTTAGGAGGGTTGATCCTACTAACAGAAATGCTCTTTAAATGTTTTACTTATGAGTATGGTATTTTATCCCATTTTCCCATGTCCTCCTTAAAGACTTGTCAAGGTGTCACTCTTATAATGGCATCCTACTTTGTTAATCACTGGATGGTTGTTCCATTATCTCCCCTCACTCTTCCTCACGTGTTGTGTGTTTTTTGTTTTGTTCTTTGTTTCCCTCTATTCTCAGCCAACTTATGAAAATGTTGGTTTTGTTTTGTAGAAAACCTGCCGTGTGGTGGCACTTCACGGTTGAAAATATCTTTGTGCGTGAGGTGGAAAGGAAGGGTATCTTTTTCATGTAGACTGCAACCACATCATCAAACTTGGAGTGACTAATTTTCACCCTAGTTTGGCAGCATTGCTGCCCTTGCATACACAGATGAATGAAGACTCCATTTGGAAAGGCCGCAGCTCAGCGATCAAGAGCTGATGCAGGTAAAAGTTTAGGGGGTGTAGATTAAGTTTTAGTATCCCTTTCTTTGATCCGCCTCTCACACCTTTGCTTCCCTTGGAGCTTTTGGTGCCCCGTCACACATAGCGACTCACCAGCGATCCCGACAACGATATGAACTTGTCAGGATCGCTGGTGTCGCTGCATGATCGCTGCTGAGCTGCCAAACAGGCAGATCTCACCAGCGATCAGGACAGCGACTATGCGGGTAACGTCGCTTAGTTACCCGCTTACCAGCGCGCTGGTGCAGGGAGCTGGTAGCCAAGGTAAACATCGGGTTTCTAAGCACGTGTAGCGCTCAGAAACTCGATGTGTACCTTAGATACCAGCGTGCTGGTGCAGGCAGCTGGTAACCAAGGTAAACATTCGGTTTCTAAGCGCCGCGCGGTGCTTACAAACCCGCTGTTTACCTTGGTTACCAGCTGCCTGCACCAGCGCGCTGGTATCTAAGGTACACATCGAGTTTCTGAGCGCCACACGTGCTTAGAAACCCGATGTTTACCTTGGTTACCAGCTCTGGCTCGCGGATCGCTGGTCTCCCGCCTGTCACACGCAGCGATGCGTGCTGGCCAGCGGGAGACCAACAATCAAAAAAATGTCCAGGGCATTCGAACACGATCAGCGATACCCGGCAGGGGTGCCGGTCGCTGATAAGTGTCACACACAGCGATATCGCTGGGGAGATCGCTGTTCCGTCACAAAACTTGTGACTCAGCAGCGTTCTCGCTAGCGATCTCGCTATGTGAGACGGGGCTTTAGTAATACTAGAGGATTTCTAGTCGTATAAGGCGGCTGTGTAATAATTAGACTTCCAACTATTAAAGGGGTTGACCGGTCCGGTCCAAATCGATAAGTCTGCACCATTGCTATCTTCAATACGTCTGGATTTTTTTTGTGTTCGGCAGCACGGATGTTATCCACAAACTTCTCTTATGCTAAAATTAAGAAATTAAAATATTAAATTTAACCAGTATGTATGTATCACAAAATGATACAAATAAAAACCTCTGCTGGCGCCAGAACACGAGCCCTCATGCAGCTCCATTGGTAGATAAATAAAAAGTTGTATCTAAAAATTAGTGACAAACTTTTTTTTTATTATTATTTTAGATTTTTTTTTTTAACAATATTCAGAGCTAAAATATTTGTTTTGGTATCACTGTAAGGCCGGGGTCATGCGAGAGAATTGGGCCGGTTATGCAAATGACATTCTGCTCAAACTGTCAGTACGTGAGCAGAGTGTTGTCTTGGTGTGATCCAGTTCTCTCGCATGAGAGAATCACAGCACAGGTGCGGAGGAGACTGAGAAAGTAATTTCTCCATTGCTAGCGTCTGCGGTAATCTGACTGCACTGGGATGACATCAGAGTGCAGTCTGATGTTTCACATGCATCCAAAGACTTGTATGTTTGCGTGCGATCCAATTCTCTGATGCAGTCGTAGCATGCAGCAATTGTTTTCTTATGCTCAATGGGCAAGAGCAGATCATTCAGAGATCTGCACTGTCCCATAGAATAACACTGGGCTGAGTTCCATCTGATAGAACATCGCGTAACACTCGCCGTGTTATATGCCAGTGTGAGCGTGACCTAATACTGACTTGGAGATTTATTTTGCCCGCTTATTTTGTCTACACTTAACCTCCCTTCCTTGTTTTTCTGGATGGTACAAGGTAAAATAAATGGTGACATTGAAAACTATAACACACCACATGAAAAACAAGCTCTGGCTTTATCAACAAAATAAATGACTTTGTAGAAGAGCAGGAAAAAAATGTAGACAGAACTTTTTAACACTTAAAATAGGCAGCTAATTTTCGATTTTCTATCTACCGTATATACTCGTGTATAAGCCGAGATTTTCAGCCCATTTTTTAGGGCTGAAAGTCCCCCTCTCGGCTTATACGCGAGTCATATACGGGGGTCGGCGGGGGTGTCGAATCATACTCACCCCTCCGCCGACGCGTCTCTGCAGCCCCCCTGCTTCTCCCACGATCTCCGGCTCCTTCCTGCAGCGGTCACATGGTACCGCTCATTAAAGTCATGAATATGCACATATTCATGACTTTAATGAGCGGTACCACGTGACCGCTGTAGGACTGAAGAGCTGCGGAGACCGCCGGGAGAAGAGGAGAGGCTGCCGAGACGCGCCGGCGGAGGGTGAGTATAGCGATATTTACCTGTCCCTCGGTCCACCGCTGCGCTGCTCCCTCGTCCGACTCCTCTGGCTGTGAATGTTCAGGCAGAGGGCGCGATGATGTAGTTAGTGCGCGTCGCGCCCCCTGCCTGATCATTCACTGCCGAGGACCCGGAAGAGGGAGCAGTGGTGTGCAGCGGTGGAGAGAGGACAGGTAAATATCTCAGGTGCCGGGGTCCTGAGCGAGCGGTGACATCGGCACCTGTCCCCCATAGCGCGCCAGTGTCACCGCCTGCTCAGGACACCGGCACCTGGCCCCCAGCGACGAGAGGTGAGTATGTCATTTTTTTTTTTTTTGCAGCTGCAGCATAAGGGACGTATACTATGGGGCATAATCTGTGGAGCATATGGGGGCATAATCTTTGGAACATATGGGGGCATAATCTGGAGCATATGGGGGCATAATCTGGAGCATATGGGGGCATAATCTGGAGCATATGGGGGCATAATCTGGAGCATATGGGGGCATAATCTGGAACATATGGGGCATAATCTGGAGCGCATATGGGGGCATAATCTGTGGAGCGTATGGGGGCGTAATCTGTGGATCGTATGGGGGTGTAATCTGTGGAGCATATGGGGGCATAATCTGGAGCATATGGGGGCATTATCTGGAGCATATGGTGGCATTATCTGGAGCATATGGTGGCATTATCTGGAGCATATGGGGCATTATCTGGAGCATATGGGGGCATAATCTGCAGCATACGGAGGCATAATCTGGAACATATGGGGGCATAATCTGTGGAGCATATGGGGGCATAATCTGTGGAGCATATGGGGGCATAATCTGTGGAGCATATGGGGGCATAATCTGGAGCATATGGGGGCATAATCTGTGGAGCATATGGGGGCATAATCTGTGGAGCATATTGTGCATAATCTGTGGAGCATATTGTGCATAATCTGTGGAGCATATTGTGCATAATCTGTGCAGCATATGGGGCATAATCTGGAGCAAATGGGGGCATAATCTGTGGATTATACGGGGCATAATCTGTGCAGTTTATGGGGGCCTAATCTATGGAGCATACGGGGGCATAATCATTTTTCACCCTAGGCTTATACGTGAGTCAATACGTTTCCCAGTTTTTTGTGGCAAAATTAGGGGGGTCGGCTTATACACGGATCGGCTTATACATGAGTATATACGGTAGTTGCCTACTTGCCAGAGCTGTAGAGATAGTTGTGAATGGAGTTGGTAGTCTTCAAATTCAGCTTTAAAATGCGTTTTCTGGCTCAAAATTCATTTCTGCAGTTTCTCTGTGACTGCAGATTGCCAACACCTGCCAATGTGTCCCTTTTATTTCCAGCTCGACAGGTGATCACAAGACCAAAAGTATACTATTCGCATACTTGCGGTGATGTGACAACTGTCTTCTCATCTGCTTCTCTCAATAGACCATTGAGAGATGCAGAAACAGTTGCTAGTTGACACGTGACCTTTTGCGATTTGCATTAATGTCACATGACCGCCTGCTCAAGCTGGAGAGGGAAATCCTGTGTGCTTATTATACACTGAGCATAAATATTTATGTTGAGCTCAGAAAATTCTGAAAGTATTTTATGTATGTTAAATACTAATGTACAATAAATATTACATATAGTGGGGAAAAAAGTATTTAGTCAGCCACCAATTGTGCAAGTTCTCCCACTTAAAAAGATGAGAGAGACCTGTAATTGACATCATGGATAGACCACAACTATGAGAGTCAGAATGAGCAAACATCCAGAAAATCACCTTGTCTGATTTGGCAAGATTTATTTTGTAAATTATAGTGGAAAATAAGTATTTGGTCACCTAAAAACAAGATTTCTGGCTCACAGACCTGTAACTTTTTCTTTAAGGCTCTTCTGTCCTCCACTCATTACCTGTAGTAATGGCACCTATACGAACTTGTTATCAGTATAAAAGACACCTGTCCACAACCTCAAACAGTCACACTCCAAATTCCACTATGGTGAAGGCCAAAGAGCTGTCGAAGGACATCAAAATTGTAGCCCTGCACCAGGCTGGGAAGACTGAATCTGCAATAGGCAAGCAGCTTGGTGTGATGAAATCAACTGTGGGAGCAATAATAAGAAAATGGAAGACATACAAGAACACTGATAATCTCCCTCGATCTGCGGCTCCACGCTAGATCTCACCCCATGAGGTCAAAATGATCATAAGAACGGTGAGCAAAAGTCCCAGAACTACACGGGGGGACCTAGTGAATGACCTGCATAGAGCTGGGACCACCGTAACAAAGGCTGCCATCAAAAAGGGGTCAAAACTGAACTTGGAAGTTATAGGCCAGTGAGCTTAACCTCTACTGTGGGTAAAATCCTGGAGGGTTTTCTAAGAGATGCTATACTGGATTATCTGAGGAAGAATAACCTCATGACCCAATATCAGCATGGGTTTACGAGGGACCGTTCCTGTCAGACTAATCTGAGGAGTTTCTATGAAGAGGTAAGTTCCGGACTGGACCAAGGAAATGCAGTAGCCATGGTGTATATGGACTTTTCAAAAGCTTTTGATACGGTGCCACACAAAAGGTTGATACATAAAATGAGAACAATGGGGATAGGGGAAAATATGTGCAAGTTGGTTAAGAACTGGCTCAGGGATAGGAAACAAAGGGTGGTTATTAATGGAGCACACTTGGACTGGGTCACGGTTAGCAGTGGGTTACTGCAGGGGTCGGTGTTGGGGCCTCTTCTCTTTAACATATTTATTAAAGATCTTGTGGGGGCATAGAGTAGAATTTCAATATTTGAAGATGACACTAAACTCTGCAGGGTAATCAATACAGAGGAGGACAAGTTATTATTACAGGAGGATTTATGTAAACTAGAAGCTTGGGCTGATAAATGGCATATGAGCTTTAATGGGGATAAATGTAAGGTCATGCACTTAAGTAGGACAAACAAGATGTATAATTATGTACTTAATTGTAAAACACTGGGCAAAACTGTCACTGAAAAAGACCTGGGTGCATGGATGGACGACAAACTCATTTAGTGGCCAGTGTCAGGCAGCTGCTTCAAAGGCATATAAAATAATGGGATGCATTAAAAGTGGCATAGATGCTCATGAAGAGAACATAATTTTACCTCTATACAAGTCACTAGTGCGACCACACTTAGAATACTGTGTACAGTTCTGGTCTCCGGTGTGTTAAGAAAGACGTAGCTGAACTGCAGCGGGTGCAGAGAAGAGCAACCAAGGTTATTAGAGAACTGGGGGGTCTGCAATACCAAGACAGGTTATTACACTTGGGGTTATTTAGTTTGGAAAAACGAAGGCTTATGGGTGATCTTATTACAATGCATAAATATGAGGGGACAGTACAAAGACCTTTCTAATGATCTTTTTACTCTTAGACCTGTGATGGGGACAAGGGGGCATCTGCTACATCTGGAGGAAAGAGGTTTAATCATAATGACAGATGCAGATTCCTTACTGTAAGAGCAGTGAGACTATGGAACTCTCTGCCGTATGATGTTGCAATAAGTGATTCACTACTAAAATTTAAGATGGGACTGGATGCCTTTCTTGAAAAGTATAATGTTACAGGGTATATATGCTAATTCCTCGATAGGGCGTTGATCGAGGGAACTAGTCTGATTGCCGTATGTGGAGTCGGGAAGGAATTCTTTTCCCCAATGTGGGGCTTAGGGTTTGCCACATGGATTTTTTTTGCCATCATCTGGATCAACATGTTAGGCTATGGGTTGAACTAGATGGACTTAAGGTCTTCTTTCAACATTAAATACTATGTTACTATGTATCAGTGACACACTATGCCGCCAGGGTCTCAGATCCTGCAGAGCCAGACGTGTCCCCTGTTTAAGCCAGTACATGTCCAGGCCTGTCTGAAGTTTGCTAGAGAGCATTTGGATTATCCAGAAAAGTATTGGGAGAATGTCATATGGTCTGATGAAACCAAAGTAGAACTGTTTGGTAGAAACAAAACTCATCGTGTTTGGAGGAGATAGAATGCTGAGTTGCATCCAAGAACACCATACCTACTGTGAAGCATGGGGGTGGCAGCATCATGCTTTGAGGCTTTCTCTGCAAAGGGACCAGGATGTCTGATCCGTGTACATGAAGGAATGAATGGGTCTATGTATCATGAGATTTTGAATGTAAAACTCCTTCCATCAGCAAGGGCATTGAAGATGAAACGTGGATGGATCTTTCAGCATAATGATCCAAGCACACCACCAGGGCAACAAGGGAGTGGCTTCATAAGAAGCATATGAATGTCCTGGATTGGCCTAGCCAGTCTCCAGATCTCAACTCCATAGAAAACCTTTGCCAGCGACAGGCCCAAAACATCACTGCTCTAGAGAAGATCTGCATGGAAGAATGGGCCAACATACCACCAACAGTGTGTACCAACCTTGTGAAGACTTACAGGAAACGTTTTACCTCTGTCATTGCCAACAAAGGTTATATAACAAAATATTGAGATGAACTTTTGTTAATGATCAAATACTTATTTTCCACCATAATTTGCAAAACAAATCTTTCCAAATCAAACAAGGTGATTTTCTGGATTTGCCTTCTCATTTTGACTCTCATAGTTGTGGTCTACCTATGATGTCAATTACAGGCCTCTCTCATCTTTTTAAGTAGGATAACTTGCCCAATTGGTGGCTGACAAAATACTTTTTTTTTTTTTCCCCACTGTACATATGTACGTACTTGCCTTATGGTTAGCCGTTCCCTTGCTGGCGACATTTGTTTGTACATTGATCTGTAGTGACATCTGTTTGGTAGATCTCTACAGTGGCCTGTGACTGTAGGCACGTGCTTATGAGCGTCATTGTACATAGGTGTTAATGTCTGATAGGGACCCAAACCGCTGTGGCAATGGGATCTTGAAGTTTTGTAGAGCTGACTATATTAAGATGTTTACTGGTCTATCGTTCTGGACACTTTTTTTTTTTTCGTGTTAGATCCCACAAACACCCTTTAACATTGACTAATAATTGTACACACAGGATTTAGTTTTTGGTTCTCTAACAATTTGTTTTGGTATGATCTGATGAATAATTGCAAATGTACTTATTTATGTTTCTTTGCTCAAAACTTCCTCCTTGTTTTTCTTGTCTGCCAGCACATGCAGGCGTCTCTGCAAATATGATGAAGAAAAGGACTTCTCACAAGTGAGTATACATTAAGAGTGGAATATTTGTGATTATTTTTTTCTTTTCTTGCAGAGCTTCAGATTTAATGCCACCTAACTGGTGACAGCTAGGTTGATTAGGTTTGAGGAATGGGTGAGTGACCATCGGCTGACACATTATAAAACACGATCACTGGGTGCAATAGTATTGTGATTGAACTGGCTTACTGCAGGCTTTGTGGTTGGCATGTTGCTCCTATGAAGTCATGCATTTCAGTGTGTTCTGCAATTCAAGTGCTTTAGGGAGACTGGAAAAACATTAAAAAAAAATGTAATGAAAAATCTGAATAAAAAAGTTCTTATCTCCCTCATTAAAAAAAATAAACTATGAAAAGTGCTGAATATTAGAGAATTTCATGCCAACTGTTTGTATCCTTGGTGACATGGGATTATAAAACCCTCTTCAGTGTGTAGCTAGCTCAGGTGGGGGGTGGGGGGGCTGTCAAGCCTCAAAGACTGAGTGACCGATTTCACACCTTGAGTCAGCTCAGAGCAGAACAAGTCTAGCTTGCCATTTGGATACCATGCAGTCTAAACTGCTTTGTTGAGTCTTAACATGTAGCAGGGACCTGGCTGTATTCAATGGTGCCAGAACTGCTGCCCTAGGATCGACCAGAAAGGAGTTATGAGCTTTCAAAGGTTTTGTAGTTTGAGGCGGCGAGGGGATTTAGGATTGGCCCAAAGAGGATAAAGGCTAGGTGTGGTCCTCTCTCTGTGATTACATATGGTCCCACTTCAGAAGTGCGGACCGCATCGAGTAACGTGCTGAGAAGAAACCAAGGAGACAGCAGGCGACATGCCCCCTGTGGCCCTGTGCACCCGGTAGTTGGTAAATATTCTGCTTATGTATTTTGTCTTACCGCTATCTGGATTGCATATCTGACTGTTGTTATGTGTAACCAGTGTGCCCTTAAAGCGATTAAATATATAGGTTAACCCTCGAGTGCTCTTTCATCTCGACCCACGTGTCATTTCTTGGTTTAACTTTCCATGCTACCGGGACTGGTTTCTGACCCAATATAATTTAAGACTGGGGTTTATATCTTAACGAGGAGCTGGGGGCAGTCCTACAAGGTTGGCAGTGCTCTCTCACTGGTGGTATGGAAGGGGCCTCTCATCCTGTCAGGGATGGGAGCGAGTGTAGTGCCACGTCAGTGACTGCATGGGCCACATCCGTTCATTCCCATGCCTACCTGGACCCGTGCATGTGTAAACTGCGCCAAGCTGACTTTGCGTGTCCCCAAGGTGTGCGGAATGTCACATTGCAAGTTAGGAGACCCTACCACATGATCTTTCTAATGTAATAGTGATGTCAGTCGAGGTGCAAGTTTCCTCACATGTGGTGGCAGTGGAGGGATTCTGCGGGATCTCTCTGATGTATGTCATCCTTCACAAGTGCCCTGCATAAAAACTTAGCCCTCATCGTCACCATCAATTGCAAAATAAATTTACTAGTCTCGAATTGGCAACACAAACCAAACTTGGTGAATTTTTTTTTATTTCCCCCATACATTACAAAATAGTGTATGGTGTCATTCACACCCACAGCTCATTCCAACAAACAAGCAGGCTTCATGCGGCTATGTTGTCAGGGGAAAAAAGTTATGACTTTTGGAAGATATTGTGGAAAATAGTGAAAGTGCCAAAACAGAAATTGGCCATGGCAGGGGTTAAAATGCATGGTGTTTCACAGAATATTGTGCCATGTTGTAATAGACTGTATCATTTTTAGGAAACATCGAAGCAACATGGACCCAGTAAACCAATTTTCAACCAAGAAGAAATATTGTAGGATGCAGGATACAGCATGGCTGGAAAGAGGGCAGTGGTCCAATAACTCAATGGAAAGGAACTGTTTTGGATCAAGTACCAGTCAACCTTCACTTTTATCTTATAAAATATGACGGATTTGACTGTGTGTATGGACTTGAGCTTCACAAAGATGAAAGGGTGTTGCTCTCGAAGTTCTACCAGATAGAGTTGGTAAGTGCAGTAAAATGTCTGGTGAATAGTTGGTGTGAATCGATCCTCAGATTCCGCGCCACCTGCCACATCACAAAGGAAAGTGCAACACCCGGGAGAAAGTTACTTTATTCCTGCCAGGAGCTGCCGGCTTTTGGTCATACAGGGGTCAACGCTGCTACAGTCACCGCTCACAAAACTAAAAGCAGTAGCTGAAAGCTCGCTATGGCACTTTGACAGCTCGCTCTGCAATGTATTTTCCCAACTTGATTAACCATGAATCTGCAAGTTAAGTTATAAAAGTAACAGGTTCCCTGTGACTGATAGCATCACTGACTCCTCATTTGATTAGCCAGCCTAGTGTTACATAATTGTTGCACATGTGACACTCCACCAGGCCGACTAATCAAAAGTAGAGCCTTGGAAGTCAGTTAAGAGGAATTCCTCAGTGCTCCAATCCAGCGGCCATAGCTTGCCGACTAGGCTGTTGGACCGGCTTCGGAGTCGGTTTTCACCAACTCCACTAGTAAGTCATGTGCTTTTACTGGACAAAGGGACCATGTGAACTAACGCTATTTGTATATGGCAGCTTGAAATGACCCAATAATAGCTTTGTATGTGATATATTCCAATAATGAAAAAATATGTCTAAATATAAGAATAAAAAAAACTGAGATGGTGGGTCTGTCCACAAGACACTCGCAGTCTAAACGCTGCTGCATATATAAGCCAAACTGTGTATACGATTTTAATACTAGTAGTTACTTTCTCTTTATAAACGGTCCAGCAGTGTTGGGGTTGTGAAGTTGTCGGACAGCAGAATTATTGTGTTGTGTGACTCGTCTGCTCGCTGCCATGTTACAGATTACTGTAAAATCTGGCATTGTGGCTGGCATCGCGGTAAGGTATTCTGGTCCTACAGCACTGTTTTGTTTCAGAGCAACTGATCTTTCCCTTTGGCTTTCTTTTTATTATACTACTAATTATTGTGTTTTATGGTGTATCTGTTTAGACTGAAAAGTTGAGTAATTTGAGGTGAGCTATCTTTTTACTTTCCGAATGGGGGTTGGAGGGCAATTTTAGCTTCTGTGCATACAGTTTAAGGTTGCATGTATCACCTCAATAAATGGTTTCATTCTCCTTACATAATGTGACTCTTAAGGGGAGCAAGGCTCTCCAAGTAACCAGATGGTGCATCTTATAGCTGTAAGTGGTGGAACTCCCAACTAGAAAGTTTGAAAAACATTTCAGTGACATTTTCTGATTTTGGCTTTATCATTTTACAAACTGGTTTTATATTTTTTTCTTGTGGTCTTATGGCTAAAACATCTCTGTGAAATGACTTTTGTATTTTTCTACTAAAGCATCAACCCGAATCAGCGATGCTCATTTAGCAGACACAATGATTGGTAAAGCTGTAGAGCATATGTTTGAAACAGAGGATGGCTCCAAGGATGAATGGCGAGGGATGGTTTTGGCACGAGCGCCCATAATGAACACGTGGTTTTATTATAACCTATGAAAAGGACCCTGTCTTGTACATGTATCAACTTTTAGATGACTACAAAGAAGGGGATCTTCGCATTATGCCTGATTCAAGTAAGTCTATAAATTCATTTTTTTGTAAGCATAACAGACCTGTTTTAACTTAATGTATTGGCTATATAGGGGAGAGCGGTGGGAATTTATGAAGCCTGTTGTCTTATGAGCCATTCTCAAACTGAGCAGCCCTTGAGTAATATGTGCACAGCTCTTAACAAATTTGGTGCATCTTTGTTTCTCAATGCATCAGAAATTGAAATCTGTGCCTGACTTTCCATTCACAAAGTTCTGCCATGAATTATGGTAAAACGGTCTTTGTGAATACCCCTATTGAAAATTGGGTTGCAAACTTGGTGTGGCTCTTTGTCACTATTTATAGGGCACAGAGCACACTTAAAACGCGCACTCCCTAAAACGCATGAAAACCTCTCTCAAATCTAATGTTCTATATACCTAGGTGGTTAATGTAAGCACTAGTGTTGAGCGAGTATGCTCATTGCTCGGGTGGTCTCCGAGTATTTGGAAGTACTCTGAGATTTAGTTTGTGTCGCCTCTGCTGCATGATTTGCAGCTGCTAGACAGCCTGAATACATGTGTGTAATTCCTAACAAACTGGCAATCCTCACATGTATTCAGGCTGTCTAGCAGCACAAATCATGCAGCTGAGGCGACAGAAAACTAAATCTGAGTACGCAAAATACTCGGAGATCACCCGAGCATGCTCGGGAAAACTAGAGCAACGAGTATACTCGCTCATCACTAGTAATCATATTTCTTAATGGGCCTACAGGTTGAAGTTGTCCACTTTAAATGATAAAGGGAAATAGTCACACGTCGGTAGTGCTTGAAAGAACTTGATATAAGCATTGCTTACCCAGTCACCTATTGACTCTGCTGCTCCCAGAGCACTTTCTTGACATGGCTTCAGCTGTAGTGTTCTGTCTACAACACTTTACTACTGAGGCCAGCAACTGACTAAAGAGTTCATTGGTTGAAGATGGTTCTTCACCACTGAAACTTAAACTACAAAGGATTAGCACTCTAAAAAAAAAAAAAAAAGTATAATATTTATACTTAATAGTACAATTCAAGATTAGTTCATTGGAAATCAATATTTTTTGTTTTTAAAGAAGTAGGCCTGAGTCATGTGAATAGGTTTTAAATTCATAGTTCAACTTGAGTTCTGCTCTTTTGTATGTTGAAATGAAATAATCACATTATTAAACATAACTAAAAGGAATATGTCAGCAGGTTTTTGCTAAGTAATCTGACAGCACCATGAGGTAGGGAAAGAGACCCTGATTCAGCTGTGTATTGCTTAGTTAATTGGGTGCAACACTTATGATAGTCAGTTTTCTCTGCTGCAGAGCTCAGTTATTATTGAGCCCTGTATAACTCTGCCCCACATCACAGCATTCTGTGTACATGGTCTTCTGACAGCTGCTAATCAGTGCTGGGGTGGGGGTGTTGAACGGACGAGCATGAGGCCAGATAGCCATTATAGGACGACATCTGCTGGTAGAAGACACTTGAAATGGCGAAACACAGCCCAGTAAGTTACACATCACTGTAATCGGGGTCCCTGATCCTTCATCATGCTGCTCTCACAGTACTATATAACATGATTGCAATATATTAATAGGATAAAAACTTTGATAGATTTGCAAGTTTTATTTTTTACATAAATATAAGATGACACAGTTGATTTTCTTATCAGGGAAGTTTTGCTTCTCTCTGCGTGACCTGATATTTCAATTCAAGAGCAAACATCAGTGAATACAGACTTTCCCATTACTGAGGTAGAAGATGACAGTTGCTGCTCCTCATAGTCTATGGAGAGGGGAGGAACTAGAGGCAGACACTCTCTGCTGCAAGTTCTCCTGAGACGATAGTTAACAATGCGGAAATAGAACCTATATGTGTATTTTATTTTTTTTGTTTTATATCAAAAGTAAATAAATCGCCTTTTTTAATTTTGTCATTTCATTTGTATGTCTGGATATCCTTTTACTCCTGGTATAATACATGAGTGGTGCCAATACATAAGCAGCCGTGAACTGCATCCTTGCTTCAGTCTGTCACCATCACTTGGATGACAATCTTATTTCATTGTTCTCCTTTGCCCAATATTTATTAATTATATCATTATACCTATTAGGACAGTCTTCATCCATGACAAAGAAGAACAAAGGTAATACATTTTACATTTGTTCCTATTTATAATCATTATTAAGGCTCTTTATAAGATATATTGTGTATTTGTGCTACACTGAGAAATGCACCCAGAGTCGCAGTGTCCCATCTGCTGAAAAGCTGGGTGTCAACTTCATTAGATTTCTTACAATATAACACATAATTTGAGAGAAAAATATCCGACACACTTGATGCTGTTATTTCTTTGTCCTAAAACTACTACTCATGTATTATAAGGAATTGTGCATTCAGGTGTATGCAGCTTTACTAGAAGGAAATGCATGATGGCCTTTAGATTTCATGCTTTTCTCCTTGGGTGCATCATGCCTTATATGCATTTTTTAACTTTGTGCTTTTATTAACATCTTCCTCATCATCCGGTCAGTGATTCTTTAATGAAAGTCTGTTGCATTTTGTTCTGCTTCAGAATTTGATTTTGTGTCTTAAGTCAATGCAACAAAAGTCTTTTTTTTTTTTTTTTTCTTCTCCAGATTTAGTCATATAATGCATTTTCTAGAGAAGGAAATGGTTCTAAGGCTTATTAATAATTCTGTAGATCAGGGATGCACAACTTACAGCTGGGTGGCTACGTGGGTCCCATCATGTCATTTTGTGTGTCCCCCAACCTTCTCTATACAGTAGTTTCAATGTCAGAGGGAAGAGGGAGTATTTGCCCTATACAGCTGAAAATTCGGCACAACACTGCACACACTGACTCTATCTGCACCATTATAGTCAATGGCCTGTTGTCGCATACGCCCCAGTCCCATTTTGCTAGGGGTTTGACACAAATCCTGATGGGGCCACTGAACGTAGGAGAAAACTCCATGAAATTGAGTCCTGCATACATCAAGACTAGCACCCCCGAAGGGCATATAGGAGTTCAGCAGTAGCTCACACTACTGTATATTGAGGGAAACCTGAAATGCAGCCAACTACAGCACCCATACCCCATTAATGGAGAGTTGTATGGGTGCTAATTGTGGGCAGACTATCCCCCATACTGCAGATTGTGAGAGTCTTGGTAATGGAGCCTGTATCTTTTAGTCATTTATGGCATATATTGTGGATATGCCATAAACATTTCAAAAGGCAGCACCCTTTGTTTCATTAAGGCTTTTAGAGACCTTTGACTGACTAAGAGGTTGTACACCCTGCTTCAGTTGATCATGGGAAGTTTAGATATGACTTGCCAGCTTAAATGACTTATAAGGTTTCAGTGTACTTTCAGAAAGCAAAAATCTTGTTGCACTAATTCGTGACGATTTTTTTTTCCTCCATTTATCCTTGCCATTAGATGATTCTCCTCCAGCTGAAAGAGAACCGGGCGAGGTTGTTGACAGTCTGGTGGGGAAGCAAGTGGAATATGCCAAAGAAGATGGCTCAAAAAGGACTGGCATGGTTATCCATCAAGTTGAGGCCAAACCATCTGTTTACTTCATAAAGTTTGATGACGATTTCCATATTTATGTCTACGATTTGGTGAAGACCTCCTAAGTGGAATTGTGGACACCCTTGCCAAACTTGTGGATCTAAATATATGTAAAATTTGTAGAAAGACTCATTGCTTTCAGATATTCCAGTGAACCCACAATCCCTGGTGTTGCATCCAAAGAAAGGGAAAAGTTATTTTGTCTGAACAACCTGCTTATCCATCTTTTCTCTGACAAAGGAACAAACCACTCTCCATTATTGGCGCGTTTGGATTTGGGCAAACTTATGTTTTTGAACACGAAACTTTTAAAGCAGGAGGTAACGTAGCGCAAAGATGAGACCGGCCATGGCAGACTGAGAAATATTGGGACAATTGTATTTCTTAAGCACCCATTCCTTACTCTACAGAGAACTGTTCGGTATGTCTAACTTCCGTAAAGTAGGTGTCCATTATTTTAGCTTCCAGCGTCTTTGTTAAAGGCAGTAGGAGTAATTGATACTTGTGCTGTGAGTTTCAGCAAAACATTGCACTGTGAAGTATTGACTTACGGTTCACACCAACATTTTGCCAAACATTTGGCGCAATTCAGTTGAGTATCTGTGGGATGTTCATAGGCTGTAAGTTCCACATCAAATATGGCAACACTAGTGCAGCTGTGTATATGAGAGAAAAATGTATTGATACAAAATAAAGGCATAACATTTCCTAACTTTTGGCATTACCCTGGACATGTCTTAGGTTGTTAGGCAATTCTGCACCAAGTTCAAGTGCGTTGAAAATATATTTCCAGTGTTACGTCTGTCTTGTGGGTCAGAAGTGTCACGGCTTCCCACAATTTTTTTATTTTTTTACCTCCACTCTATCTGTTTGGCTATAGATTTTTTTTTTTTCAGTCACTTGCTGCTGTTTGACTTGCATTTCAAGTGCTATGATAATTGTGACCGTCTCTTAATTTTATTTTTTTTAATTCCATGATCCTAAACGGAAAAAAAAACTTCTTTGAAATTAGAATAAGTGGCTCTTACGACATATGACATTATTCCAGTTACCGCTGCGTTTTTTTGTTTTTTTCACACTCCTAAAACAGAATTTCAGTCTACAGCCTCAGACAAGCATGCGAGTTTCTTGAAATTAGTAGTAAAATAGAAAAAAAAACTATACATTTTGGCGGTACTCAATTTTAATTTAATCTAATTTTTTTTGGATGCAAAGTTGATACAGGCAAATTACTTCTTGAAATCTTTTTTTTTTTTTTTTCTCCTATGAAGAAATGGCTAGAGAGTAATTGATCTTACACACTAATGTTTAGAATGTGTTCTGCTCTAACAGAAAGGGGTTATAAAATAGCAGGTTTATATGGAGAAAACATACTTCTGTTACTAATGCCTTTTTACCTGAGTTCTCCTTTCTGCTTTGTTTTGCACAGGTATTTTTTATATATCTATTTTTCTGTCTGATTATTTTTAGTCAATATAAGCTGTAGACTTGATCGTACACTCCCCAAATTTTTCTTTTGAGCATCTAAAAGGCAGTGCACTGTTTAAGATTCTTACGCTTGCGACTATCTTATTGACACCTTTTATCCACCGATTATAGGTATACTTAAAGATTGGCAACCTAGTGTAGCATGTGTTGCAGACACTGATTAATCCTGCATCCCGATGTACGAAATAAAAATGTTTAAAGTCGAGTTGGGGTATGTGCACATGATGTGTTTTTAGGCCGGTTCTCCTTGAAAAAGGCTCCACAAAACTGCCACAAGAAATGGACATTGTGCACCACAATATCGAAATGGTATTGCTGTGCACACGTTGCGTCTTGTGTCGCTTCTTCTAACCACTTCAGGGTTTGGAAACTCTGAAGTGGTTTACAGTAACATGCTCATTTAGCGGAAGCTGATTTTCTCTACAATTTAAAATATTGAGAAAAGATGACAATAAAAAAACCTAATGTGAATCCGCTTCAGGAAATCGCCGGCATTTTCCTGAAGCTGCTTCCCCTAGAAAAACTTGGCGGCTCCACTGGTGGGAGAAAGACCTCCTGTGCACATGCACTTTAGAGTGGGACATCGCCACAGTCCTCGATAAGACGCGTGAAATAAAGGTTTGAAGAATTGCTTTCTCTATTCGGGTGACTTGAGTGGCCCCACATGTCTGAGCACCCCATTTACCAGAGGCGAGTTGGCCATTTTTCATAGCAGAAGATATTGGAAGAGGGGTGTGCTTAGATGAAGTATATACAGAAATACCGCATGTGTCCGCCAATATAAGTCCTCTGTTGAAGATTTTTTTTTTTAATGAGAACATAGTCATGATTCTTATAAGAGTTTTTACTTTGTCCCCCTTTGCTGCTAAGTTTTAGCACTTGCCTCCCGTAAAAGCACGAGAGTGCTGAACTGTTACATAAAACCCTTGTGGCGTTCTCTATACTAATTTTCCACGTTTCAGATTTAGCCTTTTGGGAAATGTCTTGCAGTAATTTTTTTTTTTTTTTTATAATTCCTCAGTGTCGGTGTAGTTGTCCATTGCCATTTCAGAACTTTGGTGAATGTTCTTTTGGGCAAGCAAAGGCGGAAGGGTGTTCAGTGAATAGATGATCCATTAGTCCTTTCGTGTTACACACTAAAAAAGGTCTTGAATTTTTTTTTTTGTGCATTCATCAAAGTACATAGATTTGCAACAGTGTTTTTTCTATCCTGCAGATCTCTAAAGTGACTTATTGACTCTGGAGAGTCCTGCATGTAAATCTCAAAGCAGAGCCTGGCTCCGTGAGCCCACCACTATAGTTTGTAACTAGTGCTGAGCGAGCATGCTCGGATATAGCGTTATCAGAGTATCGTGGGGGCTCGAGTAAGGGTGCGTGCACACGTTGCGGATTCTGCTGCGGATCCGCATGGATTTGGCCCTGCGAATCCACAGCAGATTCTCCTCCGTTGTACAGTACCATGTAAAACAAAAAATGCTGTGCATATGCTGAGGATTTTTTCCGCGCAGATTTGCTGCAGATTTGAACCCGCAGCATGTCAATTCTTTGTGCGGAATCTGCAGCGGTTTTTCACCTGATCCATTATAGAAATCCGCAGGGGAAATCCGCACAAAATCTGCAGAAAATCCGCAGGTAAAACGCAGGTCATTTTACCTGCGGATTTAGCAAAATCCGCCGCACAATCCGCAACGTGTGCACGCGCCCTAATATGTTCTAGTCGCTGTGGCTGCATGATATGCGGTTCTTAGACAGCCGCATCACATGCGAGGATTGCCTAACAAACAGGCAGTGTTGTGGCTGTCAAGTTGCAAATCAAGCAGCCGCGGAGACCAAAACATATTACTCGAGCCCCCACGATACTCTAACACCCGAGCACGCCCACTCATCACTATTTGTAACACATTGTAAATGTGCGTGTGTATGTTGTCACATTGGGCCTTTTTTTTTCCTTTCTTTTAGGATGCTATATGACTTTTGTCCTTTTGATTACATGTATACTTACAGTTTTATATACATTTTTCTGTATCCCCCCCCTCTTCTGTTTCTGTTATATTGGATTTCACCTGTTTTAAGTCGGGTACATGTACATTAAAGAACTTTCACCAAGCCTCTCTTTTCAGGTTTTTGTTAGGGCTCATGTTTTAGATGTGCATGCAGTGCTTGCTTTTAATGTTAATAAACATCTCAATACCTGGATACAAGTGGTTTGAAGGTCTTGTCCAGGTATTTCACAGGACTGAACTACCAGCTGTGCTTTGTTTGTAATCCTATTTTCAGCCTTTTTTTTTTTCTGATGTATAATTGTATTTTGTGTGTGTGATGTCAGGCTGCCATGTAATTACATAAAAATATATATGAAGAATATAGTTGACCAGACCATTCTTTTTTGCATGCATATTGTTACAAAATAAACATACATGTGTGAAAATTTTTTAATATTTTTTCAAAATATATATAATTTTTTTTTTTTAATTTTATTTTAAGCAGTCACCCCCTATACTTTCAGTATTTTTAGTTTGCCAGGTTGTTTTGCTTTTCAGTAAATGTAGATGTAAAATCCACAGATCACACACGTCATCAAATTCTTGTAAATGGTTGTCAATCTCTAAACGGCTGCCACAGATCAATTACATTTATATTGAAAGTTTTCATTTATTACTTCTGTATCAACATTCTAATCCATTTTCAAGCACCTGCTCTGTCGTAAGTTTTTCTACTGTCAAATTAAACAAATGCCATCAGATAGTGACATCAATGTTGAGAACGCGAACGATGAAATTCCATCATATGTCCCCCATGGAGCATGAAGCTCATAGCTCAATGAATAGATAGAGACCTCTATCACACCAATAGGTACAGACTTCTTCCCTTACCAAAAGGTTTCCTGTTTGCCATACAAAGCTATTTTCTAAACAGAAGCCTTTTGCAATGTTTTCTAGCCTGTAAAATTATTGGATGTGACCCATACAAATCAAGCACTTTTTTTTTTCTGCAGCACATTCTATAGAAAACCTTAGGTATCATTCACACAGTCAGTGTTTTGTTTCAGTATTTGTAAGCAAAAATCAGGAGTGGGTACAAAATGCAGAAAAAGTGAGACTCTTTCCACTATACTTTGTAGATTCCATTCCAGGTTTTGGCTTACAAATACTGATGCTAAATACTACGTTAGTTCTGCCAGGTAATGCACTCAGTTTGTGTATTTTTAAAATTTTTAGGCAGTCGGAAACCACAGATTTTCTAATGGAAACCCTTTGTAAATACTTCTATGGGGAGATTTTTAGTTTCTTGAAGTGGTTTTGAAGAGATATTCAAGTGTTTTTTTTTTTTTTTTTTATTATTGCGTCCTTTTGATTGCATAGTGCCTAATTAGTGGTTTTTCCATCAGTCATAGAAGTGACATTCACTTCCTTTTCCTTTTCTTTGTGTTTTTTTTTTTTTTTAATATATCCTGAAGTGAATCCACTTAAAACAAATTGTGTGCACATACCCAAAATACTGCCTTTTAATGTGTGTATGCCTAGCTTTATTATTTTAACACCAATGTCAAGACATATTTATCGTTGTGAGCATTAATATTTTGAAAAATTAAAAAAACTTGGTGGTCGGCCGCTGCATTTTTACTGATGGCCTACCCAATTCATTTAAAGCGAGTCTGTCGCCAGGTTTGTCCGATGTGAGATACGGCCACCACCTTTCAGGCCTGATATACATAGCATTCTGTAATGCTGTAGAACTGCCCAAACCCGACCTGTAAGAGAAGAAAAATAACTTTTTATACTCCTGCTGGGCAGTCCAGTCCAGCGCCTTCCTTCTTACGATCACCATCCTCATTCTTCGTGTGGATGAAACGTCCTTGCTTCGTCCACTCGGTCTCCTCGGCATTGCGCTCCTGCACGAGTGTATTTCTCTGCCCTTTTAAACAAATGCCAGTTCAACATATAGTTGTAACGTACCCATATATTTAACGACGCAACATAATCTGCAAACAAGGAGGACTAGTCTATAGAACTAATGAAATTTTAGTTTTTATTTTTATTCAAAATGAATACAAAGTAAAAATTTTGTTAGCGATATAGACTCCAGTACTTGCTTGTGTACGTCACTGCCCTGAGGGCAGAGCAGAGTACTGCAGTGCTCATGCGCTCGGGGCTTTGACCTTTCCTGGTACCTGCGCGCACTGCGGCACTTTGCTTTGCCCTCAACAGGGCAGAGAAGTACGCCTGTGCAGGAGCCGCAATGCTGGGGAGACTATACGGATAATGTAGGGACGCGTTAGCCACACGAAGCAAGGAGGAGTACTGCAATCGTAAGATGGGAGGCGCCAGACCAAGACCAGCGACACCCCTCAGACCAGACCGTCCCACAGGTGAGCATAATTTTTTTCTTTTCTTACTGGTCGGGTTGGGGGCTGTTAAAGCATCCTAAAATTCTGCATGTATACACTCTGAAAGGTGGTGGCCATATCTCATATCGGCCAAACCTGGTGACAGGTTCCCTTTAAATAGGGTGAGGATCTGCCATACCCAGTTGCAGCTGCTATACAAATGACAGAGCTGCTGAGTTTCATCAGCATCTGAGAGCTTCCAAACAGTTGGTCAGTGGGGATGCCGTGTGTCGTATAAAAAGCCAACCCCTTTAAAAAAAAAATAAAGATTATTTCAGCTGCAGATGAAGGAAGAGAGCCACAGTAATTCATTACTGATGGGTAGGCGGAGCCCCAGATCAGGATGTTACCTCAGATCAAAAGAGTGATGACTGGCTGGCCCCTCCAGCTCGGGCTCCTCCTACTCAGCTCCAGTCTAAGATTTGAGGTCCAGAGGATGGTCGCTGCTAATGCAGCTCCTCAGAAAATTTTATTATTTTAATATTCGGACAGGAGACTTGGATCACTAGTTGGTCTAGAGGTCTCAGGGGTATCAGCGCTGCTGTACCCCAACCTCTCCCTTGGCGGATCTGTATTCACTCAAAGTCCCTGCAGAATCCTTGCCGGCCCTGGGGGATGAGGAGAGCTTCTCTGGCGGGAACGCAAACCACACGTGCGGTCACTGCGTTCTTCGCCCTGGAGGGAAGCATGGGCACTGCGCCAGAAACCCCTGAGGGTCCCTGTGGCGCCTTGGCTGGTGAGTACTCCACACAAATTTTAATAATAATTATGTGTGAGTGCTTTAGCGTCTGAATGAGCAGCGCTATTGTTAATGTCAGCGTTACTATGTCAGTATGCTTCAGCGCTGCTGTGACAGCGCTACTACATGTAAATGTCAGTAAGCTTCAGCGCTGCTGTGACAGCGCTACTACATGTAATATCAGTATGCTTCAGCGCTACTGTGACAGCGCTACTACATGTAATGTCAGTATGCTTCAGCGCTACTGTGACAGCGCTACTACATGTAAATGTCAGTAAGCTTCAGCGCTGCTGTGACAGCGCTACTACATGTAATGTCAGTATGCTTCAGCGCTACTGTGACAGCGCTACTACATGAAGATGTGGTGATTTTTTGTCCGCAGGCAGATACCTGCAGGACAGAGAGGGAGCAGGAGCGGGGAGAGTTCGCGCTCATTATTTGAGCTAGCAGGGGGCGTGGCCTATCTATCCCGGTCTTTTGAGCAGGAAGACGCGCGCTCTGGCTTTTCTCCTGCGACCCCCTCACTGTGGCGGCCATTACTCAGGCTCCTGGGCTCCTCGGACCGCTCCCCTCCTCATATAGACACCACGGCCAGCTGGGTGAGTGTGGATTCCTCACCCCGCAGCGCAGCGATCGCTATCCTGCAGCTGCAGTCTCGTCAGAGACATAAAAATTGGCTGGGGCTCACAAATATATATATATTTTGGTGAGTTTGCAATATTAACCCCTTTGAGGGTTATTTCTACCTGCTAAATTTGCTGACTGAATACCGCTGGGGTAACTCTGCTTGGTGGAGCGTTAACCCTTCAGCGTTTTAAAAAAAAAAAAAAAAAAAAAAAAAAAACCGCATAGTTTTTTGCTGGTATTACCGCTTTGACCTGCTCATTCAGATGAGACATGTCTGAACAGAGTTCAGATGCCGCGGATCACGTCCCAGTGCCATTGCGGCAATCAGATACGCAGACCTCTACAGCGTCTAGCGCTGCGGTCGACAGCGGTGGAAAATTGGATGATATCGCTCGATCGATTAATAACTTATCTGACCTTTTAGGTCAATATGTGTCTGCTAATTCCTCCCAGAGGAAGCGACGCAGGCCGTTACCGGCCTCTACACGGAGCGAGTCAGATGTATCTGATATTGGGCAGAGTTCCCCTTTAAATTCGGATGGAGAAATATCCGATTCAGATGCGGACGAGCCGCAGGGACGTTCCTCTATGACGAAGCGTACGGAGGCATTAATTGAAGCCATGAGAGATATACTACAGTTACCGGAGGAGGTAACTAGTCGTCCTGGTAAATCAGCACGCATGTTCCAGGAGTCCCGTGCTTCGCGTACAACATTGCCAGCTCTGGATGAGCTTAATGGTGTAATAGAGGAGGAACGTCTATGTCCAGATAAGCGTTTTCATGGAACGCATTTCTTTGATACACTTTATCCTTGCTCTACGGAGTTAAAGGCTAATTGGACTTCTGCTCCTGAAGTGGATGTGTCCTTATCTCAGCTTAGTAAATCCTCACTACTCCTATTAAGGGAAAAGCGAGCTTACAGGAGCCTTTGGATAGAAAGGCAGAATTGGCGGCAAAAGCAAGCTATGAGGCTGCGGGTCATGGATTTCGAGCAGTGCTAGGATCCATGTGTGCTGCTAGAGCTTCTCTAAGCTGGTTGGCACGTCTGAAGACGGAGTTGCAAAATGAATCTCCGTTATCTGAGATACTGGAAACTTGTGAATGGTTAGAAACGGCAGCCTGTTATATCTTTGATGCCGGTCTGGATACGGCATCTCTGCTGGCCAAAGCGCAAGCTTCAGCGGTCACAGTCAGAAGAGCTTTATGGCTCAGACAGTGGGCCGGGGACGCAGTTTCCAAACAAGGGTTGTTGGCCTTACCTTACAAGGGTGGCCATCTTTTTGGATCCGACCTCACAGAGCTGATTTCCAAGGCTAAGGCAAAGGAATCAGCATTACCACAGCGAAGGGCCATGGCCTCGGTGTCCAGTAAGCCTGGTGTTTATAGTGGTCGGCGGTCCTTTCGGGGCCGAGGACGATCTAGTCACTCCTCGTGGGGATCGGGTCGTCCTTCTTTCTCAGGAAAGAAATCCTCTCAGAAAACTCGTACTCCCTGGAAGCAGAGTTTCCGCCAGAACAAGCGGGAACTTGACAAGAAACCCGCAAAGTCGGATTGACGCCAGGGGTCCACTCGAGGATTCTCGAGTGGGGGGTCGCCTGCTTCTTTTCAAGGAGACTTGGATGGCTCGCGTTCCAGATTCCTGGGTAACGCGGATAGTGTCGGCAGGCTATTTCATAGAGTTTGCTTCTCAACCCCAAATGTTTTTTGTCAATCTCGCGTTCCGTCGGAACCCGAGCTTGTTGTCGCTCTACAGCGAGAGGTCGAATCGCTACTACAAAAGGGTGTAGTGATACCGGTTCCGTCAGAGGACCGAGGAAAAGGTTTTTATTCCAACCTTTTTATAGTTCCCAAAAAGGAGAACAAATTTCGCCCGATTCTGGATCTCAAGCGATTAAACCGGCATGTCCATACCCGGAAATTTCGCATGGAGTCGCTTCGTTCCGTTGTGGCAGCTCTGTCACAGAACGTTTTTCTGGTGTCAATCGACATTCGCGACGCCTATTTGCATATTCCCATCGGAAAGGCTCATCAGCGCTTTCTTCGATTTGCCATAGGTCAGAATCATTACCAGTTCGTGGCTCTGCCGTTCGGCTTAGCCTCAGCGCCAAGGGTCTTTACAAAAGTTCTGGCGCCCCTCATGGCACTCCTTCGAAGACAGGGGATTACGATTCTCCCTTATCTGGACGATCTTTTGATCGTGGCTTCCTCGGAGGAGGAGGCATTGACGGCTCGGGATTTGTCTCTTCAGTTTCTGAAAGACTTCGGTTGGCTGGTCAATTGGGAGAAGTCGTCCCTGGAACCATCGAGGACAATTCTCTTTTTGGGAATGCATCTCGACACGTTTCGGTCGGTAGTTTCCTTACCACCAGACAAACAGTCATGTCTTCTTCGACATGTACAGATTATGACAGCCTCAACGGCAATGTCCCTACGGAAGTGTATGCGTCTTCTGGGACTGATGGTGGCGTCCATAGAGGCAATTCCTTTTGCCCAGTTCCACTCCAGGACTCTTCAAAGGTTCATCTTGAGTCGATGGAACCAGTCGCAATCGCTGGATTGCAGTGTCACCATTTCTCGCGCGGTGCGGGATTCTCTAGAATGGTGGTTACGTCCAGGGGCATTCTCCCTGGGGAAGTCTTTCCTCCCTCTGAAGTGGTCAGTCATAACCACCGATGCCAGCCTGACGGGCTGGGGGGGTGTTTGGACCAATCTCTGGATTCAGGGGGTATGGTCACCGGAAGAGTCTGTGCTTCCGATCAACATCCTGGAATTGAGGGCGATTTTTCTTTGCCTCCAACATTGGACGGTCCTTTTGAGCGGTCTGCCAGTCCGTGTGCAGACAGACAATGCGACGGCTGTCGCGTATATCAATCACCAAGGTGGGACAAGGAGTTCCAGACTCATGGTAGAGGTGTCCCGAATTCTGATTTGGGCAGAGGCCAATGTACCAGCCATTTCGGCGATTCACATTCCAGGGGTTCAGAATATTACAGCGGACTTTCTCAGTCGCAGAAGGATGGATCCCGGGGAATGGAGCCTCCACCCGGAAGTCTTTGCACTACTGTGCTCTCGCTGGGGAACCCCCCAAGTGGATTTGATGGCTTCCAGGTCCAATGCCAAGTTACCGACATTCATGTCCAGGTACAAGGACCCGAAGGCGGTGGCGGTGGATGCTCTAGTGGCTCAGTGGGATCAGTTCAAGCTGATCTATGTATTCCCGCCGATATCCTTACTTCCTCTAGTGCTGCGTCGGATCAGACTAGAGAGAATTCCAGCTATTCTGATAGCTCCAGACTGGCCAAGAAGGGTGTGGTTCTCGACAATAATGTCGCTGTTGGCGGCACCTCCGTTTCCACTCCCTCTTCAACAGGACTTGTTGACTCAGGGGCCCATTTGTCATCCGGACTTGATGTCCCTGCGTTTGACGGCGTGGCTCTTGAAACCGAGATCTTGACCCGTAGAGGTTTTTCAGCCGAGGTCATTGCTACCCTTCGTGCTGCAAGATGTCCGGCTACTTCTCGGATTTACCACAAAATTTGGGAAACCTTCTTTTCGTGGTGTTTGGGGTCTTCTCGGAACCCGAGAAAGTTTTCCATTCCCAACCTGTTGGCTTTTCTGCAGCATGGGCTAGACAAGGGTTTGGCAGTTAGCACTCTGAAAGGTCAGATTTCTGCTCTGTCCTTATTATTCCGGAGAACCATTGCTTCGAATAGAGACGTGATCTCTTTTTTCCGAGGTATCTCTCGTAAGTTTCCGCCGCGGAAGGCACCTGTGTCTCCTTGGCGGCTCAACCTTGTTTTGGAGGCTCTTCAGCATAAACCTTTTGAACCTATGGTTTCTGCTAGCCTTTCTTTACTTTCTTGGAAGGTGGCTTTCCTTGTTGCAGTCACTTCCTTGAGGAGAGTTTCTGAATTGGCAGCTCTTTCTTGCTCGCCTCCTTTTCTGGGTTTTTTCCGGATCGTGTAGTGCTTCGCACTCGGGGTGATTTTTTGCCTAAAGTGGTGTCACAATTTCATGTTAACCAGGATATTGTGTTGCCTTCACTCTGTCCGGATCCGAAGAATACGAAAGAGCGAGATTTACACACATTGGATTTAGTGCGGGCCTTGAAGTTTTATCTATCTATTACTCAAGGTTTTCGTAAGACGGACTCTCTGTTTGTGGTTCCGGCAGGTCGTCGGCGTGGTCAACGAGCTTCCAAGGGTTCTATAGCTCGTTGGATCCGGTCAGCTATTTTGGAAGCTTACCGTCTTCGGGGTGAATCTTGCCCGATTAAGATTCGAGCCCATTCCACGAGAGCTGTGGCTTCATCGTGGGCTTTTCATCAAGGTGCTTCGGCAGTGCAGCTTTGCCGAGCGGCGACTTGGCGCTCTGTCCACACGTTTACAAGATTTTATAAAGTGGACGTCAGTGCTTCCGCTGATGCAGCCCTCGGACGTAGGGTCCTGCAGGCAGCTGTAGTTTAAAGTTCTGGATGAACTTGTGTTTAGCGCTGGTTGCGCTTTGTTGTTAAGGTTGTTGGGTTTCTGCCTTTTATTGGTTTTTTTCCCACCCTTATTTTTGAACTGCTTTGGGACGTCCCATCAGTAATGAATTACTGTGGCTCTCTTCCTTCATCTGCAGCTGAAACACGGATTTTGGTAAAGACTTACCTGTAAAATCCTTTTCAGCGAAGGAAGGAAGAGAGACACAGCACCCTCCCACGGCAGAAGTGTGTTGATGTTTTCAGATGCAGCGCGACCCTTATCTGATAGCGATTATCTGGGCTGAGGTCAGCGCGCTAAGGCTCTGTTCCAGCATCGCCAGCTCATCGCAGTAGTCAGGTTCCGTGAGTAGTACCTGGAACTCTGTGGTTTTTGGCTTTCTTTGCATGCATAACCTGTATCCTTGTGTTTTTTCTCTGAAGTTCCTTCAGAAGGGGTTATGTTGCTCCGCTGGTGATCTTGGCTCTTTTCCTAAAAGCTTTGATACGACTGGAGCTGAGTAGGAGGAGCCCGAGCTGGAGGGGCCAGCCAGTCATCACTCTTTTTTGATCTGAGGTAACATCCTGATCTGGGGCTCCGCCTACCCATCAGTAATGAATTACTGTGTCTCTCTTCCTTCCTTCGCTGAAAAGGATTTTACAGGTAAGTCTTTACCAAAATCCGTGTTTTAATTAAGTGTATAATAGTCTTTGTTTAAATATTACTCTTTCACCCGTGACTTATTTTTTTCTATGATATGGTAGGTTATTAGGATTGTGAAGTTGAGATAAAAATTTGGTCAGCGGTTATCTGTAAAAGGAAGGGCATATAGAACTTTACTCACTATTCAAAATATTCATTTTCTTCCTTATGGTCCAGAGTTTATAAAAATTTGTAGTGCTGCAGAGTGAAACTGATATATTGTTCTTTGTGGTCTATTTTTCTTTTACCAATATGGTAGTTTTGGAGTGTTGGACATAGTAGTGATTCGCTTTTGTTCAGAATGTATCTAAGCTTTTATTTTTTTATTTTTCTGCTAATTTGATGTAATTGCCTATATATCTGCTGCAATAATAAACACATTAAATAATAAATACACAGCATACTGGAAAAAAAATCTGCAAGCAGAAATGCTTTAAAAAAAAAAAAAAAAGTATTAGGTTTTTCATCATTTTAACCCCTTAATGACCAAGCCATTTTGTAGGTTAAAGACCAGGCTAATTTTTACAATTCTGACCACTGTCTCTTTATGAGGTTATAACTCTGGAACGCTTCTACGGATCTTGGCGATTCTGAGATGTTTTCTCGTGACATATTGTACTTCATGATAGTGGTAAAATTTCTTCAATATAACTTGCGTTTTTTTTATGAAAAAAATGGAAATATGGCAAAAATTTTGAAAATTTTGCAATTTTCAAACTTTTAATTTTTATGCCATTAAATCAGAGAGATATGTCACAAAAATTAGTTAATAAATAACATTTCCCACATGTCTACTTTACATCAGCACAATTTGGAACCAAAATTTTTTTTTGTTACGAAGTGTTAAAAGTTGACCAGCAATTTCTCATTTTTCCAACAAAATTTACAAAACCATTTTTTTAGGGACCACCTCACATTTGAAGTGAATTTGAGGGGTCAATATTACAGAAAATACCCAAAAGTGACACCATTCTAAAAACTGCACCCTCAACGTGTTCAAAGCCACATTCAAGAAGTTTATTAACCCTTTAGGTACTTCACAAGAATTGAAGCAATGTGGAATGAAAAAATGAACATTTAACTTTTTTTCCCAAAATTTTTCTTTCGACACAATTTTTTTAAATTTTGTCAAGGGTATCAGGAGTAAATGAACCACAATATTTGTTGTACAATTTCTCCAGAGTACACCGATATACCATGTGTGGGGGTAAACCACTATTTGGGCGCATGGCAGAGCTCGGAATGGAAGCAGCGCCATTTGACTTTTTTGGCTGGAATTGAGATTGGACGCCATGTCGCATTTGGAGAGTCCCTGTGTGCCTAAACAGTGGAAACCCCCCACAAGTGACCCCATTTTGGAAACTGGACCCCTCAAGGAACTCATCTAAATGTGTTGAGAGCTTTTAACCCCCAAGGGCTTCACAGAAGGTTATAACGTAGAGCCGTAAAATTAAAAAATCATATTTTTTCCACAAAAATGATCTTTTCATCCCAATTATTATTTTCCAAAGGATAAAAGGACCCCAAAAGTTATTGGGCAATTAGTCCTGAGTACGCTGATACCCCATATGTGGGGGTAAACCACTATTTGGGCGCATGGCAGAGCTCGGAATGGAAGCAGCGCCATTTGACTTTTTTGGCTGGAATTGAGATTGAACGCCATGTCGCATTTGGAGAGTCCCTGTGTGCCTAAACAGTGGAAACCCCCCACAAGTGACCCCATTTTGGAAACTAGACCCCCCAAGGAACTTATCTAGATGTGTGGTGAGAGCTTTGAACCCCCAAGGGCTTCACAGAAGGTTATAACGTTGTCATGGGTGTATCGCCACGAGGATCGTCGCGATTGCACACTCTGACTTCTCACAGCTGAGTTGCTGTTTCTTTGTGTTTGGTAATGAGGGAGTTAATTTTACCTAGCTCTTTGCTAAGACTAGGTCCAGCCTCGCCCGGCTGCTTTTGATTATGTTCTAATTAGATTCCTTCATATACCTGCCAGTCTGCTTGTTAGATGCCGGTGAAAGCATTCATGTAGTCTAGCAGACTGGATCGGTTCTGAGAATATTTAAGCTAAGAGCTCCTTAGTTGTTTTTACTCTTACAGCTTATAGTTTGTCTCTGAGACCTTAGGTGTTCCTACTGTGTGTGAGTGTTGTATGTAAGACTTTATTTACTTTGTTTCTTGTCTTTCTTGTATGTCTTTCTGTTCATTAACCGTTACCTGTTCATTCCCTTTGGTGGTAATCAGGGTCCTTCTTAGGACTAGATTACAGTTGGCAGGGATTGATAGGAGACAGGGTTTACGCTGGTGGCCTGGACCTCTGTACCTTTAACAGTACCTCCAGGTAGAGGGATTAGTTAGGACCCCAGTTTAGGGTCAGCATAGACCCCGGTCACCCTCTAGCCGGAGACAGCGTGTAACGGATTCCGTATTGACCCACTGGACATTCTGTCAGGTAATTCTATGTTATCATCTATCTATGCGCATGTTATATAGTATGTTGCCCTTTTGATATAGATTACTGACATCACATATATATATATCTGCTATACAGCGTGACATTTTCACCGGCCCATACTAAAGATTCTCCCCAGCTGTCATGGATCCAGTAGCCCAGCTGGCCCGGCAGTTGCAGGGGTTGTCCATGGAGTTTGCAGACATTAAGTCCAAGGTTTTGTCCCCCCCGGAGCAAACCAGATCTGAACCTAAGGTTGCTCTCCCGGACAGGTTCACTGGTGGGCGGGACAAATTTTTTACTTTCCGGGAGGCATGTAAATTGTACTTTCGGCTGCGGCCTCGGTCATCTGGGAGTGAAGAGCAGAGGGTGGGAATTGTTATCTCACTCTTACAAGGGGACCCTCAATCTTGGGCATTCTCTATTCCTCCAGGCTCCCCAGATCTCCAGTCAGTGGATCGATTTTTTACTGCCCTGGGTCTGGTATATGATGATCCGGATCGAGTTTCCCTTGCTGAAGCAAAGTTACGTAAAATACGGCAAGGAAATCGTCCAGCGGAGGAATATTCTTCTGAGTTCCGTAGATGGGCAACAGATACTCAGTGGAATGACCCAGCTCTTAGGAGCCAGTTTTGTCAAGGGTTGTCTGACAAATTAAAGGATGTGTTGGCTCAGTATGATTCTCCTCCATCACTGGAGGCTGCTATGGCCCTCGCTATTCGCATTGATAGACGAATTCGGAGAAGACGCGAGGTAACTCCGCCTCCCGTGATGACTCCACCTACTACTAAAGTCCCTTATACTGAGGTTCCCCTGGTCTGTTCTGAGGAACCCATGCAGTTGGGAGGGACATCTTTTTGTAGGAGGGAATCGGCGGTGCCCCGCAAGACTAGAAGGTGTTTCTTTTGCGGGAGAGAGGGACATTTTGTTGGGGGGTGTCCATCCCGGGCCTCTTTGAGCAAAGGAGTTAACCTGGGAGTGTGTATTTCGTCCCCAAATCCCTCTCAGTTTCTCGTGCCTGCGGAGGTGGTGATTGGTACTAGAACTGAGAGGATTTCTGTTTTTCTTGATAGTGGGTCCGGGGCTAATCTGGTGGACGCTCGGTTTGCCCAGGTGCATGGTATGCAACTGAGTGTATTGGCCAAACCGGTCCCTATAGTCTCTATTGATTCTAGACCTCTCGGTCAAGGTAGCTTGGTACAAGCTGTTCATAACATAGATCTTCGAGTAGGGGCAATACATAAAGAGCAATTGTCTTGTTATGTGTTGGAGGGTCTACCTACTCCTATTGTGTTGGGACTTCCTTGGTTGGCTAAACATAACCCAGTGATTGATTGGCAATCCAGAAAGATAAGCCAGTGGGGTGAATTTTGCAGGAATAACTGCATGAGCACGGTCATCGGTGCGGTTGTGCCTAGGACTTTGTCTCCTTTTCTGCAGGACTTTGGGGAGATGTTCTCAGAGGAGGGGTGTAAAGAGTTACCTCCTCATCGCGCATATGACTGCTCAATAAAGTTGCTTCCTGATGCCTTATCTCGTACTTTCCCAGGGGCCGGGAAGACGGATGATCCGGTTCCTATTCCTCAGGAGGGAGTTGTAGTGCCAGCTGTATGCTCTGAGCTTGAGGGGGAGGTATTGGGGGCTCAGGGGGACGCCCCTGTGGGACTTCCAGGGAGACTGATAGTTCCAGATCGGTTAAGACTGAAGGTTACGGGGAACCGTTACAAACGGATGGCTGATAGGGGGAGAGTTTCTGGTCTAGATCTGAAGGTGAACGATCTGGTTTGGTTGTCTACCAGGATTATAAAACTTAAAGTTTCCTCCTGGAGGTTGGGTCCCAGATTCATCGGGCCGTACAGGATCAGTTCCATAATTAATCCTGTGGCATTTCGTCTGGACCTCCCTCCTACGTTTAAAATTCATAATGTGTTTCACAAGTCATTACTTAAAAAGTATGTGGCACCAGTCATACCGTCACCTCTACCTCCTCCTTCAGTGGTGGTCAATGATAACATGGAATTTCATGGGTCGAAAATCATTGACTCACGTCTCAGTCGCCGATCCCTTCAGTACTTGGTTCATTGGAGGGGGTATGGTCCTGAGGAGAGGACGTGGGTCCCTGCGTCTGATGTTAACGCAGATCGATTGGTTCGGACCTTTCACACAACTCACCCGGGCAGACCTGGCCCTGAGGGTCCGGAGTCCCCTCGTAGAGGGGGGGGTACTGTCATGGGTGTATCGCCACGAGGATCGTCGCGATTGCACACTCTGACTTCTCACAGCTGAGTTGCTGTTTCTTTGTGTTTGGTAATGAGGGAGTTAATTTTACCTAGCTCTTTGCTAAGACTAGGTCCAGCCTCGCCCGGCTGCTTTTGATTATGTTCTAATTAGATTCCTTCATATACCTGCCAGTCTGCTTGTTAGATGCCGGTGAAAGCATTCATGTAGTCTAGCAGACTGGATCGGTTCTGAGAATATTTAAGCTAAGAGCTCCTTAGTTGTTTTTACTCTTACAGCTTATAGTTTGTCTCTGAGACCTTAGGTGTTCCTACTGTGTGTGAGTGTTGTATGTAAGACTTTATTTACTTTGTTTCTTGTCTTTCTTGTATGTCTTTCTGTTCATTAACCGTTACCTGTTCATTCCCTTTGGTGGTAATCAGGGTCCTTCTTAGGACTAGATTACAGTTGGCAGGGATTGATAGGAGACAGGGTTTACGCTGGTGGCCTGGACCTCTGTACCTTTAACAGTACCTCCAGGTAGAGGGATTAGTTAGGACCCCAGTTTAGGGTCAGCATAGACCCCGGTCACCCTCTAGCCGGAGACAGCGTGTAACGGATTCCGTATTGACCCACTGGACATTCTGTCAGGTAATTCTATGTTATCATCTATCTATGCGCATGTTATATAGTATGTTGCCCTTTTGATATAGATTACTGACATCACATATATATATATATCTGCTATACAGCGTGACAAACGTAGAGCAGTAAAATTAAAAAATCATATCTTTTCCACAAAAATGATCTTTCCACCCCCAATTGTTATTTTCCAAAGGGTAACAGGACCCCAAAAGTTATTGTGCAATTTGTCCTGAGTACGCTGATACCCCATATGTGGGGGGAAACCACTATTTTGACGCATGGCAGAGCTCGAAAGGGAAGTAGCGCCTTTTTCAAATGCAGACTTTGATGGAATGGTCTGTGGGTGTCATGTCACGTTTGGATAGCCCCTGATGTGCCTAAACAGTAGAAACCCCCCACAAGTGACTCCATTTTGGAAACTAGACCCCCAAGGAACTTTTCTAGATGTGTGGTGAGCATTTTGAACCCCCAAGTGCTTCACAGAAGTTTATAACGTAGAGCCGTGAAAATAAAAAAATCATATTTTTTTCCACAAAAATCTTTTTGCCCCAAATTTTTATTTTTATAATGGTAACAGGAGAAATAGGACCCCAAAAGCTATTGTGCAATTTGTCCTGAGTACGCTGATATCCCATATGTGGGGGGGAACCACTATTTTGACGCATGGCAGAGCTCGAAAGGGAAGTAGCGCCTTTTTCAAATGCAGACTGATGGAATGGTCTGCGGGTGTCATGTCACGTTTGGATAGCCCCTGATGTGCCTAAACAGTAGAAACCCCCCACAAGTGACTCCATTTTGGAAACTAGACCCCCCAAGGAACTTTTCTAGATGTGTGGTGAGCATTTTGAACCCCCAAGTGCTTCACAGAAGTTTATAACGTAGAGCCGTGAAATAAAAAAATCATATTTTTTTCTACAAAAATAATCTTTTTGCCCCAAATTTTTATTTTTATAAGGGTAACAGGAGATATAGGACCCCAAAAGCTATTGTGCATTTTGTCCTGAGTACGCTGATACCCCATATGCGGGGGGGAACCACTGTGATCGCCTTACTGCGATCTTTGGGAGGCACAATGAACAAATCTACCAAAGGTGAAGAATTGGTTTTCTTTTTTACGCCGTTCCTCGTGCGGTATTAGTGATTAGGCGACTTTATTCCTCGGATCGGTGCGATTACAGCGATACCAGATTTACACCCTTTTTTCATGTTTAGCTTCTGTCACACACTAAAAGATGCTTTTTTTTGGAATAATTTTTTGTAAGAATTTTTTGCATCGCCGTATTTTGAGAGCTATAATTTTTCCATATTTCGGCCGACAGAGTTATCTGTGGGCTTATTTTTTGCGGGACGAGCTGACGTTTTTATTGGTACCATATTCGGGCACATAACGTTTTTTGATCGCTTCCTATTCCGATTTTTGTGGAAGCAGAATGAACAAAAACCAGCAATTCAGGAATTGTTTTTTTTTTTTATTTTTTTTCCCCCGTTCCGCGTGTGGTAAAATTGATAAAGCAGCTTTATTCTTCGGGTCACTACGGTTACGGCGATTCCTCATTTATATATTTTTTTTATGTTTTGGCGTTTTTTACACAATAAAGAATTTTATAGAAAAAATAATTATTTTTGCATCAGTTTATTCCGCGAGCTATAACTTTTTTATTTTTTCGCTGATGATGCTGTATAGCGGCTTGTTTTTTGCGGGACAAGATGACGTTTTCAGCGGTACCATGATTATTTATATCTGACTTTTTGATCGCGTGTTATTGCACTTTTTCCAAGCGGTATAATGATACCGCTTGGAAAAAGTATAATTTACTACTTTTTTGTGTTTTTTTTTTTTACGGCTTTCACTGAAGGGGTTAACTAGGGTTATGCTTTTATAGATGGGATTTTTACGGACGTGGCGATACCTAACATGTGTATTTTTTTGTTTTTTATTTTTTTTATTACATAAAAATGTGTATTTTTTAGGGGATTTTTTTAAAATTATTTTTTAATATTTTTTTTACAATTTTTTAAAAAAAATGATTTTTTTCAACTTGTCCCTTTATGGGACTTTCACTTTTTTTACTTTTGATTGCAGTTACAATGCATTGCAATGCTCTGGCATTGCAATGCATTGTACCTATGGGGAAAGCTGCTGTGACATGATCACAGCAGCTTCCCGTAGCTAGATGACCCGGAGGTTGTCATGACAACCCCCGGGTCATCAAGGCAGAGATCAGGCCCTGCGATTACATCGCTGGGACGCTGATCTGAGGCAGAGGGAACACCCGACCCTCTGCCTCCCCCCCCCTGAGCTCTGCGATCGCGCTCGATCGCAGCAGTCAGGGGGTTAACAGCCAGGGGCGGTGGGGGCTCCGCTCCTGGCTGTCAGTGCAGGAAGCCTGGCCACTGCAGCGCCGGCTCCTGCACTGATCGCGCTGGGGAAGCTGAAATTTCAGCTTCTCCTGCGCGATCGCTGCTGTGTTTGGTCAGTCAGATTGACTGACCAACCACAGCGCTGTGAGTGCGGGGACCAACGGCAAAGGTCCCCGCACCGCTTGCCGTGCCTGTCAGCTGTCTGTGACAGCTGTCGGCACTGATCTACCACGGCGTGTTTACACGCTGTGGTAGATCAAAAGCATGACGTGCAGAGTCCGTCCTGGTGCCGGAACTGGCACCTTGTCATGACGGACTCTGCACGTCATTGGACATTAAGGGGTTAAAATAAGGCGTGAACAAAAGAGAAATCAATATTTGATGTGATAACACTTTGCTTAAAAAATCATATCAAGCCACAGTTCCTTCCCTGTGCACTTGCACAGTGTTTTTTTGAAGGAACTGCAGGGAGGTTGTTCCAAACATCTTGGAGAACTAACCCAAATCTTCTGTGGATGTAGGATTGCACAAATCCTAATTTCTCTTGTGGAATCACTGGCAATGGAGGATGTTCATTCAGTTGTTTTATTTTGTTGAAAAAATAAACAGATCACAGATATGGCACAAAACTGAAGTCATTTCAAATGGCAACTTTCTGGCTTTAAGAAACACTAAAAGAAATCAAGAACAAATAATGTGGTAGTCAGTAATGGTTATTTTCTTTAACCAAGCATAGGGCAAAAATTATGGAATCACTCCATTCTGAGGGAAAAAATTATGGAATCACCCTGTTAATTTTCATTCCCAAAACTAACACTTGCATCAAATTAGATCTGCTCGTTAATTTGCATCTAAAAAGGAGTGATCACACCTTGGAGAGCTGTTGCACCAAGTGGACTGACCTGAATCATGGCTCCAACATGAGAGATGTCAATTGAAACAAAGGAGAGGATTATCAAACTCTTAAAAGAGGGTAAATCATCACGCAATGTTGCAAAAAATGTTGGTTCACAGTCAGCTGTGTCTAAAATCTGGACCAAATACAAACAACATGGGAAGGTTGTTAAAGGCAAACATACTGGTAGACCAAGGAAGACATCAAAGCATCAACCGTAAACTTAAAGCAATATGTCTCCAAAACAGTAAATGCACAACAAAACAAATGAGGAACGAATGGGTGGAAACTGGAGTCAACGTCTGTGACCGAACTGTAAGAAACCGCCTAAAGGAAATGGGATTTACATACAGAAAAGCTAAACAAAAGCCATCATTAACACCTAAACAGAAAAAAACAAGGTTACAATGGGCTAAGCAATCGTGGACTGTGGATTACTGGATGAAAGTCATATTCAGTGATTATCACCTTGCCCAATGCAGATTCATGATTAATGTTGGAACTTTTGTTTGGTGCCTTTCCAATGAGATTTATAAAGATGACTGCCTGAAGAGAACATGCAAATTTCCACAGTCATTGATGATATGGGGCTGCATGTCAGGTAAAGGCACTGGGGAGATGGCAGTCATTACATCTTCAGTAAATGCACAAGTTTATGTTGATATTTTGGACACTTTTCTTATCCCATCAATTGAAAGGATGTTTGGGGATGATGAAATCATTTATTAAGATGATAATGCATCCTGCCATAGAGACACATAAGGTCAATGTCATGGCCTGCAAATAATCCGGATCTCAATCCAATTGAAAATCTTTGGTGGAAGTTGAAGAAAATGGTCCATGACAAGGCTCCAACCTGCAAAGCTGATCTGGCAACAGCAATCAGAGAAAGTTGGAGCCAGATTGATGAAGAGTACTGTTTGACTCTCATTAAGTCCATGCCTCAGAGACTGCAAGCTGTTGTAAAAGCCAGAGGTGGTGCAACAAAATACTAGTGATGTGTTGGAGGGTTTTTTTGTTTGTTGTTTTTCATGATTCCATAATTTTTTCCCTCAGAATTGGGTGATTCCATAATTTTTCCCCTATACTTGGTTAAAAAAATAACCATTACTGACTACCACATTATTTGTTCTTGATTTCTTTTAGTGTTTCTTAAAGCCAGAAAGTTTCGATTTGAAATTACTTCAGTTTTGTGCCATGTCTAGGATCTGTTTGTTTTTTTTTTTTTTTTTTTTTTTTTTCTTCACCAAAATAAAACAACTGAATGAACATCCTCCAAGGCCGGTGATTCCATAATTTTTGCCAGGGGTTGTATGTAATCCCAGACAGACTTTTGTTTTTGGGATCTTGGCTATGTGAACTTGTTCTTTTTATCATTGAAAAGAGGATTCTTAATGGGAACCTGTCAGCAGGATTGTGCTCAGTAACCTACAGACAGTGGCAGGTCGGTGCCATTATACTGATTAAAATTATACCTGGACCTGGGTTGATGAAATCCGTCTTGTGGATGTTTAATCCGATAGCTGCTACTTTGCAGGCACCGCCAGCATCATTTTGAGGGTTTTGTTTTTTTTCATCAATGTGTATGACTAAAATAAAACCATGTAATGCACATTATACATGTGATCCTGCTGCAGCGCTGGTGCCTACCTACTGGAGGTGATTTTTTTTTTCTAATACATACAATAATCAGCATGTAAAATAAGAGGCAGGTCACTGAGGGATCAAGAGATGTAAGCAGAGCAAGCACCTCATAGGACACCTTCCCCCACCACACAACACACACAGGCCTCCCAGATGCACAAGAATCTCATTAATGGAAAACTACAAGTAAAGATTAAACAACAACCACAAGATGGATTTCATCAACCCAGGTATCATAACAGCTCCAACCTGACATTGTAGGTTACTGAGTACAATCCTGCTGACAGGTTCCCTTTAATGACTGCCTGTACGTTTGTGGTCACTTTTTTTTTTTTTTTTTTGCAGAATAAGTTTGGAGCCAAATTAAACATCTCCCTCATGGCATTGCATGATGAAGTATCTACCCTTATTTCTCAGCAATGAGGACATCATTAATGACCAAATTTCCAACTGTACTAAAACGCAGCTCCAAACTTTCAGTGAGCCTCCACTATGCGTCACTGTTGCCTGCAGACTCATTGTACAGCTTTAGCAAAAAAAAAACTGCCTTCTGCTACAGCTAAATGTTTCCCATATTGACTCGTCAGTCCCGAGCACCTGCTACAAATTTTCTGCACCCTGGTTCCTATGTTTTCATGCATAGTTAAGTTGATTGGTCTTGTTTCCATGTCAAACGTATGTTTTGGGGGGTTTTTTTTAGCCAAAAATCAGGGAAGGCATCTGATTGATTCCAAACTTAATCTGTAGCAAAACAGCCTTAAACATAGAGCCAAAGTAATTAAGAACCATCTTAAAGGGAACCTGTCACCTCCTTTTTCGGATATAAGCTGTGGCCACAGCCTTTAGGGGCTTATCTACAGCATTCTATAATGCTGTAGATAAGCCCCCAAAGTAACCTGAAAGAAGAAAGACATGTTATATTATACTCACCCGGGGGCGGTCTGGTCCGATGGGCATCATAGTTCCGGGTCCAGCGCCTCTCATCTTGCATTGTCATCTTCCTTGCTTCCTGTCACGGATCCTGCGCAGGCGTACTGATTTGTTGAGGGCAGAGCAAAGTACTGCAGTGCGCAGGTGCCGGGAAAGGTCTGAGAGGCCCTGCGCACTGCAGTACTTTACTCTGCCCTCAACAGGGCAAATCTGTACGCCTGCGCAGGAGCACGACACGAAGCAAGGAGTATGACATCGCCAGAAGATGGGAGGCGCCGGGCCTGGACCTGCGACGCCCATTGGACCGGACCGCCCCCTGGGTGAGTATAATATAGCTTGTTCTTATCTTTCAGGTTAGATCGGGGGCTTATCTACAGCATTACAGAATGCTGTAGATAAGCCCCCTAAAGGCGGTGGCCGCAGCTTATATCTGAAAAAGGAGATGACAGGTTCCCTTTAAGCGCAAAGAACAAGAGTTCTTGGTAGTGATTACTATGGAAGTGATTAATAATCTGAGAGCCCTGATCTCAACATTGAGTTTGTCTGGGATTACCTGAAGAAGCAAAAGGATATGCCCAAGCCTGCATCCACAGAAGAGCTGTGGTTAGTTCCCCAAGATGTTTGGAACAACCTCCCTGATAGGTTTTTTAAATTGGGCACAGATACATTAGAGTTGGTGCTGTTTTGAAGGCAAAGGGTGGTCACACCAAATATTGACTTGATTTAGTTCTGTTCATTCACTTTGCATTTTGTCCAATAATAAAAAAATAATGCACTATGTGTGTGTGTGTATATGTGGATGTATGTGTATATATATATATATATATATATATATATATATTATATATACACATGTGTAACCCCAGACTTTATCCCTTTTTTTTATAAAGTTCTGCAACAAGTTAGAGATAAAGCTGCTTGAAGAACTAAGTAGCCTTAACTTGTAGTCTTGTAGTATATGGAAGGTTGAGTGCTATTACTTTTTAAAACTATTACTCTAAACTAATTCCTAATCGCCAGTCCTCACGGCTGCCCCACAGGTCATGTTTTCACTATTTCCATAGTATTGCACATGTGAGAAAATTCCTGATGCCTGTATACTCCCTCCACGTGTGCAATACTAAGGAAATTCTGAAAACATGACGCGTTGAGGTGGTCGTGAGGACTGGAGTTTAGGAAACACTGATCTAAACACTTATGTAAGATGCAGTCTACGTTAAAGTATTTTAATACTTTAAATGACATTTGTTAAATGCATTAATTTTTTGGTTAAGCATTTTGCAGTGGGGTTTCATTAAAATTTTTGGACAACTTTGAGCAATTCAAGTTTCTTGGACTCCTATTCCTCCAAATATGCTTACTTTGTGTTACCAATTAAGTAATCACCTGGGTCCTATAAGAAACTTTCAGATTCTTAATTTTCTCTGCAGAAAATGTTAAGGCATAGAAATCTACTCTTAACCTGAATGTATCCTATTCTATTTAATTGGTTAATAAATGTTCCAATCTGTGTAATTCTATATGTCTATAGAAAAATGTGTCTATGAATATGAAAAAGTATGGGCTAGATGGCTGCCAACCACAGATGCAACACTGAGAATATTGGCCACTGGCCAGCCACTCTGCTTTAAGGTCTAATTACTTGTCTGCTGGGATATTCCTTTGCATGTGACAGGGGTTGGTAATAGTTTTAAACTTGGTGTTTCTAAGAAACATTGGCTTGCAAAAGTATTCACCCTTGGTATTTTTTGTTTTGCTACGTTGAATTTCACTTTTTTTTGTGAGGATTTGCATCAATTCATGTAAAGAACATGCCTACAACTGTTAACATTTGATTTTTATTGTGAAGAAAATAATATGGGATAATATAACTGAAAACTGTGTATAATGGTTCACCCCACCTAAAGTCAGTGCTTTGTAGAGCCTCCTGCAGCAATTACAGCTGCAAGTCTTTGAATAAGTCTGCGCTTTCCACATATTGCCAATGGGATTTTTGCCCATTTCTCAAGGCAAAACTGCTCCAGCGCCTTCGTGTTATATGGTTTCCTCTGGTGAACAGCAATCTTCATGTCTGACCACAGATTCTCAATTGAATTAAGGTCTGGGTTTTGACTAGGTCATTCCAAAACATTAACACATTTCCCCTTAAACAACTCGAGTGTTGCTTTAGCAGTACTCTTTGGGTCATTGTCTTGTTGGAAGGTCAACCTTCTTCCCAGTCTCAAATCACTGACAGACTGAAACAGGTTTTGCTCAAGATCTCCATGATGCTGCCACCATCATGTTTCACTGTGGGAATGGTGATCTTGGGATGATGAGCTGTGTTTGACACCAGACATGACATATACCTTGGTGGTCAAAAAGCTCAATTTTGGTCTCATCTGACCACTTCACCTACCTCCAGACAGTTGCTGAGTCTCCCGCATGTCTTTTGGCAAACTCAAAGCAAGCCTTACAATTTTTATGTGCAAGTATTTTTCTACCCACTCATCCATAAACACCAAAAAGCACAGCCTGAACTTAGGGTCTTTAAAAGGAGATGAGGAAGGAACAGCCACCATCTTGGATATGGCCTGCTCCAGCCGCCATGTTGTCTGGATTCACAGCAGCTAACTGCTGGAATTCCCTGTGGCCTCTGGGCATATTTGATACAATAGGGTTTGGTCTCCACTGCGAATGAAAAGGTCTATTAGTATGCTGAGTAGATTCGACTCAAGACAGGATTTACTGCTCAATGTGAAGAATAGCCAGTACTGTTAGTATGCTAAGTAGGCCAGGCCAGAACAGTACTTCAAGGCTAGAGGCTTCAATGAGATTATACCTGCCAGCTAGACACAGAAAACACATCTATTGTGTCTCCCAGCCATGACGGCTCCGTTCTAGGATTATGAATTATGAGCACATCTTTCTAGGTACAAACTCCTAAAAAATATCTGCGTGATCCTGCGGACCTCGGGCATCTGATGGTGCAACTCCCGAGTCGGTGATGGCTCGGGGGTCTGAGATAGATTGGCACTCCAAAGAGACCCAATCGGGCCAGGTTTGATCTCCACGCGACAGGCAAAACATACTGCATCCGCTGGTACCTCTCGTGTCCTGATCCTATCGTCCTGGAGAAAGTTAACCCCTTTATTAGGTATTGGGAATAAATTCTGCAGGGGGCTAAGGGTGGAGATTATCATCCCACCCTCGGACACCGAGGGGAGGGACCTAGCAGGTTTAAGAACTGTGAGCTATGGGCAGACCAGATCCATTCTCACAGCAGCAAGACCATGAAGAACTAAGGACCAAGGGACAGATCTGCCAAGGGAGCAGCGGTACACGTTTTGTGGGACTGTCCAGCAACTAAGACTTTCACCTGTGAATTGCAGAGCTCTCTGCCTCCACATGCCCCTACAACCTGGTAATATTGACCTCTAGCTAATACCTCTAAGCCTTGTACCATTATTGTTGTATTTTACTCTGACTGCAAATCCATTGTAATTCCGTTGTATAGCTTACTGTATATTTCTGTAATTATCTAGTGTGCCCTTAAGGCAATTAAACCATAAAATTAATCTTGGGTTGATGCTTTTACTCTGATCACGAATCTTAGAATACCCAGTGGGTAACCGGACACCCTCCCCGGCGGCCATTTGCACTAGGTGCAGTTCCCTTACTGACCTGAGACAAAGGGGGCGCCGGAGAGCTGTGCCCGTGGAGCTACGTCACATTGGTGACGGGGGTTGCCCTTCACAGGAGAGTACCAGTACAACGTTTATTCATTCAATAAAATTACCTTTAGATGTGGTAGAATGAATAGATACTTGGGAACTCTGCAGCTCCTTCAGGGTTACCCTTGGTCTCTGTGCTGCCTCTCTGATCAATGTCCTCCTTGCCCGGGCTAAGCGTTTTTGTGGGCAGCCCTCTCTTGGCAGGTTTATGGTACTGTATTCTTTCCATTTGATAATGGATTTGATGGTGATTCAGGGGATCATCAGAGGTTGGGATATTTTTTTTCAATTAATTTTTTTTTTTTATAACCCAATCCTGGCTTGTACTTTTCCACAAATTTGTGCCTGACTTGTTTTGGAGAGCTCCTTGGTCCTCATAGTGTTCTTTGGTTTGTTGTCTCTTGCTTAATGGTGTTGCAGCCTCTTTTGCTAGAAAAGATGTGTATATACTGACAGACCATGTGACACTTGGATTACACACAGGTGGATATCCTTTCACTAAGAATGTGACTTATGAAGGTAATTGCTTGCACCAGAAACTTTTAGGGGCTTCATATCAAAAGGGGTGAATATATACGAATGCCAATTTTATGTTATTTGATTCCATAAATTGGATTAAATTTGTCTATATTTTTCTCACTTCACTAACTTAGACTACTTAGTGATGATGCATCACACAAATCAGATTACAAAAATATTTGAACACTGGTTGTACTGTAACAAAATAGGTAAAAAGCTAGGGGGTGAAAACTTTTTCAAGCCACTGTTTGCAGAATGAGTTAACTGCTGTCGGACAAGCTCACTGATACGTCTGAGTTTAAGCCTTTTTTTTTTTTTTTCCAAAACTTCTCAGTTGACTTATCAATCATGCAGAGCTGTGTGTATCTAAATCTGCTTAGAAGAAACCCTGCTTTAAGATGAGCTCACTGGCTGATTTGTCTTAACTAACTTTGCATCCTATCTATTGTGGTACATGGAGGCTGCAGACACCAAAAGACCCGACCTGTTTGCAAAAATGACTTTTAGCTTAAAATGTATGCACTAGCAAAGGTTACACTCCGTATCAAGGTATACTTTTCAGAACCCAAGGAAGAGGGAACAAGGAATGTATGCAATAGTAAGCAAAATTTTTTTTAGACCTACAAAAATAGATAAAATGGATGCCTCATGGCAGACTAAAAAAGACGCAGCAGGAAAAACCGATAACCTATTGTGGATTACATATAAAGTTGCATTAAGCTAAGTGGTTGTATAAATCACATGCACATAAGCTTGAATAAAATAAATCTCTAATGTCAACACCAAAGATGGTGATACTGGGAAAAAGTGCCTTTTATTATATTCAAAGGTGCATGTGACTTTAAGATGATTGAAGGGAGGCTGAAATTGTTAGTGAGGGTATAAAAAAAATCTATATCCCTGTAAACAAATAAGACTGACAAAATAGTCAAAGTGCCTCCTTGCATATGGAAAAATGTTGCTAATCTTTAAATCAATAGCCAATAAAGTGACATAGAATAATTTCACAGATCATGCCATCACATATACCATGCTGTCAATAGATATATGATGTAATTTGAAACCACATTGAATAAAGTGCATACTATATTGATTTTACCTGGATTGTGAGCAAAGTAAAGGCAAAGGATTGCTGCATCTTCCACCCCAACATGCGTTTTGCCAATTTTGGGGGCGTGGAAGAAGAATCGATGAAACGCGCGTTGGGGTGGGAGGCGCAGCAATCCTTTGCCTTTACTTTGCTCACAACCAAGGTAAAAATCAATATAGTATGCAATTTATTCATTGTGATTTCAAGTTACACCCATATATCTATTGACAGCATGGTATATGTGATGGCATAATGTGTAAAATAAATCTATGGCACTTTATTGGCTGTTGATTAGAAGATTAGCAACATTCTTTTTCTATATGCGCGAAGGCTTTTTATGACTATCTTGCCAGTCTTATTTGTTTACAGGATGTAGATTGTTTTTATACCCTCACTTGAACATAATTTCAGCCTCCTTCCAGTCATGGTTAAATGCACCTTTGACTAAATATAATAGTGATACTGGGAAAAGTGCCTCAGTGTTAGAGATTTTTCATTCAGCTTATGTGGATGTGATTTATGTAACCACTTAGTTTAATGCAACTTTATATGTAATCCACATTAGGTTATCAGATTTTCCTGCCGCTTTTAGTCTGAGATGAGGCATCCATTCTATCTATTTTTGTATGTCTAAATATTGTTTGTTATTGTATACATTCCTTGTTCCCTTTTGCTTGGGTTCTGAAAGTACTATATGATAAAATGCCTTCAAAGCATTATTTAACTTCAGCAAAAAAAACAGCAAGTGTTTGGGGAGGGGGTGGGGGGAGAGAATCAGTAGCCCATTTATTCGAAGCACATGACAGCACCCAACGAGAGAGGGGATCCGCCCTTCAGGAACAGGAAACCTACAGATACATAAGGGCGGCACCTCTCCCACGCATCAGTTGGTTTCCTGTTCCTGGAGGACGGAAATCCTACAGATGAAGAATCTTCCTCGTTTCCCAGGCCGACCAGTCGACTCAGGTAGCGAGTGGTCGCCTACCTCGATCTGGTGCGGGGACCCCTGGAGCGCCACGGTGGGCCCGGGCAGGGCTCCACGGCAGTGTGCGGAGCAGCAGGGAGCGGTGTCCGGAGGATCCCGTCTTCTGGCCAGCGTAGCAGGTAAGTATGGCCATCCCCTCCTGGATACTCGTTCCCCCCTTGGCGGCTAAACGTGCTGTGCTGGCCGACTGTCCAGCATGAAATCGGCGCAGGCGGTGAACTTCGGGGGGGTCTCCGGGTCTGGTTCGGCGCCTCTGCGTCTCTCCCAGCGTGTCCCTGCGATCTTCCGGTGGGGCGGAGGTGTGTGTGGCGGGGGGCGTGGCTTGAGACGCCGGACCGGAAGTCAGGAGCCGGCCGGCGTTTTTTCTCCCCTGCGCCGCTGGATGTCACAGCCGGCTCCGATACACGGAGCGGTTATGTCAGCGGGCGTTGGGGGCACGGGTGCTGCTTTGGGGAGGCGGGTTAGACCAGGGGGGGAGGGGCGAACCGCTGGCATTTGACGCTGCTGTACCGGATATCCGGGGATAAAAGGGGCCTGCCCTGCTGCACAGACGCTTCTGATCCAGCTTGGAGGGGTCAGAAGCTCCCGCAGAGCAGCAGGTTGAGCAGGAGACTCGCACAAGGCCGCAGCAAATGAAGACCAAAGGACATGGGTCCATTCGTAGAGGTTCCTCCAGAGCGGTGGAGGCATCATCATCACCTGGTCCCCCCCCCGTGATCCGGTACCTATTGCTGCTAGCGGGTAAGAGGATCTCCGTGAAAGTATACCCGATGATGCAGTTTATTCCTCCCTTGTGTTTACTTTTATCAGGGAAAGAAGTGTGCAAGGAAAACGAAGCATAGGGAATGTGCCCTCTGCGGTCAGCCCCTGCCTGACGCCTACCCCAAAAGGTTGTGTCAACCTTGTGTGCAGCAGACGGTAGGGGACAGAGATAGGGGGGGGGGGATCGTTAGTCCCTGTTTGAAGCAGGGCAATGCCTTACAGATCTTCCCCGCACTCCCTACAGGTAGCTGAAGAAACTCCAGTCTTTACTTCAAACCTGAGGGATATGATTAGGACAGAGATGAAGGCCATTTCTCGAGGAGAATCATCTAGGTCAAAAAGGGGTTCAAGGGTCTCGGACTCAGATTCTCCAGCCAGGCCTAACAGAGGCGAAGATTCGCGGAGGTCCACTTCATCATCTCCTTCGCACTCATCTTCCTCGTCGGAAGAGGAGTCTACCAGATTCTGTTTTCCCCTAGATCAGATGGATAGACTGGTCAGGGCAATTAGATCCACCATGGGGATTGAAGAGTCGAGGCCTGAGCGGTCTGTCCAGGACTTTATGTTCAAGGGATTAGACCCGAAAAAACGTAGGTCTTTTCCCTTAAATAATTCAATTCAAAATCTGATAAATAAGGAATGGAAAAAGCCAGAAAAAAGGGGTTCAGTTGCCCCGACATTCAAGCGCAGATACCCCTTTGAAGATCCAGCGGTAGATAAATGGGACAAAGCTCCAAAACTAGATGCTGCGGTAGCTAAGGCCTCCAAGAAATCCTCCATACCCTTTGAGGACATGGGGAGCCTAAAAGATCCACTGGACAAAAAAGCTGACTCTTTTCTGAAAGGTACTTGGGAGATGTCAGCGGGAGCTTTGAGACCAGCAGTGGCTGCCACTTGTACGGCTAGATCCGTGATGGTCTGGTTAGATCAGCTAAAGTCGCAGTTGGAAGAAGGTGCCTCCCGAGAGTCCATGATAAAATCCCTTCCAATTATTCAAAATGCAGCAGCTTTTTTGGCAGATTCTTCTGCCGACTCTGTAAGGATGGCCGCCAGGGCTGCGGGACTGTCAAATGCAGCACGTAGGGCACTATGGCTCAAATGTTGGCCAGGTGACATTCAGGCCAGATCCCGTCTCTGTTCTATCCCTTGTGAGGGCGAATACTTGTTTGGCCCTGTCCTGGACGAACTCTTGGAAAAGGCAGGGGATGATAAGAAAAAATTCCCCAGTATTCCAAATCCCTCATATAGACGTCCCTTCGGCAGAAAGAGATTCAATCGCAGAAGGTCGTCCAGAGAGCGAGGCACATGGGACGATAGAAAGAGGAAAGGTACGGGATACATGTTCAGAGGCCCGTCTCGAGATTCCAAGAAGACTTCCAAATGACTAGCAGCTCCGGTGGGAGGTAGATTGTCGGCCTTCTACCCGGCCTGGTCCAAAATATCCAGCAGCAGTTGGATTTTGAACCTAGTGGCTTCAGGACTCATGTTAGAATTTTCTGAGCTACCCCGGGATACCTTTAAGATTACTCCCATCCGGTCTTCTTCAACAGAGCAGGCGGTACTGGAGGCAGAAATTCTGGATTTATGCCATAAAGGGGTCCTGGTGCAGGTACCTGCAATGGAAAGGGGTAGAGGCTTTTACTCCCCTCTATTTTTAGTCCAGAAGCCGGATGGCTCCTTCAGGACGATAATTAATTTAAAAGCCTTGAACAGATTCCTGGTAATACGGCCATTTAAAATGGAGACAGTCAATTCCACAATAAAATTATTGTTTAAAAACTGTTTCATGGTGGTATTGGACTTAAAAGACGCCTATTACCATGTCCCCATCCATGTAACCCATCAGCGTTTTCTCAGAGTAGCAGTTTGGCTAAAAGGCTCGCTGCAACATTTTCAATATAAAGCCCTACCATTCGGTCTTGCAGTTGCCCCTCGGGTATTTACAAAAGTCGTAGCAGAAGTGATGGCCCACCTGCGAGAATCTCATATCTTGATAATTCCCTACCTCGATGACTTCCTGATTATAGGCAAAACAGCGGACCATTGTCAGGAACAGTTAAATAAAGCAATTTCTGTTCTAGAACAGTTAAGGCTGGGTCTCACATAACGATACACCAGCGATCCCGACAACGATATGCACTTGTCAGGATCGCTGGTGTATCGCTACATGATCGCTGCAGAGCTGCCAAACAGGCAGCTCAGGCAGCGATCTGGGACAGCGACACTGCGAGTAACATCGCTTAGTTACCCGCAGTGTACCTTGGATACCAGCGCCCTGATGCAGGGAGCTGGTATCCAAGGTACACAGCGGGTTTCCAAGCGCTGCGCGGTGCCTGGAAACCCGCTGTGTACCTTGGATACCAGCTCCCTGCATCAGGGCGCTGGTATCCAAGGTACACAGCGGGTTTCTAGGCACAGCCCCGCGCCTGGAAACCCGCTGTGTACCTTGGTTACCAGCGGATCGCTGGTCTCCCGCCTGTCACGCGCAGCGATGCGTGCCTGTCAGCGGGAAACCAGTGATCAAAAAAAGGTCCTGACATTTCAGCGACGATCAGCGATACCCGGCAGGGGGGCTGATCGTCGCTGAATGTCACACACAGCGATATCGCTGGTGAGCTCGCTGCTGCGTCACAAAACTAGTGACTCAGCAGCGATCTCGGTAGCGATATCGCTATGTGAGACGGGCCCTTTAGGGTGGCTACTAAATATTGCAAAGTCTCGATTGCAGCCGATCCAAGTACAACAGTTTTTGGGCCTAACCTTAGATTCCCAAAAGCAAGAATGCCGACTTCCTCCCGACAAACTAATACGCCTGCACTATCAGATCCTAAATGCTTCCAATAACCCCACCATGTCTCTTAGGAAAGCCATGTCCTTGTTGGGCTCTTTCTTCCTGCATCCCTGCGGTGCAATGGGCACGGTTTCATGCCAGGACTTTACAGGCTGAAGTCTTGCGTTATGATAAGAGTCTAGGAAACCGTCTGGAGAGCCGACTAACTTTGTCCCAGGCCAAAATTAAGTCCCTAGAATGGTGGCTGGATAATTGTAATCTATCCAAAGGGGTGCTCTGGGAGTATAATATAACCAGAGTGGTCACCACGGATGCTAGTCCCACTGGTTGGGGGGCTCATATGTCTGATTCTGTAGTGCAGGGCTTATGGCAACATCATCAAATAGACATGTCCTCTAACATGAAAGAGCTTACAGCAGTAGAATTGGCAGTAAAAAAAACTCCTCATTTATCTACAGGGTCATCACGTACGAATTTTGTCCGACAATCAGGTTGCGGTAGCCTATATCAACCACCAGGGTGGCACTCGATCTGGTCCTCTCATGCAAGTGTCAGAGCGCCTGTTCCATCTGGCAGAAAGACATTTTCTATCCTTAACAGCATTACATATAAAAGGAGAGGAAAACACCACCGCAGACTTTTTAAACTGCCACCTTCTAAGACAAGGGGAATGGTCACTAAAGAGCGTTATCTTCAACATGATCATACGCAAATGGGGGCAACCAGACGTAGACCTTTTTGCCACCAAAAGGAATCGGAAGGTAGAACAGTTCTGCTCCCTAAACCCCAGAGAAAATCCGCTGGTGGTAGATGCCTTTCTAATACAATAATATTTGGAGTTGAGAGTCCTCAGTCTCAACTCCAAATATTTTTCTATCTACTGGCTAACACGGTACAAAGATATACATCTTTACTGTTTCTAATACAATGGGATTTTTCTCTGGCTTATGCCTTTCCCCCCTAGTCTCTGATTCCTCTGGTAGTCAGAAAGATCAGAAAGGACAAAGCAAAAGTGATCTTGGTAGCACCCTTTTGGCCCAAGAGGGCGTGGTTCTCGAGCCTCAGGACCGTGTCAGTAACCCGACCCATGGATTCTACCGGACATTCCGGATCTCCTGTCCCAAGGTCCAGTGTACCATCCTCAGGTGGCTGGCCTGCATCTGACGGCGTGGAATTTGAGCGGTCGCTATTGTTAGATAGGGGTTTTCTCCTAAATTGATTAATACCCTTCTTAAGAGTAGGAAGGAAGTTACAACTAAGATCTATGCCAGGACCTGGAGGAAATTCTTACAGGTCTCAGGAATTACGGCTAGAGAATCAGTCCCAATATCTCAGATTCTAGAGTTTCTACAAAAAGGGTTAGATATGGGTCTTTCCACCAGTACCCTCAAAGTACAGGTTTCTGCCCTGGGAGCCCTTTTTCACTGTGACATAGCTAGAAACTATTGGGTCAGTAGATTTATCAAAGCGGCAGCGAGATCAAGACCTATAGTCAGGAATATGTTTATGCCTTGGGATTTAAACTTAGTACTCACAGCCATGACGGAGGCCCCATTTGAACCCATCTCAGTCGCCTCGATTAAAATCCTCTCTATCAAAGTAGCTTTCTTGGTGGCTCTAACATCAGCATGAAGGGTGAGTGACATTCAGGCGCTCTCTAGACTTCCTCCGTATACACAAATTCAGGACGATAGGGTGATACTTAGGGCTGATCCGGCATACCTACCTAAAGTGGCATCCACCTTCCATAGATCTCAGGAGATAATCCTACCTTCATTCCTGCCTAATCCTAGTAACCAAAAAGAAGAGAAACTCCATACCTTAGACGTGAGGAGATGTCTCTTAGAGTATCTAGCTATTACTGATCCCTGGAAAAAAGATAACGCCTTATTTGTTTCTTTCCAAGGCCCCAGGAAGGGCCTTAGAGTATCAAGGGCCACACTAGCTAGATGGATCAGGGAGGCTATTGCATTAGCATACACCTCAAAAGGCAGGCCGGCACCAGAAAAACTGAGGGCACATTCCACTCGAGCCATGGCAACCTCGTGGGCGGAAAGGTCTGAAGTCTCCATCGACCAGATATGTAAGGCCGCCACTTGGTCCTCTCCAAGCACTTCAATCATTATAGATTAGACTTGGGTGCTTCCTCTGATCTCTCCTTTGGGGTAAGGGTGCTGCAGGCTGTAGTCCCTCCCTGAGTAATTATTACTCTCTGTAATTCTCTCGTTGGGTGCTGTCATGTGCTTCGAATAAAGTCTAAGTTACTTACCGTTAACAGTATTTTTCGAAGACCATGACAGCACCCCTTGTATTCCCTCCCTTTCTTATCGGCGCGCACTTCTTCCTCTTATAAGTTTCACATAAAATGAAATACTGATACGCAATAATGTTGTATAGAGCTTGTGATTGTCATTAACCTTGGTGGTCCTCTTGTGCTCTGTAAACCAACTGATGCGTGGGAGAGGTGCCGCCCTTATGTATCTCTAGGTTTCCTGTTCCTGAAGGGCGGATCCCCTCTCTCGTTGGGTGCTCTCATGGTCTTCGAAAAATACCGTTAACGGTAAGTAACTTAGACTTTTTATTTGATCATTTATAGATTCTTTCCCTTCTGATCCTGTAGTGTGTATATATATAATTTCTGTTTGTTTACAAGAGACCAGCATGTGATTGCTACATCTAATTGTCACAAGTCACCGCAGGTGCTTTCCGTACTACTGAGCTGAAAAGAAATGGTGAGTATTTTTGTCTGCAGATTTTTTTTCATTTGAGATTGTTGAAGGTGCTATGTACAACCTCTTGTTTTGGTTGGTATAGTCTCTCTATTTTTTTTTTTTTTGGAATTAAATGTGACTCCAGTAATGAAAACCTGTAGGTCAAATAATGGACAACCCACAACCCTTCCTCTTTATATTAAGTGTACAATAAGTTGCATTAATTTTCATTGGCTTAGTAATTGAGTTTTTGTTTTGATTTTTATTAACCTGAATTCTAAGCAGCTTGAACTAGCATGTTGAGTTGCAATTTCCTCTTGAAAAAGAGGTAAAATATTAAAGCAACTGAAAATTGTTTTCTTTGTCACCTTTTTTGTGCTTGTTTGTGTGTACGAATGTGGCTGAGACATCTTGTCATATGTAGATATAATTTTTTTTCTTTTGCTCCCAGGTCTATTTTAAAATGTTAGTCTACTGTATCTGAAAATATAAACCATATCGATATGCTACATAACTCTGTAAACAATTTTTAATACGTTTTTGGTGTGACTATCTTGAAAATGTTTAAAATAAATCTTGTACTTGCAGCTTTGGTTTATAGATGGTCATATTGCTCATTTGATGACTTTTCCTATTGGGGGTGTGTTTGTGTGTAATTATGTTTTGAAGCTATTTTTTGTTACTAACTGCAATAAAATGCGAATACACAACCAGGTAAAGTATGAAACAAGCAGCCATATGTACAGTCATGGCCAAAAGTTTTGAGAATGACACAAATATTAATTTTTACAAAGTCTACTGCTTCACTTTTTCTAATGGCAATTTACATATACTCCAGAATGTTATAAAGAGTGATCAGCTTAACAGAATTGCTTGCAAAGTCAATATTTGGCTAGAAAATGAACTTTATCCCCCAAAACACATTTCAACATCATTGCAGCCCTGCCTTAAAATGACCAGCTAACCTATTTTCAGTGATTGCTCCATTAACACAGGTGTGGGTGTTGATGAGGACATGGCTGGAGATCAATCTGTCATGATTAAGAATGACACCACTGGACACTTTAAAAGGAGGCTGGTGCTTGGCATCATTGTTTCTCTTCTGTTAACCATGGTTATCTCTAAAGAAACACGTGCAGTCATCATTGCAATGCACAAAAATGGCCTAACAGGGAAGAGTATCGCAGCTAGAAAGATTGCACCTCAGTCAACAATCTATCGCATCATCAAGAACTTCAAGGAGAGAGGTTCCATTGTTGCCAAAAATGCTCCAGGGCGCCCAAGAAAGACCAGCAAGCGCCAGGACCGTCTCTTAAAAGTGTTTCAGCTGCGGGATCGGGCTACCAGCAGTGCAGAGCTTGCTCAGGAATGGCAGCAGGCAGGTGTGAGTGCATCTGCACGCACTGTGAGCCGGAGACTCTTGGAGCAAGGCCTGGTCTCAAGGAGGGCAGCAAAGAAGCCACTTCTCTCCAGAAAAAAACATGGACAGACTGATATTCTGCAAAAGGTACAGGCAGTGGACTGCTGAGGACTGGGGTAAAGTTATTTTCTCTGATGAATCCCCTTTTCTATTGTTTGAGACATCAGGAAAACGCCTCATTCGGAGAAGACAAGGTGAGCGCTACCACCAGTCTTGTCTCATGCCAACTGTTAAGCATCCTGAAACCATTCATGTGTGGGGTTGCTTCTCAGTCAAGGGAATCGGCTCTCTCACAGTCTTGCCTAAAAACACAGCCATGAATAAAGAATGGTACCAGAATGTCCTCCAAGAGCAACTTCTCCCAACCCTCCAAGAGCAGTTTGGCGATCAACAATGCCTTTTCCAGCATGATGGAGCACCCTGCCATAAAGCAAACGTGATAACTAAATGGCTCAGGGAACAAAACATAGAGATTTTGGGTCCATGGCCTGGAAACTCCCCAGATCTTAATCCCATTGAGAACTTGTGGTCAACCATCAAGAGACGGGTGGACAAACAAAAACCTAAAAATTCTGACAAAATGAAAGCATTGATTGTGCAAGAATGGACTGCTATCAGTCAGGATTTGGTCCAGAAGTTGATTGAGAGCATGCCAGGGAGAATTGCAGAGGTCCTGAAGAAGAAGGGTCAACACTGCAAATATTGACTTGCTGCATTAACTCATTCTAACTGTCAATATAAGCTTTTGTTACTCATATGTTTGCAATTATATTTCTGTCTGTGATAAAAACATCTGTCAAACACACATAAAAACCAGAGGGCAGCAGATCATGTGAAAATATAATATTTGTGTCATTCTCAAAACTTTTGGCCATGACTGTACACAAATTAAGGTATTTGAATGCCTAAGGAGGTCAGAAGAAATATGCATTTTCGCATGTCAGGCAGTCACATATACAAGGAATTATTAGCAAGAGAAGTATGAACAGAAGAAATGGACTTGTCAGCAGTACAAGCCTTAAACTGCTTCACACGCCCTCCTTCCCAAATAAATTTGTGCCAAGTAGCGACCTAAGAACAAAAATTGAATCTGAGACCGAAGTCAGAAAAAAAAACTAATAAAGGGAAATGGGTGAGAAGTAGAGTTGAGCGATACTTTCCGATATCCAAAAGTATCGGAATCGGAATGGTATCGCCGATACCCAAAAAATATCGGCGATACCCGATACCGATACCGGAAATCCAATGTAAGTCTATGGGAACAAAATATCAGAATTAAAAAAACCCCATTCTTGCCTTGTTGGTTAATTGTACATGAAGGAAAACAACAAAGAGTAATGTAGAATGTATTGGGGGAGGTTGAGGAGACATTAAAGGCATAGATGTTTAACCCAATCAAATGGAATAGCATTAATATATTTTTTTTTTTTTTTAAAGATGTTCGGATTGACGAAGAAATTGACAATGTTGTTCACGTTTTTTCTATTTTGGCAAATATGTATATTTCACAACTTCCATGCTCTTCACCTTTTTAACTTTTGACACACTTTCTCCTTCATAATCTTCAGCAGCATCATCTTTTTCATCAAATTATTCTTCATCTTCACCTTCTTTATCTTCTTCTTAAACTTCTTGCTATTCATCTTTTTGTTAACATTACTCATATTCTTCTTATTAAACTATTATTCTTATTCATATTGTACTTCATCTTCTTCATCATATTCTTATTTGTGACAGAGAATCCTGTACTTGTAATCTGTCAAAGTATGAATTTTTCATTCTTCCGTTCTTGCTGTCACAAAAGATTTAAATTACAACATTATTTGTCCGTGTTCAGTTTAGCCTGCAGCAGCAGGCATTTTCCAGGGGCACCACGAGGAGGAACGGACTCACCCCCATACGCTGCTTAGTCTTCTTCTGCTTATAATTTAGAGCATATATTTTGCTCTTCATTTTGGTCTAATACTTCATGTTCTTCTGCTTTTAGATCTTCTGCTTATTGTTCTTCTGTCTCTTGTTCTGTATCTTGTATTTGTAGCACAACCTTGTACCAGCTGATGTTACTGGGACACGGTTACTAAGCAGGAGGTACCTGTGCTCCAAAGCACTACCAAGGACCAGCAGACGTTGCAGGAACTGGGATACCGAGATGGAGGCACCTAGGCCAAAGGCACTGCGGAGAACCAGTTGACGGTACTGGAACCCGGATGGGTAGCAGAAGGTACAAGAGCCAATGCAAGTAACGAGGACCAGCTGACTGTGCTGGAACCCGGAGGGGCAGCAGAAGGAAAAGAGCCAATGGCACAACCGAGGACCAGCTGACGTTACTGGGACACGGTTACTAAGCAGGAGGTACCTGTGCTCCAAAGCACTACCAAGGACCAGCAGACGTTGCTGGAACTCGGATACCGAGATGGAGGCACCTAGGGCAAAGGCATTGCGGAGAACCAGCTGACGGTACTGGAACCTGGACGGGTAGCAGAAGGTACCCATGGAAATTTAAGTTGACAGGCCGCGAGCCGGCCGCAGTTACCGAATCCCACAGTACTACAGTGGGTGATTGTCCTATTGTCACAACGGAAACAGCCTTTATTTGCATATCCCGCAGCACACATAGGAAGCACCTAAACTCCAAGCACCATAGAGTCGGCTAACCCGACCGCAACACGACAGGACAACTTATTGGAGGCTAAGTGACGTTTACACTGACAGGAAACAGATGGCGTGCTGTAACCAGTCTGGGCAGGAGTGAGTACCCGTGCCAATGACACTTCCGAGCAACAACTGGCGGTGTTGAAGCCCAGGTATGAGAAGACAACAGGGTGGAGGCAGCATGACTTTTTGCCGTTCACACAGCAGGGGAACAGCTGACATTACTGAACCCCAGTAACACTATAGCTTGTGTATTGGTCTGTGGACACGACACTTCTGAGCAGCAACTGCCAGTGTTGTAGCCCAGGGAGTAGAGTTCAGGTGGTAGAAAGATGAACATAACATGAGATATGGATAACGTTGCGAACCAGTTATTTAATCTGAAAACGGACAGACAAATTCTGGCGAGATCCATGCCTTGTTCATTTTCAGAAAAGTAAGCCGGTCTACATTATTGGAGGATAGTCGCATGCGACGGTCTGTTAGTACACCACCTGCAGCACTAAAGACGCGCTCCGATAATACACTGGCAGCAGGGCAAGCCAGCACCTCCAATGCATACTGGCTAAGCTCTGGCCATGTATCCAGCTTAGAGACCCAAAACTTGAATGGGGAAGAGCCATCTGGGAGTACACTGAGAGGGAAAGACATGTAGTCTGTCACCATCTTACGGAAACGTTGCCTCCTGCTGACTGGAGCCGTCTCGGATGGTGTAGACATTTGTGGTGCTGCCACAAAACTTCGCAACATTTGGAACATACTGGTCTTGCCCTGTGCAGAGGCGCTGCTTGTGCTCCCTCTTGTTGCAGAGCTGTCTCCACTGCCTCGACGCACAGAGCTGCTTTGTAAAGCAGTACCAGCAGCAGTGCTCTCGGCTGGAATGGAGAACATTATGGATTGCACCAGTGTGTCTTGGTACTCCCGCATTTTACGCTCCCGGTTCAACGGTGTGATGAGGCTTTGTAAGTTGTCCCGGTAGCGAGGGTCTAGGAGGGTGTACACCCAATAATCAGACGTGGTGAGAATGTGGGCGATGCGGCGGTCGTTTCTCAGGCACTGCAGCATGAAATCAACCATGTGCTGCAGACTCCCAACTGGCCAACAAACGCTGTCCCCTGCAAGAGGCGTCATCTCTGCCTGCTCTGCATCACCCCACCCTCGCTCTACATACTGACTAGAGCGTTGTGTACCTCCCTCTGGAGCGATGTCTTCCTCCATTGACTCCTCCTCATCCTCCTCACAAAGTGAGCCCTGCCCAGCCCTTTGTGAGGAACCACGTTGCGCTGACTGTCCAGAAGGTGATGGAATTTGTGACTCCTCATCCTCCACCTCTTCCAAAACCTCATCCCTTAGTGCTTGCAGTGTTTTTTGAAGCAGGCAGATAAGGGGGACAGTCAGGCTGACTAGTGCATCATCTGCACTCGCCATCTGTGTTGACTCATCAAACGCACGCAAAACGTGGCAGATGTCCTTCATAGAGGCCCACTCAGTAGTGGTGAAGTGTGAACGGCGCAAATTGCGAGTTGATTGCGCCTGATGCAGCTGATACTCCATTACTGCTGGCTGCTGCTCAAACAACCGCTCCAACATATGTAACGTGGAATTCCACCTGGTGGGTACGTCACATATGATGCGATGTTCAGGAAGGCGAAATCTGCGTTGCAGAGCTGCAATGCGCGATCTGGCCATGCTGGAACGTCGCAAGTGAGCGCACTCTAGGCGGACCTTGTGCAGCAGTGCATCAAGATCCGGATAGTCCCTCAAAAAACTCTGCACGACCAAGTTGAGCACATGTGCCAGACATGGTATGTGAGTGAGGTTGCCAAGGCCCAGAGCTGCCACCAGATTTCGGCCATTGTCACACACTACCAAGCCTGGCTGGAGATTCGCTGGCACAAACCACACGTCGCTCTCCTGCTTGATGGCATTCCAGACCTCCTGCGCTGTGTGGCTTCGATTCCCCATTGAAATTAATTTGAGGACGGCCTGTTGACGTTTGGCCACGGCTGTGCTCATATCGGTCGCATCAGGTAAGCGTTCACGGGTCCATGTGGAGGTAGACCGTGACGGCTCCTGCAGCGATGATTCTGAGGAACTGGAGTAGGAGGAGGAGTCAATGTGGACAGACTTGATTCCTGCAATCCTTGGAGTTGGCAGAACACGTACAGCTCCACTGGCAAGATCTGTACCCGGCTCCACAACATTGACCCAATGGGCAGTGAGGGAAAGGTATCGTCCCTGGCCATGGGTACTGGTCCACGCATCGGTGGTCAGGTGGACCTTGCTACTGACGGCGTTTAGTAGCGCATGTTTAATTTTTCCCTCAACATGCTTTTGCAGACCAGGGACGGCTTGCCTGCTGAAATAAAATCGGCTGGGCACATTGTATTGTGGGACTGCCAATGCCATTAAGTTACGGAAACTGTCAGTCTCCACCAGCCTGAATGACAGCATTTCAAGGGACAGGAGTTTTGCAATGCCAGCATTCAGAGCCTGTGCTCGTGGATGGTTTGCCGAGTATGGCCGTCTTTTATCCCATGCCTGTGCTACCGATGGCTGTTTTGTGGCCTGGGAGTGTGAGGATGACAGGGAACTTGCAGCTGTGGGTGGAATAACACTGGGTCTCTGGACAACAGTGACAGAGGTTCTTCCATGGCGATCCTGTGAGGAAGCCGAACCAGCTGTGTGTGAGCTGGAGGAAGAGGCTCCAACACGAGCTGAAGATGTAGGTGCTGCTGTAGGTTGGCCTATTCTTTCCTCCTTTGGCGTCAAAGACCTCGCCCTATCTTGGATCTCCTCATACCTTTCCAACCGCACATTCAGCGTCTCCCACTCCCACACTACCTCCTCGTCCCACCCTCTCTCTGTTGGAGTTCCCCAAGGCTCTGTTCTAGGACCCCTACTCTTCTCAATCTATACACTTGGCCTGGGGCAACTCATAAAGTCCCACGGATTCCAGTACCACCTTTACGCTGATGACACTCAGATCTACCTCTCTGGCCCAGACATCACTTCTCTGCTATCCAGAATCCCGGAGTGTCTATCAGCCATATCCTCCTTCTCCTCCCGCTTCCTCAAACTCAATGTGGACAAATCTGAACTCCTAATCTTTCCCCCATCCCACAGATCTTCCTTACCTGACCTATCTACCACAATTAACGACATCACGCTTTCCCCCGTTCCAGAAGTCCGCTGCCTCGGAGTAACCCTTGACTCTGCCCTGTCCTTCAAACCGCACATCCAAGCTCTTTCTACCTCCTGTCGCCTTCAGCTCAAAAATATTTCAAGAATCCGTCCTTTCCTCAACCCTCAATCTACTAAAATGATTGTGCACGCCCTCATCATCTCCCGCCTCGACTACTGCAACACCCTTTTCTCTGGCCTCCCTGCTAACACCCTTGCACCTCTCCAGTCCATCCTTAACTCTGCTGCACGACTAATTCACCTCTCTCCTCGCTACTCCTCCGCTTCTCCCCTCTGCAAATCTCTTCACTGGCTCCCATTCCCTCAGCGTATCCAGTTCAAATTACTAATACTGACCTACAAGGCCATCTATAATCTGTCTCCTCCATATATCTCTGAACTAATCTCCCGATATCTTCCCTCACGTAATCTCCGATCCTCCCAAGACATCCTTCTCTCCTCCACACTTATTCGCTCCTCACCCAACCGCCTCCAAGACTTCTCCCGAATATCCCCCATCCTCTGGAATTCTTTGCCCCAACACATCCGACTATCAAACTCATTCAGATCCTTCAGACGGAACCTGAAAACCCATCTCTTCAGGAAAGCCTACAGCCTGCAATAACCCTGCTGCCTCCTCACCACTACCGGAGTTATTGCCTCAACCAACACCGGAACTGCTGCAACCCCCCGACCTACTGTCTCCTGCCTCACAATCCTGTAGAATGTAAGCCCGAAAGGGCAGGGTCCTCTCCCCTCTGTATCAGTCTGTCATTGTTAGTTTGTTTACTGTAAGTGATACCTGTAATTTGTATGTAACCCCTTCTCATGTACAGCACCATGGAATCAATGGTGCTATAGAAATAAATAATAATAATAATAATAATAATAATCTCCAGTGTGTCTTTGGAACTCAACCACGTGCTTTGACCGCACATGTTTCCACATATTTGTGGTATTAAGGTTACTGACATTTTTACCTCTTTTTACTTTTTGATTACACAGCTTGCATTTGACATAGCAAATGTCATCTGCAAGTGTGTCAAAAAAGTACCACGCAGTGCAAGTCCTGGGAGCGCCCGTTTTGGCTGTTGGAAGAGAACTGCTACAAACGGGTGCCAAACTGGAGGCTACAGGCAACCGAGTCTGCAGCCTACCTCTCCCTACTGTTTGGACCTTTGAGGCAATCTCTTCCTCAGAGCTGCTACCACCACCTTCCTGTTCCTCACGCCATGTTGGGTCTTGGACCTCATCATCTCCACTACCCTCTTCCAACACCTGCTGCTGTTGGGTGGTCTGGCCAGCACCATGCTCAACAGAAAATGGCACCTGAGTCTCATCATCATCAGATGCGTTCTGCGGTGTGCTGACCATCGGCACTGGCTCACCCGCCTCTTCACATTCAGAGAGACACAGCTGTTGCGCATCACTGCATACTGCCTCTTCTTCACATTCCAGATTGCTGCTTGGCTGGGCCCCTGTTTGCAAGCCAACAGATTCTGAGAACAGAAGCAGAGACTCAGCTGGCTCCAGTTCAGAACTCTCTGACTGCCTGGGCAATTTGGCAGGCGGTGAAGAGACAGATGGTTGTTCAACAGTGCTGTGGTCCTGAGAGGAGGTGGAAGGAATTGAAGTCGATGCATTGGCTGCCATCCAACCAACAACGGCTTCAATTTGTTCTTCCCGCAGCAGGGGGGTACGCTGAGCTCCTTCAAAAGTGCGCATAAAGGAACGCTCACGGGGAAAACTGGTGGATGCTGTGTCACTGGGTGCGGCAGCAGCCACAGAATCCCCACGTCCTCTCCCTGCTGAAACTCCACGGCCACGACCACGTGCCTTACTCCCTGCCTTCTTCATCTTGGTAGATTGATAAAGAAAGTCAGAAAAGTTATAAGGCCTAAGTGTGGTTATTCCTCAGAGACTGCAGTGAACACTGCAGACAACTGTTCACAAGCTGTGAAAGGCTACTCCTTTGTCTACTTCTATAGTGTTTGCAACCAATGTATTGGATACGGATGGAAGCGCGTCACACTAATAGATTAGATTTTAAATGGAATGGAGTAGCACCAATTGGAGATAAATGAAAAGGATGAGGCACTGAGACACGCTCAGCAGAGTACAAGCAGCAGTGCTTGAACAAGTAACTGGAGCGTGATGTGCACTCAAAAAATAAAAAACAGACTGAAGTGAACACTGTAACACAACTGTTCACAAGCTGTGAAAGGCTACTCCTTTGTCTACTTCTATAGTGTTTGCAACCAATGTATTGGATACGGATGGAAGCGCGTCACACTAGTAGATTAGATTTTAAATGGAATGGAGCAGCACCAATTGGAGATAAATGAAAAGGATGAGGCACTGAGACACACTCAGCAGAGTACAAGCAGCAGTGCTTGAACAAGTAACTGGAGCGTGATGTGCACTCAAAAAATAAAAAACACAGACTGAAGTGAGCACTGAAACACAACTGTTCACAAGCTGTGAAAGGCTACTCCTTTGTCTACTTCTATAGTGTTTGCAACCAATGTATTGGATACGGATGGAAGCGCGTAACACTAATAGATTAGATTTTTTTTCAAATATAATGGAGCAGCACCAATTGGAGAAAAATGAAAAGGATGCGGCACTGAGACACGCTCAGCAGAGTACAAGCAGCAGTGCTTGAACAAGTAACTGGAGCGTGATGTGCACTCAAAAAATAAAAAACACAGACTGAAGTGAACACTGAAACACAACTGTTCACAAGCTGTGAAAGGCTACTCCTTTGTCTACTTCTATAGTGTTTGCAACCAATGTATTGGATACGGATGGAAGCGCGTCACACTAATAGTTAAATTGCATGGAGCAGCAAGAATTACACTGAAGAAAAAAAAAGAGTCTGTCAGTGACACGTGCAGATGCCTACAGACAGCGTTGCATGCAGAGCAAACTGCAGCGTCACCTGCACTCACACACACACCTTGCACAGAGCTGTTAAAACAACACTGCAAGGCAAAAGGAAGCTTTACACAGCGGTTGGTAAACTAGCCTGCCTAAAGCAAAGTACACAAAATCGCAATCTCTAACTGTCCCTCAGAGTCAGCAGAGCAGCGTTCTGTCCCTAACTGAGTTCACAGCACAGTGACGCTAAAATGGTGGCGGCGCCTTTTATAGTGCATTCTGACATCATTTCAGCAGCCAATCACAGCCATGCCATTAGTTAAGATGACCGCAGCATTACAGGATGTGCCCACACTTCATAAGATTCCTCATTGGCTGACTAAAATCACATTGCCTCTCAAAGAATTATGGGAACTTCCGATTCCGGTATACGATATTGGAAAAATATCGGAACGAAGTATCGGAATTCCGATACAGCGAATATCGGCCGATACCCGATACTTGCGGTATCGGAATGCTCAACACTAGTGAGAAGACAATGTACATGGTTGTCACTAAATTATCTATAACCCAAAATCTTGTGTACTGAGAAAATCATCCAGCCCTTTTTTTACTTGCCTTTTATGGTAGGCCATTCCAGACTGACTGCCCTAAATATAAAGAACCCTTTCCTATTCAACTGCTGGAATCTCCTTTTAATTTGATCACACATGACAGCACCACAAGAAAGGGGATCTGCCCACCTAGGACAGGAAACTTAGGCTAAAAAGTTGGCACACCTCTCCTGCATGTAACAGGCTTACCTGTCGGAGATTCAACGGAGGATTTGCCTTCCTGCCCCAACCGGCTGATATAGGCAGTGATACTCTTCTCTGCCTTGGCCGGCATGGGGCTCCTGGAGGCACCACAATGCACTCAAGGGGGCTGGCACGTGGGTGCAAGTGCATGGTGAGCGGCGTCCCCTGCCTGGGAATAACTGCTCTAGTGTGGCACAGACGGGTATTCAGTGCTTGACGCTTCCTGATTTCTTCCCTGCAGTCACATGGGCCAAGATGGGAAATGCTGTGCTGCTGGAAGAGGCGGGCGCTGATGGCCAGAGGACACTGCTGACGACATTGGAAGACGCCGTGATGCACCCTTCCCTCCCTGCCAGGGGGGCCACGTATCGGTAAAAGAAAAATAAATGTGCAGGAAGCTGCTCAGGACCTGGATGTAATTGGGTGCTGGGAGCAGGAGCTGGTATGTAGTAGGCTGGTATCACTGCTCAGGGCTTTCTAGCCCAACTGTCCCCTGTTAGTGTATGGAGTTGGAGCAAGAGTAACAGCAGCAGCTGCATGGGAAGCCCCAGGAGTATATTGGATAGTAAATTTGCGTATATTGGGACAAAGCCCCGAGACTGGATTTGGCAATTACTAAAGCGTCCAGGAGAGCCTCTCTGCCCTTTGACGATATTGGGCTTTGGAGGACCCACTTGACAGAAAAGCTGACACTATTCTCAAAGGCACTTGGTAAACATCGGCAGGTGCTTTGAAGCTGGCTGTAGCAGCAATGTGCACAGCCAGATCATTAATGATCTGGCTGGAGCAGCTAGACGCCCATCTGAAAGACAGACTGGCAATAAAAGATGTCTTGTTCACCATTCCGCTGATGCAAGGTGCAGCAGCTTTTTTGGCAAATGCCTCAGAAGACGTGAGATTTACAGCAAGATCAACGGCTCTTTCTAATGCTGCCCATAGGCCTTTGTAGTTGAAGTATAGACCAGGAAATATCCAGGCTAGAACAATACTAAGTTCCATCCCTTGTGATGAAGAATTTCTTTGGCCCGGCTCTGGACAAGATTCTCAAAAGCAAGAGATGTGAAGAAAGGATTCCCTGGTCTATCCATGCCTACCTATGGGCGAGTTTTACAGAAAAAAGAATCAGTCAGTCCTATAAAAAGAAGTCTTGAATTTAGTCCTGAAGTCCACCATTGTAGAAGTCCCAGAGTCCGAAAGAGGGAGGGTTTTTTTACTCCCCCCTTTTTCTGATATCCAAACCTGATGGCTCCTTCAGGACTATTGTTAATTTAAAAGCCCTGAATAATTTCCTGATGGTACAACCTTTAAGATGGAGTCTTTCAAGTTGACAATAAAACTTTTTTTTTTGGTTATATGGCAGTGCTGGATTTAAAAGATGCGTACTATCATGTGCTCATACATTTAAAGCATTAATGATAACTTAGGGTCGCAGTAGTCATGGATGGGGTGGTTAGGCACTTCCAATTCAGGGCCCTTCCGTTCGGGTTAGCAGTAGCCCCTAGGGTATTTCCAAAGGTAGTGGCAAAAAGTCATGACTCATGTCCTAGAACAAGATGTCTTAATCATCCCTTATCTGGACAATTTCTTAGGAAATTCGGCCCACCAATGTAATAAACACCTAGAGGAAGTAATGATCACCCTAAGAGGTCTGAACAGGTTGTTGAATATAGAGAAATCAAGGTTAGTGCCCTTAAAAACTCAGCAGTTTCTCGGGATTATGCTAGATTCAGGAGTGTCACCTCCTAGTTTCTAAAATAGAGAAAATGCAGTGCCTGGTGAAAAAAGTGGAGTACCCTCCATCTCTCAAGGATGCAATGTACCTGCTGGGTATTTTGACATCATTCTTCCCAGCGGTTTTGTGGGCACAATTTCATTCCAGGGCACTGTAGTGGGATGTGTTGCATAACGAGTTTTCCCTTCGAGAGCACTTAGAGAAATTACATTTACTCGGTCAGTACAGTCCCTTCATTGGTGGTTAGATTTATAAAATATGTCCAGGGTTGTTCCCTGGGTGGACAATATCACTGTCGCCACGGATGCGAATCACACAGGATGCGGAGCCCATCTCGGTAGGGAGGTGGTACAGGGAATCTGGACTGAGTGAAAAAAGCTATAAAACGGGCTGTAAGCAGGTTCCTTTTATCACTACATGGTCAGTGTTAATATTTTCTCTCTGACAATCTAGTATCTGTGGCCTACATAAACTGCCAGGGTTGAACTTTGTCAAAAACATTGAGAGTGACAGATCGTCTATTTCAGATAGCCTTATATGTAGGGTTGTCAGTGAAAGATGTTTTTCCGCTAAGTGCACACGTCAGGAATTTGTGCAGAATTTTCCTGAGCAAAACCTGACTTTTTCCGTGTTTTTGGTGCGTTTTTGCGTGGATTTTGCGCGTTTTTACCGCAATTTTTTTCCTGAACTTTCTAGGTCAATAATATAGCGGGAAAAACGCTAGAATTCCGCGAAATTAATGAACATGTTGGTTCTTTTTCCGAGATGCGTTTTTTTCATGTAAAAAAACGCACCATGTGCACAAAAATTGCGGAATTCATTCTAAATGATAGGATGCTTAATTCATGCGTTTTTGACGCATTTTTTTCCCACGAAAAAAGCGCAAATAATCCTGAACGTGTACACTTAGCCTTAGGGGGTGGAAAATACCAAGGTGAATTTTCTAAGCGTCAGTCTACTAACGCCCCCGTCTCACACAGCGATCTCGCTAGCGAGATCGCTGCTGAGTCACTAGTTTTGTGACGCAGCAGCGATGTCCCCAGCGATATCGCTGTGTGTGACATTCAGCGACGATCAGCGCCCCTGCTGGGTATCGCTGATCGTCGCTGAATGTCCTGGACATTTTTTTGATTGCTGGTCTCCCGCTGACAGGCACGCATCGCTGCGTGTGACAGGCGGGAGACCAGCGATCCGCTGGTAACCAAGGTACACAGCGGGTTTCCAGGCGCGGGGCTGTGCCTGGAAACCTGCTGTGTACCTTGGATACCAGCGCCCTGATGCAGGGAGCTGGTAACCAAGGTACACAGCGGGTTTCCAGGCACCGCACAGCGCCTGGAAACCCGATGTGTACCTTGGTTACCAGCTCCCTGCATCAGGGCGCTGGTATCCAACGTACACTGCAGGTAACTAAGCGATGTTACCCGCAGTGTCGCTGTGCTGATCACTGCCTGTTTGGCAGCTCAGCAGCGATCATGTAGCGATACACTAGCGATCCTGATCGTTGTCGGGATTGCTGGTGTATCGCTATGTGAGACCCGGGCTTAAGACTAGGGAAGAGGGTGCTGGATCAAGATGTCTTCGCATAGATAGTTCGGATGTGGGGCCTCCCAGTGGTGGATCGGTTTTCCACAAAACTAAACTGAGACATGAGGGAGTTCTGTTCCCTGAACCCAAGGGAGAATCCCTTAGCTGTAGACTCTCCTGATTCACTGGGATTTCTGCATGGCGTACGCCTTCCCTCCAGTTTCACTGATTCCCCTGATTGTAAGAAAAGTCAGGAAAAACAAGGCGAGGATCGTCTTGATTGCCCCTTCTGGCCCAAAAAACCTTGGTACTCGTGTCTGAGGTGGTTGTCTGTGTCCAATCCATGGGTTTTACCGGCAATCCCAAACCACCTTGTCCAAGGGCTGATATTCCATCCACAAGTAACTGGCCTCCGCTTGACGGCGTGGAAATGACACTGTTAGAAAAGAGGTTTTTCCGCTAATGTCATATCCACTCTGCTTCAGAGTAGGAAACTAATCGCGACTCGGATATATGCTAGAAATTGGAAAAAGTTTTTATCCTTCTCAAGTTCTAGAGTGGAGGCGGTGGATCCAATAGGAAAGATTTTGGAGTTGGGCCTTGTATAGTTGTGACTTAGCAGGTAACTATTGGGTATCACGATTCATTAAAGCATCTTTAAGATCTAAAGCTCATTTTAAAAATAAATTTGGTAGTGTGGGATTTAAATTTGGTCCTGACAGTCTTAACTGATACGCTGCTTGAATCCATAGTCAGCAACCCTTAGGGTTCTTTACTTCGAAACAGACCTGCTAGTAGCATTAACTTCAGCCAGGAGAGTTGGTGATGTTCAGGCCCTTTTCTATAGCCCTGCCATTTACCCAAATCCTAGATGATAGGGTGATCTTTAAACCAGATCTGGCCTACCTTGCTAAGGTAGCTCCTCTCTTCCAATGGCTACAGTAAGTAAGTCGCCCTTCCCTCCTTTTGTCCCAATCCGAAGAACCAGAAGAGATTACACATCTCCTAACGTCTAAAGTATGCAGTCAGGTACCTTTCAACTACTAAGGAGTGTAGAAAGGATAGTTCTTTTTTTTTTTTCTCTTTGTATCCTTCCAGAGCTCTAGAAACGGGCGTAGAGCCTCAAAAACTACTATTGTTAGATGGATTAGGGAGGCCATTTCTCTCTTACTCATCAAGCAGCAAGGAAGTGTCAGAAGATGTAAAGGCTTATACCAATCTGGCCGTGGCATCCTCCTCGGCGGAGAAAGCGGATGTCTTTATAAAAGATTTGTAAGGCTGCTTCCTGGTCCTCTCAGTCTACATTCTATAGACACAATATTATTATTATTATTATTATTATTACTACACATTTATATAGCGCCATTTATTCCATGGCGCTTTACATATGAAAAGGGAAAATATAGACAGGTACAATAAACGTGTGCTAGACAAGGGACACACAAGTACAGAAGGAGAGAGGACCCTGCCCGCGAGGGCTCACAGTCTACACTATAGATTAGATATGGGTGCATCTGCTGATCTTACCTTTCATAGAAGGGTGCACCAGGCTGAAACGCCTTTTTTTTTATCTAAGCTAAACAAACCCAAGTTTTACTATCTCATATGAGAGGCCTTCCATCCCTTTTAACACCTTCACCGCAAAGCCTGTTTTCACCTTCCTGACCAAGCCAATTTTTTTCAATTCTGACCATTGTCCTTTTGAGGTCATATCTCTAGAACTCTTCAATGGATCCCACAGATTCTGAGATTTTTTTTTTGTGACCTATATTGTACTTCATGATAGTGGTAAAAGTTTCTTTGAAATGACTTGCGTTTATTTGTGAACATTTTTTGCAATTTTCTTCACGCTTTTAATTTTTATGTCCTTAAATCAGTCATCTCACAAAATAGTTAATAAATAACACTTCCCTATGTCTACTTTACATCAGCACAATTTTTGAAAGATAATTTTTTTTTGTTAGGTTGTTATAAGGGATAAAAATAACCAGAGCTTTCTCCTTTTTACAATTTTTTTTTTATTGTAGGGACCACATCACATTTGAAGTGACTTTGGGGGCCTATATGACCTAAAATACCCGAATGCAATACCAGTTTAAAAACTGCACCCCTCTAGGTGTTCAGAAACCACATTCAAGAAGTTTATTAACCCTTCAGGTGCTTCAGAGGAATTAATAGAATGGAAGAAAAAAACATTTACTTTTCTTTCAAAAAATTTCCTTTTAGACCCATTTTTTTTTTTATTTTCATGAAGGTAAATGGAGAAATTGCACCATCCAATTTGTTGTGCAATTTCTCCTGAGCATGCCTATACCCCATATGTGAGGGAAAACCTCTGGGTGCACAGCACAACTCAGAAGGGAATGAATGCCATTTGACTTTTTTATGTAAAATTTACTGGAATAATTAGCGGACGCCATGTCGCATTTGGAGAGCCCCTGATATGCCTAAACAGTGGAAAACCCCCACAAGTGTCAACATTTTGGAAACTAGACCCTCAGGGAACTTATCTAGATGTGTGATGAGCACATTAAAACCCCAGGTGCTTCACAGAACTTCATAACGCTGAGCCCTGAAAATAAAAAAAATCACTTTTTTTTCACAAAATGTATTTTAGGCCAAAATTTTGTATTTTCACAAGGATAACAGGAGAAAATGGTCCTCAAAATTTGTTGAGCAATTTCTCCTGAGTTCCCCGATACCCCATTTGTGGTTGAAAACTACTTTTCAGGCACAGTGCAAAGCTCAGAAGGGAAGTCACGCCATATGACAGTGCAGATTTTGCTGCACTGATTTGAGGGTGCCATGTCACATTGGCAGAGCCCGAGATGCCAGAACAGTAGAACCCCCCATAGTTTTACAAACTAAACCTCTCAATGAATTCATCTAGGGGTGCAATGATCATATTGACACCACAGGTGCATCAGAATTTTATACCATTGGGCAGTGAAGAAAAAATAATTACATTTTTGCCACCAAAATTGTTAGCCCCAAATTTTAAATTTTCATACTGAGAAATGGGTAAAAATGGCAACAAAATTGTCCCACAATTTGTGCTGAATATAGAAATACACCATATGTGGCTGTGCAGTACTGCTTAGCCATACGTAGAGACTCAGGAGGGACAGTGCTTTTTGCCTTCTGGAGCACAGATTTTTCTACAATAGTTTGCAGACTCCATATACAGAGTCCCTAAGTGCTAGAAAAACAGAATTCCCACTCATTTTGGAAATTATACCCCTTTGGGAATTTATCTACAGGTGTGTTGATGGTTTTGACTCCATGGGTATTTTCCAGAAACAAGCAGCAGCGGATGTTGCTCAGTGAAAACTGCGAACTGCTATTGTAGCGACCAGTACGCTGTAGTGACTAGGATGTAGTAGTGACCAATACATGATGCCCAGCTCATGCTTCTGGAGACACAAACCCATAAATGTGGCATTTCTGTAATAAGAGCCCGCCTGATATGTAGGTGCTGTATGAGATTTAGACACACGAGCTCCAGAAGGGAGGGGGCATTTGGATTTGGGAGTGCAGAATTTACTGAATTTCTTTTATGGGCAAGCAGCCATTTTGCTTTTCCAGAGCCTTTGTGCTACCAATAATGTGGAAGCCCCCTTTATTTCCATAAACATATGATGGACCTGAGTGGGGAGCTAGAAGATCATCTTAATATATCGGCACTCCAAGATTGGCTTCCTTACCTCTTCACCAGGAAGCCACTGGTTTCCTGGCATATGCAGAATTGGTGAGTGGCAGCAAGAAAGTTCTGTCTAACTGTAAGACGTGCACTCTGGTTAAAATTATGGAACGGAGATGTGCCTTCTAAAGGCAAGCTTTGTTCCATTCCCTTTCAGGGAGAGTACATGTTCCGACTGGCGAAGGCTTTGGACAAGAAGATGGCTTTGCCTGAGCCGAAGAACTGCAGAAAGATATTTTCGGCCTACCCAAGAACAATACCATCAATACACGGAAAGGAAAGTCAGATCGGTAGAGTTAATTCAAAGGGTGACTGAGCAGAAACCTTTCTCTCCCAGAACCAACGGCAGAATAAACTAACACCAGAATAATAGGAGGTCGTATTTCAGAGTTCTTCCTTCAATGGCACACAATTTGCTCAAACTTGTGGATCTTAGTCTGTCAGAGAAGGAGTAAAGATGGAGTTCTCCTATCCTTCACGAAGATTGACATTAACTTGTCTGTCTTCTCTGAAATTATGAAACACCCTGATATCCGGACTGCAAGGGTTACTTTCTTTTGGACTAGTCTCTCCAGTCCCAGAGGTAGAAAGAAATGGGTCATTGCTCTCTGCATTTCCTAGTAAAAAAAAAAGTAGCGTTTACAGAATCCTCAAACTTAAAGCCTCTGAACAAATTCATTGTGAAGAACATGGGGGATTTACTGGCAGCTTTCTACAGTCCTTAAGCATGTGTAGCTGTAACAGGACACCTAGCTCAGTGGGTGGTCCAGCTTTCTCATTCAGTCGGATGGGAATTTCATAAAGTGATTTAAGGAGAATATGGAATTATTGTATGTCCTTATCGTACATCCTATCTGTACACCTGTTACATTTTTGAGATCTCTTGAATGGGCTGAACACCTTACAGGGTGTACAAGTGAGGGGGATAGTGTGTCCTTAAGGAGATTAAATATATAATTTAACGTATGGCTGCTGTTTTATCCCAATCCACATGGCGGTATTCTCGGCTTTAAATTTCCTCACTAGCGGGGCTAGTTTCTGTCTCGATATAAGCTTGGTCCGGGCTGGCAGTGCTCTTGTTTCACTGGTGCAATGAAAGGGGCCTCTCAGCCTTTCAAGGTTGTGAGTGAGTGTAGTGCCATGTCAGTGACTGTGTGGGCCACGTCCCCTCCCTGGGCCTGTGTGGGGGTGTCTGTAAAACTGCCAAGCCAACCTTGGGTGTCACCATGGGGTGCGGAATGTCACGGTGCAAGTGAAGAGACTGTACCCACATGATCCCTTTGATGTAATAGTGATGTCAGGAGAGGTGTGGATTCATCACATACATCATTTACAGAAGGTTCAGGATGTCTATAAAGTCTACAGTTCCCCTGATAGGGCAAAACTTTGTCAACGCAACCAGCCATTTACAGGATGCCTATTATGTCCACATGCATCCAGTCTACCGAAAATTTCTAAGACTTGCTGTCACCCAGAGAAAACAAATACTGCATTTCCAGTTCAATATTCTGCTGTTTGGAATATCGTCAGCACCTAAAATGTTTACAATGGTCATAGCGGACGTCGTAGCTTTCATCAGGAATGAAAACATCCTTAAATCGATGATTTTCTAGTCATTGCTTTATTTGTACCACTGCTCACGGAACATCTGCAGAAGACAATTAAAATTTTTACCTCCCATGGATGGCTAGCAAACTATCAGAAGTGAGCCTTAGTCCCTTCCACCACAATAATCTTATCCTACTGGACTCCCAGAGGCAATCCTTCTTACCAAAGGAGAAATAAATTCATCTAGGATCCAAAGTAACCTTCCTGCAGAGCCAGAAAACAGTGTCTGTAAGATTTGCAATGTTAGTCTTAGGATCCATGACATCATGCATTCAAGCAGTAACTGGCCCAGACCCATACCAGAATTCTCCCAACTTGCATTCTTTCAAGTTGGGACAGATCCCCAGGCACCCAAACCTTCCCGTTTATGTATTCTGATATAGTAAAGTCTTCTCTAACCTAGTGTCTCAATCCAGGGAACCTAAGGAGAGGAGTTCCCTGGATCTAGAATCCTATCCACAATAACCGTGAATGCCAGCAGAAGAGGATGGGGAGTTATAATTTCCCACACTTCCTTCTAGACACTCTGAACAAGGAAAATCTGCCAGTGGTCATCCAATTTCAGAGAGGAACTGAAGGCAGTTGAAGAGGCACTCAGATCGGCAACATATGTAATTAAGGGTTCCCACGTATGGGTTTACTCAGATAATATGACCGCGGTTGCCTACCTCAGTCATTGGGGAGGCACGAAGTCCTAAAAGCAGTCTCAAAAAGAATCTTTTGGCACAAGAACATTTTCTCCCTATCTGCTCTCCACATAAGAGGCTCCTCCAACATCCAGGCCAACTTTCTAAGCAGAAGAGATATGCTTCCAGGTGAATGAATCTGAAATATAGAGGTTTTCTAGATGATAATCATAAGATAGGGTTATCCAGAGACAGACCTGTTTTGAAAGTAATCAAAATTCAAAAGTAGCACTGGAGTCCTGTGTTCCAACCCCACCAAGGACAGAGTGTGCAAAGAGTTTATATGTTTTAACAATGTATGCAGGGGTTTCCTCCCAGTACTTATTTTTCTACACCCACTCCAAAGACATAGATATTAAATTTTGATTGTGTTTCAATAGTGACAGTAGCAGTAAGGTCTGTGAATGTCTGTAAAGCGAATGTTAATTTATTGGCACTATATAGCTGATAAAAAATTTGAAATTGATGCTCAGCCACACTCAGGTGGCACAAATATCAGTTTCGTTGATTAATATTGTCAGAAAAATGTAAGAATAGTAACACTGGTAGTTGACTCAATGGCAGTGGAGGACTGCCAGTCTCGATGGCCTACTGCGAGAGGCAACACACATGAAGGAGACTCAACCAGGAGTTACACATTTCCAAAATTGTATTGACCGACAGCAACAGTGACATCAATTTCACTACAGTAAAAATAGTATATTAGGGACTGACAAATCTTCCACTACAGCCAACCCAGTAGATGTACAGCTAACCACTCATGCACACATTTGCAAAAATTAGTTGTAGGCAACAACAAAGTAACAGCTAACCCAGCAAATAGACACCCAACCAAGAGTGTACATAGTTCCAAAAATTAGTGCCAGACAGCAGACACCAAAAAAGTGGCATCAATTTCACCACCTACCCCATTTAGACCTGGAACACTGAGCCTAATTCCCCCTTCCACCACGACCTCGCTTTTTCACTGTCACGTTGCTCATAGTGTGCTATGAGCACAGTATTAGAAACTAAAAACTAGATTTATTTTAGTCTGCACCCCCTCTGCACAGCTGAATTTCACAGGCACTAAATGAGACGGTGAAATATGATGTGCTGAATCGAGTTAGTCACAGTAAAACAAAATTTTTATGTGTGGATGAGACCTGTATGACAAAAAATGTAAAAATGAGATCTCTACTGTATGACTTTAGTAACAATTTTTTTTTTTTGGCCCTGTCGATAAGGCCTGTTACACATTAAGTGGATGCTCAAAACTATTTAAAAGTGAAATGTCTCCTGCTGTGTGACGTTAGTAACAAGAATTTTTGTTGGGCCTGTCGATAAGGCCTGTTACACATTTGAGTGGATGTTCAAAACTATTTAAGGCCGGTTTCAGATGTCCTGATATTTGCGGTACCGGAGATATCGGTGTCCTACGTGCGGCACACGTCTGGCATCCGTATGCTGCATGAGGACCACACGGACGGCCGCCGGGGAAGAAGCAGCTGTTCCCCGGCGGTTGGTGCTGAAGCCGGCTGTCATTCTCCCCTGCCTGCCAGCAGAGGAGAAAGATGAGCGATACATTAAAGTCTGAATGACAGCAGCTGTCGGATGATGGGGTGTTATGTTTCGGTAGCTGAGGAGTGCAAGTAAAAAAGGCAATACACCAGAGCAGTTGGAATCTATGAGATTGCAGTACCCTGACTAACCACCGCAACTAGAGGCAGCCGTGGAGCGTTCCTACGTTGGTCCTAGACGCCTCGTCACAGCCTGAGAAACTAACTACACCTAAAGATAGAAATAGGAAAGCTATCTGCCCCGGAGCAGAACCCCAAAGATAATAGAAAGCCCCCAAACATGTAATGGCGGTTAGACAAGAGGAAATACTGACACAGAAAGAAAATAGTATGAGCAAACGCTGGGGCCCAAACTATCTAAATAGAAAAGGATAGGAAGGGTACTTACTGCAATCCCAGAAAACCCTGAAAAGCACCAACTCTACTAATTTCAAAATCACCTGAGATCACACGACCTCTACCACCTAAATTAGTTCTCTGGTGTAACAAAATCAAAACAGCAGCCACTGAAAAAACTGGAAAAAGCAAAAGTACAAAACTCAGTGGCTGTACCAAACTGAGAGGGCAAAAGCCCCCGGAGGTGACCCTGAAGGCCCCCACAGAAGTGCAGGACAAAATGCACAAATATAGCACAAACACAAAAGAAGAAAATGTCTTATCTGATAGCAGGAGATGCAGACACGACACAGCAGGCTACAAGGGAAACTGGAAAGAAGGATTCAGACCAGAACAATTGATCACCGGCAACCCTGATGGGAAAATGACTCCCTTATATAAGACCAGTCAGTAACACCTGATTCCCAGTCCTCACAATCTTCACTAGTACCGCTTGTAACCACCAGAGGGAGCCTCTGCTCAGAACTCATCTCAAACCCATTCACAAACAATGGGGGTAACAGACCCAAAAGCCCCTACCCGCTGTCGTTCAGACTTTAAAATACCGCTCATCATTCTCTGCTTGCAGGCAGGGGACAATGACAGCCGGCTTCAGCACCAGACGCCGGGGGACAGCAGCTTATAGTAGCGCTACTTCCCCAGCAACAGTCCGTGCACATGGAGGACAGTGTGCACTGTTCTCCGTGTGCACGTGCGCGGCACGTTTTGCGTGCAGTGTGTCCATGTGAAAATAGACATGTCTACGTGTTTTGCACACGGACACACGGTCCATCAAAACACTGACATGTACATAGACCAATTCAATGTCCCCTGCTGTATGACGTTAGTAACAGAAAAATTTTGGGGGGCATGAATAGGAACATACAACAGGACCAGTATATGGGAAGTACAGGATCCAGACTACAACTATTACTCATCTTCCCAACAACAATTACCAGGGAGCGTTTGGTGTTTGTCAGAAGATAGCTTGAGACAGTCATCTGTTACACCTACAGTCCCTGACAGAAGTTATGTCGCTTATCCATGTTATGTAAATCAAAGCTTATAACAACGTTAAATTCATCCATTGGTTTTATAAATTACGCTTTTAAAAGCTACAGTAAAGATGTATATCTTTGTACCGTGTTAGCCAGTAGATAGAAAAATATTTAGAGTTGAGAGTCCTCAGTGGTTGATACCTTTTAATGGCTAACTGAAAAGATGGTAACAAATTGCAAGCTTTCAAGACTACTCAGGTCTCTTCATCAGGCTATTCTGCTTCACGTCACCTGTCTTACCTATTGCATTATTTCTGTGCTGTGTTGTGTATAAATGTGATTCTTCAGATTTTGTATTAGTCTAGCCTGATGAAGAGACCTGAGTAGTCTCGAAAGCTTGCAATTTGATACCATCTTTTCAGTTAGCCGTTAAAAGGTATCAACCACTGAGGACTCTCAACTCTAAATATTTTTCTTTTAAAAGCTGAAACCCTCCCAAATTTGGTTTAGGTTAAGTAAATAAATTGGCATCAATGCTGAAATATTGATCATTTAATGAACATAGAATGGTCAGATTTTGGCAAGACAAAAGTTTTGTCGCCCACAGAAAGTAATGTGATATTCAAACAAATAATTATCTTAAAATACAAATATATGTTGCATAACATTGGTGAATTAAGTTGTGGTGCTAATAGTCATATTTAATATTTTGTGTGACTTCCATGAGCTTGAAGGACTGCATCCATGCGATTCAACAATGATTCATACAATTTATTAAAATGAAGTCATCAGGAATAGCAAAGAATGCAGTCTTACATGCCTCCCAGAGTTCATCTAGATTCCTTGGTTTTGTCTTCCAAGCTTCCTCTTTCATCCTACCCCAAACATGCTCAACGATGTTCATGTCTGGTGACTGGGCTGGCCAGTCATTGAGCACCTTGATCTTTTTTGCCTGGAGGAACTTTGTTCTAGAGATGGATGTATATGATGGAGCATCATCCTGCTGCAAAATTTGACCCCTTTTATGATTTGAAATATAAGAGGTAGCTAATACTTCATGATATTTTAGGCTATTGATATTGTCTTCCACCTTGCAAATGTTTTGCACACCCCATACTGAATTTAACTCCAGACCATGATCTTTCCACCACCAAATGTAACTGTTTTCTGGGTGTATTTTGGATCCATAAGGGCTCCAGTAGGTCTCCTGCAGTATTTGCGGCGGCTGTTGTGTAATTCTACTGAAGATTCATCAGAGAAATCCACCTTTTGCCACTTTTCCAGCGTCCATCTGTTTAGCAGGCTGTGGGACTTTGCAAATGCCACATGGTTTTTTTATTTGCCTTTTGTTTAGTGCTGGCTTCTGTGCACTGAATCGACCATGGAGGCCATTTCAAGACAGAATCCTACAAACTGTTCTACACCGTGTTCCAAATTATTATGCATATTGGTTTAAGTGTCATAGCGTTTTTTTTTTGTAAATGAAATCCATTGATGGTATTGTGTCTCAGTGTTCTTTGGATCACTGAAATCAATCTCAGATACCTGTGATAATTAGTTTGCCATGTGAGTCCAATAAAAGGAAAACTGGATGTTCCACACTATTAAGCAGGCCTGAGTTTTCAAGTAACATGGGAAAGAAAAAGGATCTCTCTGCTGCTGAAAAGCATCAAATAGTGCAATGCCTTGGTCAGGGGATGAAAATATTAAATATTTCCTGAAAACTTAAGCGTGATTATCGTACTATTAAGAGACTTGTTGCTGATTCTGAGCACAGACGTGTTCGTGCTGATAAAGGCAGAATGAGGAAGGTTTCTGCCAGGCAACTTCATAGGATTAAGAGAGCAGCTGCTAAAAAGCCACTACAAACCAGCAACAGCTATTTGAAGCTGCTGGTGCCTCTGGAGTCCCTCGAACCTCAAGGTGTAGGATCCTTCAAAGGCTTGCTGTGGTGCATAAACCTACTATTCGGCCACCCCTAAGCAGTGCTCACAAGCAGAAACGGTTGCAGTGGGCCCATACATACATGAAGACTAATTTTCAAACAGTCTTGTTTACTGATGAGTGTCGAGCAACCCTGGATGGTCCAGATGGATGGTTGGTGGACGGCCACCATGTGCCAACAAGGCTGCGATGTCAGCAAGTAGGTGGAGTCATGTTTTGGGCCGGAATCATGGGGAAACAGCTGGTAGGGCCCTTTAAGGTTCCTGAAGGTGTGAAAATGATCTCTGCAAAGTATATAGAGTTTCTGACTGACAACTTTCTTCCATGATATAAAAGGCAGAAACGTGCCTTCAGGAGCAAAATCATCTTCATGCATGACAATGCACCATCTCATGCTGCAAAGAATACCTCTGAGTCATTGGCTGCTATGGGCATAAAAGGAGATAAACTCACGGTGTGGCCACCATCTTCCCCTGACCTCAACCCTATAGAGAACCTTTGGAGTATCATCAAGCAAAAGATCTATGAGGGTGGGAGGTAGCTCACATCAAAACCGCAGCTCTGGGAGGCTATTCTGAATTCATGCTAAGAAATACAAGCAGAAACTCCAAAAACTCACAAGTTCAATAGATGCAAGAATTGTGAAGGTGATATCAAATAAGGGTTCCTATATTAACATGTAACTTGGCCTGTTAGGATGTTTTGGAGTTAAGTAGCTTTTCTGTTCAGTGAATGTGACCTCCTAATGCTGCAAATTCCACAAATGAGCATTTTCAGTTCTTTAAAACATATCAAATGTTCAGAAATTCTACTGTGCCTAATAATTTGGAACAGTGCATTTTGAGTTTTTATTCATTTTGGAGATTATACTATTATCATTGGGCGGTTTCTTCAATAAAACTTGATGTATATTCTAACGGGTGATGACTTTTATTAGACTGACTGTCATTTGCACCAACCACTTAGGAAAATCAGAGAAAAATATCATTTGCATAATAATTTGGAACATGGTGTAGTTGACACAGGGACTTGAGGTGACCAGGCCTGTTGGAGCTCTGCTGCAGTGGAAGAGGGGCTTGCTTTGGATTTTCTAACAAACGTTCCTCCTGAGCAGTTGTCTTGCGGGGTCTGCCGGACCTAGGCTTGTCAAACCCATCTCCAGTCTCTTCAAATCTTTTTGTAATTCTTTGTACTTGACGCTGAGACACACCAAAGGTGCCAGCCACCTCTGCAGTGGATCTGGTCTTCAGCCTCTTGATAATCAAGGATTTGGTTGCAGGGTGGATTTTTGGCATGTTGTCAGAGCTCAAGTTGCAGTTCAAGTGAAGGTCTGGGGTGCTGGGTTTCTTTTTATACACACCCACTAATTAACCGATCATTTACTGAGCACTGGTGAGGATGTAAACTAGGATTGGGTGCACTATATGACCAGGTGACAAAACATTTGTCTTGCCAAAACCTGACCATTCTGTGTTCATTAAATGATCAATATTTCAGCATTGATGCCAATTTATTTTCTTAACCTAAACCAAATTTGGGAGGGTTTCAGCTTTCAAAAGAGAAATTTATAAAACCAATGGATGAATTTAACGTCAGGTTATAAGCTTTGATTTACATAACATGGATAAGCGACATAACTTCTGTCAGGGACTGTATGTATAGAAGATGCCCTTGAGAAAATTGGATGTCAAAGAAGCACATAAACTAGAATATAGGCTCAAAACCATTTCAAACTCAGATCTTGCCTGATGTATCACATTTGTAAAAAAAAATAAATAAATAGAATTTCAATGGCACTAAATTAAAAGGTTGGGTATAGCAGACTGTATCACATTTATCAATGGAAAAAAATATTTTTTTAATGCGCATTAGGTCTGCAGACAGGTTCATATCACCACCACAACATAAGTGTGATATGGCGGGCTGTATCACATTCAGCAACAGAAACAATTCTTTTTTTAATGTGCCTTAGGTCTGCAGACATTTTCATATCACCACAGAAATAAATTACAAGATGGGATACAGAAGGCTTTTTCACATTTAGCTATTGAAAACATTATTTAATATGCAATAGTTGTGCATGGAGCTCAATAGAAGCAGTACACAACTCACGTGTAGGACATGTGCCCTTCCGCCTTTGTCTGAGAATCTCAGAAATGCCCCCCCCCCAAAAAAAAAAATTAAGGTAAATTTTTACAGCCACACTGAACACTAGCTACTAGAGTTGAGCGATACTTTCTGATATCAATAAGTATCGGATCGGAATGGGTATCGCCGATACCCAAAAAGTATCGGCGATACCCGATACCGATACCGGAAATCCAATGTAAGTCTATGGGAACAAAATATCGGAATTAAAAAAAAAAAACCATTCTTGCCTTGTAGGTTAATTGTACATGAAGGAAAACAACAAAGAGTAATGTAGAATGTATTGGGGGAGGTTGAGGAGACATTAAAGGCATAGATGTTTAACCCAATCAAATGAAATAGCACTAATCCTTTTTTTTAAAAGACGTTTGGATTGACGAAGAAATTGACAATGTTGTTAACCTTTTTTCTATTTTGGCAAATATGTATGTTTCACAACTTCCATGCTCTTCACCTTTTTAACTTCTGCCACACTTTCTCCTTCATAATCTTCAGCAGCATCATCTTTTTCATAAAATTATTCTTCATCTTCACCTTATTTATCTTCTTCTTAAACTTCTTGCTATTGATCATTTTGTTAACATTACTCATATTCTTCTTATTAAACTATTATTCTTCATATTATACTTCTTCATCTTCTTCCTATTCATCTTCTTCATCATATTCTTATTTGTGACAGAGATTCCTGTACTTGTAATCTGTAAAAGTATGAATTTTTCATCCTTCCGTTCTTGCTGTCACCAAAGATTTAAATTACAACAGTGTTTGTCCGCGTTCAGTTTAGCCTGCAGCAGCAGCAGGCCTTTTCCAGGGGCACCACGAGGAGGAACGGACTCACCCCCATAAACTGCTTAGTCTTCTGCTTATAATTTAGAGCATATATTTAGCTCTTAATTTTGGTCTTATACTTCATGTTCTTCTGCTTTTTGATCTTCTGCTTATTGTTCTTCTGTCTCTTGTTCTGTATCTTGTAGTTTGTCTTTACCTTCTTTTGTCCTGTTGGTGATCTTCTTCTGGGTAATCTTTTATTTGTTCTTTGTGATGGTGTTCAGGCTGGTTGGCTTGATGCTCGTCGTCCTTGTGGTCGTCGTCTTCTTCGGGGTGGTCATCAGGGTCGTCGTCTTCATTGTTGGAGATCCATAGTGATTACCCAAAAAAACATTTAAAAAATCTTCAATTTGGAAATGTAGCTGAAGGTACAAGAAGGCTGACTAACTTCCGGGAACCAGCTGATGTTACTGGAACCCGGACGGGTATCAGATGGTACAAGAGACAATGGAAGTAACGAGGACCAGCTTACTGTGCTGCAACCCGGAGGGGCAGCAGAAGGAAAAGAGCCAATGGCACAACCGAGGACCAGCTGACGTTACTGGGACACGGTTACTAAGCAGGAGGTACCTGTGCTCCAAAGCACTACCAAGGACCAGCAGACGTTGCTGGAACTCGGATACCGAGATGGAGGCACCTAGGCCAAAGGCACTGCGGAGAACCAGCTGACGGTACTGGAACCCGGACGGGTAGCAGAAGGTACAAGAGCCAATGGAAGTAACGAGCACCAGCTGACTGTACTGGAACCCGGAGGGGCAGCAGAAGGAAAAGAGCCAATGGCAGAACCGAGGACCAGCTGACGTTACTGGGACATGGTTACTAAGCAGGAGGTACCTGTGCTCCAAAGCACTACCAAGGACCAGCAGACGTTGCTAGAACTCTGATACAGAGATGGAGGCACCTAGGCCAAAGGCACTGCGGAGAACCAGCTGACGGTACTGGAACCCGGACGGGTAGCAGAAGGTACCCATGGAAATTTAAGTTGACAGGCCGCGAGCCGGCCGCAGTTACCGAATCCCACAGTCCTACAGTGGGTGATTGTCCTATTGTCACAACGGAAACAGCCTTTATTTACATATCCCACAGCACACATTGGAAGCACCTAAACTGCAGGCACCATACAGTCGGCTAACCCGACCGCAACACGACAGGACAACTTATTGGAGGCTAAGTGACGTTTACACTGACAGGAAACAGCTGGCGTGCTGTAACCAGTCTGGGCAGGAGTGAGTACCCGTGCCAATTACACTTCCAAGCAACAACTGGCGGTGTTGGAGCCCAGGGATGAGAGGAGAACAGAGTGGAGGCAGCAGGACTTTTTGCCATTCACACAGCAGGGGAACAGCTGACATTACTGAACCCCAGTAACACAGGAGCAAGTGTTGTCTGTGCTAACAGCACTTCCGAGCAACAACTGGCGGTGTTGGAGCCCAGGGATAAGAGGAGAACAGGGTGGAGGCAGCAGACTTTTTGCCGTTCACACAGCAGGGGAACAGCTGACATTACTGAACCCAGTAACACAGGAGCAAGTGTTGTCTGTGCTAACAGCACTTCCGAGCAACAACTGGCGGTGTTGGAGCCCAGGGATGAGAGGAGAACAGAGTGGAGGCAGCAGGACTTTTTGCCGTTCACACAGCAGGGGAACAGCTGACATTACTGAACCCCAGTAACACAGGAGCAAGTGTTGACTGTGCTAACAGCACTTCCGAGCAACAACAGGCGGTGTTGGAGCCCAGGGTCAAGGAGGATGTTTAAATACTAGATCAAGTATTTTCCTTGTTACGTGTCAATTAAAAATGTCTATACTCCAAACAAGCGAAATATAACCTTTAGTACCATAAGATGATGATTTTACTTTAAAAAATCAATATAAATTAAGAATTGACAAACATAAACGCATACATTAACATGTTGAAAAGCAATGCAAACCACAAAAAAAATTGTTTAAGTAATCTGATATACGGTTTTAAATAAAAGCATACAAGTACATATCAGAATCCATTAATGATGGATAAGTAACATTATGTACACCATTTTTATTGTATAGACAATGAATGTCTGACTTCAAAACATAATCAGCATTACAAGTTATCTGTGACATTCATAAAACTTTACATTTGCAGAATAATATCAGTAAACAGTTTATAAAATATATAAAATTTCCATCATGTAATACTGATAATATGTGCCAATCATTTATATTAACAAACATAACCTTTAAATAGTGCATAGTGAAAATAGCTATTTATGCCTGACTGTGGACTTGCAAGCATGACAACGGATAGATAAGGTATATATAGATGAGACTGCATAGCCACAGATGGTGAATGGCGATGTAATACTGTACCTCAATAAAATGTGCGTCACTACTACATCCTTTTTTTTTATATAGCTTTATAAACAGGGTACGTGCATGTATGCTTGCGCCTTTGTTTGGACGCACAGACTGGCTTCCTGCTGTGACGCGTTGGGTATCGGAGCATCTGTGCATCTTATGACGCAGACTAACATTCACGTTGCGCATCGTTCATCATCGCAAGCGTACCGACAACACAAAGGCGTTGTCATGACTGCTTTACTCAGTAAACATGCACCTATGATGAAACATACACGCATGTGCCCTATTACATAAGAAGCTACAAGAAAAACGCGTGTGAAGTGTGACACAGCTGTTTTGTTAAGGTACAGTATTATATCGACATTGTACAGGTGTCGCTATTCAGTCTGATAACTAGATATCATTCACCTTTTCTATCAGTTGTCGTTGTTTCAGTACCACTTGCAGGTATATATTTTGCTATTGTGACTATGCACTATTGACTTAACAAGGTAATGCATGATTTTTGTTAACGATTATCATGTTTACATGATGGACCTTTATGATATGGGCTGTTAACTTTCTAATTAAATATGTATTTTTAAAAATGACACAAATATAAGTAATGTTGAAGAGGACTATTCCTACATCCATTGTTTGCACAATATTACAGGTGTACATCACGTCCCTTAATCAACAATGGATTATTATATTTACTTGTATGCTTTTATTTAAAAGCCAAGAACACTTAAGTCTAACCTTCGCACTGCAGCTGTTGTCAAAGTTCAACCCACATTATGCACTTCCAACATTGCAGCATTTGAGTCATGATGTGAGTTGGATTTGTCTAAGCTATGGAGTGACAAGGTTGACCATCAGTATCCTATAGCATAAGTAGGCTTTTGTGTTAGCATTTGTGTTCGACATGTGCATATCTGCAATAATATGTCACAATTATTTTGTTACAGATTTGTGACAAAGACTAATCATTTTATGGTTTTGAAGCTGACGTTTCACTTGTTTACAGCTTAGAAATCAGGGTGTAGCCTCATATCTATGTGTAGCACTAGCCACTTTGACATGTCATGTTTTTTTCACCCTGTGTAGGTAGCTAGCAGTAATTTTTGCCGGACACACAGCTGGGGAACAGCAGGCGTTACTGAACCCCACAAACACATCAGCGATTGTTTTCATCTGTGCATCCAACACTTCTGAGCAGCAACTGGCGGTGTTGAAGCCCAGGGTCAAGGAGGGTGTAGGCAGAGGCCTAGTATGAGATGTTTGAAGTTTAATTTGTAGTTAGCAGTAATTTTTGCCAGACACACAGCAGGGGAACAGCAGGCGTTACTGAACCCCACAAACACATCAGCGATTGTTTTCATCTGTGCATCCAACACTTCTGAGCAGCAATTGGCGGTGTTGAAGCCCAGGGTCAAGGAGGGTTTTTTGTAAATAAAATATTGAGTTATTGCCTTGTTACGTGGCCATTGCAAATGTATGTACTTCAAACAAGAATAAATGAAGTTTTACTAGGACAATAAAATGATGAATTTCAATTCCAATAATAAAAATAAACACCCTGCAAATATAAACGCATATAAGCACATGGCAACAAGAAATGGAACAACACACCACCCAAAAATTATTTTACAAAATATATGATATAGGAAAGATGTGTATCTTCGTACCGTGTTAGCCAGTAGATTGAAAAATATTTAGAGTTGAGAGTCCTCAGTGGTTGATACCTTTTAATGGCTAACTGAAAAGATGGTAACAAATTGCAAGCTTTCGAGACTACTCAGGTCTCTTCTTCAGGCAAAGACTAATACAAAATCTGAAGAATCACATATTTATATACACAAAAGGACACAGGAATAATGCAATAGATAAGACAAGTGACGTGAAGCAGAACTGTCATTATGGCAGAGGGATGAACATAAATATTGGAACAGTTCATAGATAAGGAGGGAAAGTTTTATTGCCCTCTGATTGGGGTCTGGTATTGTGTTTTGATGACCCTAGAAGGTCAGAGAAGCAGATTCCTTAATTGATATAGAAAGACATAAATCCATGTGACACGTTCATTCCAACACTAAGAGTGTCAAAGGTCATCATGAGCTTATATTCCCAAACCTTTCTATCTTTCTCAGATTTGAAGTTAGATTTTAATATAAGTAATTCCATATCCATCATGCTATGACCGGGCATACAAAAGTGTTTTGCCACAGGTAAATCCATTCTTTTTTCTCTTATTTCTAAATGGGACAGTTTCCATCCAAAACACATAAAAAACTCTATTGTCTACAGCCAAGCCATCAGATGCAACCGTATATGTTCCAACCCCATGGATAGAGATGAACACCTTATTCGCCTCAGAAAGACCTTTTTTTGAACCAGGGCTACCATCCAAGAACAATTGAAAACCAAATTACAAGAGCCACCAGAATATCAAGGAATCACCTGCTACATTACAAAGCTAAAGAAGAAAATAACCGGGTGCCTCTAGTGGTCACCTACAATCCAAATCTGGAGATGCTAAGGGGAGCCGCACGGAAACTACAACCTTTACTACAAAAAGATGCCCGATTACAATCCATATTTCCAGACCCCCCACTACTATGTTTTAGGCAGCCCCCAAATCTAAGAAGCATCATTGTCAGAAGCTCCCTGTCCTCCCCAACAGCTGCAGGAACCTTTCCTTGCAGAAGAAATGTAAAACATGTCCATTTATAATGACCACAGACAAGATAAAGATCCTCAACTCACATCAGGACTACAAGATACCAGGTACTTTCAGCTGCATTACTTCTAATGTGGTGTACCTCATTATATGTACTAAATGTCCAACTGGGGGTCTGTATGTGGAGGAGACCGGGCAAAAACTGAGAACAAGGATGAATTCTCATCGCCACACAATAAGAGAAAAAAAAATGGATTTACCTGTGGCAAAACACTTTTGTATGCCCGGTCATAGCATGATGGATATGGAATTACTTATATTAAAATCTAACTTCAAATCTGAGAAAGATAGAAAGGTTTGGGAATATAAGCTCATGATGACCTTTGACACTCTTAGTGTTGGAATGAACGTGTCACATGGATTTATGTCTTTCTATATCAATTAAGGAATGTGCTTCTCTGACCTTCTAGGGTCATCAAAACACAATACCAGACCCCAATCAGAGGGCAATAAAACTTTCCCTCCTTATCTATGAACTGTTCCAATATTTATGTTCATCCCTCTGCCATAATGACAGTTCTGCTTCACGTCACTTGTCTTATCTATTGCATTATTCCTGTGTCCTTTTGTGTATATAAATATGTGATTCTTCAGATTTTGTATTAGTCTTTGCCTGAAGAAGAGACCTGAGTAGTCTCGAAAGCTTGCAATTTGTTACCATCTTTTCAGTTAGCCATTAAAAGGTATCAACCACTGAGAAATCTCAAGTCTAAATATTTTACAAAATATAGTGTTGTAAATTTAAGAATAAAAGTCCATTTTTGTATTTAGGAATAATGCGTAAGGAACGCTTTGTTAATCCATAACATAGTGAAGACAATGGATTTTGTCATGGTCACTCATCATCATCATTGCAATTTATATGTGACAGTCACACACATTTCAATTATTTAAGTTAAGAAAATTGTTACTTTGGACAGCATGTATGACATGTCCAGCATGGACTCATCAATGTGATGACGCAATAATGTACGATAAAAAATAACCATTTAAAAAAGCATTATGCATTGTCACAATTTAAGTGTGTGCCTGCAAGTGTAGGTGAAACAAAGGCTACGGATAGCAAAGGTATATTCTATGTCTATCAGACAGTGGACAGCCTCTGATGGGTAATGGCAATGTTATACTGTACGTCAATAAAGTCTGCGGCTGCAATCATGCATTTTTGGCTTGTACAGTGTTGAAGAGGGTAAAAGCATGTCTGGTTGCGCAAGGCTTTATCCGTCAACACTACCTTCCTACTGTCACGCGTAGGGTAGGGTAGCGTGTGTCTATTATATGACTCTCTATAAAATGTGACCTTACGCAGCGTTATTCTGCCCTAGGGACGCCAAAAATTCGACAGCAGTAATCATTTACTGTATAATACTCCACCTATGAGCAACAAAAAAAGCACGTTCCCTCTTTAACAATCTACAAGACAAACAAGCATGATGGTTGACGCTGCCTTTATTGAGGTACAGTATTAGATCGACATTGTCCATGAGTAACTATGCACTGTGATACCTATATACCATTATTAATTTATATCTGTTGTGGTTGTTTCACCAGCACTTGCAGGTATAACTACCTATTGTCAGTATGCATGATGCAATTTCTAGATGTAATAATTTATTATTGCACATTATTACCAGGTTTAGATGCTGGCCATTTCATATATGGTGTGTGAAGTTACAGTTGGCATCAGTCTGTGTATTTTATTATGTCTGTCATAAATATAACTCGTGAGGATGATGATGATGAGGATTTTATGATTCGTACATCCATTGACTGCATTATCTTACAGGTACAGATAAAGTTCCTTAAAAGCATTAATTGATAAGTATGAAATGTACTTTTATGCATTAATTTCAAAAAGTGAACACTATGTTTTCGTTTTTGTTACCATTTAGAATAGACATGTGCAGATATGCGCTGTGATGACAAATTATTATTTGTTCATATCTCTTATAAAAATGTATCATTCTAGGCCTGGAAAACTTCAAAGTTTCCTGTTTTAAGCATAACAATCAGGGTGACAGCTCTTCCCTATTTGGAGCATGTTCGACATGGGTTTTTCTGTGCATGTGTAGGGAACAGGAGACTTCTTGCCGGACACACAACAGGGAACAGCTGGAGTTACTGAACCCCACTAACACTATAGCTTGTGTATTGGTCTGTGGACACGACACTTCTGAGCAGCAACTGGCAGTGTTGTAGCCCAGGGAGTAGAGTTCAGGTGGTAGAAAGATGAACATAACAGGAGACATGGATAACGTTGCCAACCAGTTATTTAATCTGAAACCGGACAGGCAAATTCAGGCGAGATCCATGCCTTGTTCATTTTCAGAAAAGTAAGCCGGTCTACATTATCGGAGGATAGTCGCATGCGACGGTCTGTTAGTACACCACCTGCAGCACTAAAGACGCGCTCCGATAATACACTGGCAGCAGGGCAAGCCAGCACCTCCAATGCATACTGGCTAAGCTCTGGCCATGTATCCAGCTTAGAGACCCAAAACTTGAATGGGGAAGAGCCATCTGGGAGTACACTGAGAGGGAAAGACATGTAGTCTGTCACCATCTTACGGAAACGTTGCCTCCTGCTGACTGGAGCCGTCTCGGATGGTGTAGACATTTGTGGCGCTGCCACAAAACTTCGCCACATTTGGAACATACTGGTCTTGCCCTGTGCAGAGGCGCTGCTTGTGCTCCCTCTTGTTGCAGAGCTGTCTCCACTGCCTCGACGCACAGAGCTGCTTTGTAAAGCAGTAGCACAGCAGTGCTCTCGGCTGGAATGGAGAACATTATGGATTGCACCAGTGTGTCTTGGTACTCCCGCATTTTACGCTCCCGGTTCAACGGTGTGATGAGGCTTTGTAAGTTGTCCCGGTAGCGAGGGTCTAGGAGGGTGTACACCCAATAATCAGACGTGGTGAGAATGTGGGCGATGCGGCGGTCGTTTCTCAGGCACTGCAGCATGAAATCAACCATGTGCTGCAGACTCCCAACTGGCCAAGAAACGCTGTCCCCTACAAAAGGCGTCATCTCTGCCTGCTCTGCATCACCCCACCCTCGCTCTACATACTGACTAGAGCGTTGTGTACCTCCCTCTGCAGCGATGTCTTCCTCCTCCATTGACTCCTCCTCATCCTCCTCACAAAGTGAGCCCTGCCCAGCCCTTTGTGAGGAACCACGTTGCGCTGACTGTCCAGAAGGTGATGGAATTTGTGACTCCTCATCCTCCACCTCTTCCAAAACCTCATCCCTTAGTGCTTGCAGTGTTTTTTGAAGCAGGCAGATAAGGGGGACAGTCAGGCTGACTAGTGCATCATCTGCACTCGCCATCCGCGTTGACTCATCAAACGCACGCAAAACGTGGCAGATGTCCTTCATAGAGGCCCACTCAGTAGTGGTGAAGTGTGAACGGCGCAAATTGCGAGTTGATTGCGCCTGATGCAGCTGATACTCCATTACTGCTGGCTGCTGCTCACACAACCGCTCCAACATATGTAACGTGGAATTCCACCTGGTGGGTACGTCACATATGATGCGATGTTCAGGAAGGCGAAATCTGCGTTGCAGAGCTGCAATGCGCGATCTGGCCATGATGGAACGTCGCAAGTGAGCGCACTCTAGGCAGAACTTGTGCAGCAGTGCATCAAGATCTGGATAGTCCCTCAAAAAACTCTGCACGACCAAGTTGAGCACATGTGCCAGACATGGTATGTGAGTGAGGTTGCCAAGGCCCAGAGCTGCCACCAGATTTCGGCCATTGTCACACACTACCAAGCCTGGCTGGAGATTCGCTGGCAAAAACCACACGTCGCTCTCCTGCTTGATGGCATTCCAGAGCTCCTGCGCTGTGTGGCTTCGATTCCCCATGGAAATTAATTTCAGGACGGCCTGTTGACGTTTGGCCACGGCTGTGCTCATATCGGTCGCAACAGGTAAGCGTTCACGGGTCCATGTGGAGGTAGACCGTGACGGCTCCTGCAGCAATGATTCTGAGGAACTGGAGTAGGAGGAGGAGTCAATGTGTATAGACTGGATTCCTGCAATCCTTGGAGTTGGCAGAACACGTACAGCGCCACTCGCAAGATCTGTACCCGGCTCCACAACATTGACCCAATGGGCAGTGAGGGAAAGGTATCGTCCCTGGCCATGGGTACTGGTCCACGCATCGGTGGTCAGGTGGACCTTGCTACTGACGGCGTTTAGTAGCGCATGTTTAATTTTTCCCTCAACATGCTTTTGCAGACCAGGGACGGCTTGCCTGCTGAAATAAAATCGGCTGGGCACATTGTATTGTGGGACTGCCAATGCCATTAAGTTACGGAAACTGTCAGTCTCCACCAGCCTGAATAACAGCATTTCAAGGGACAGGAGTTTTGCAATGCCAGCATTCAGAGCCTGTGCTCGTGGATGGTTTGCCGAGCATGGCCGTCTTTTATCCCATGCCTGTGCTACCGATGGCTGTTTTGTGGCCTGGGAGTGTGAGGATGACAGAGAACTTGCAGCTGTGGGTGGAATAACACTGGGTCTCTGGACAACAGTGACAGAGGTTCTTCCATGGCGATCCTGTGAGGAAGCCGAACCAGCTGTGTATGAGCTGGAGGAAGAGGCTCCAACACGAGGTGAAGATGTAGGTGCTGCTGTAGGTTGGCCTACATCTCCAGTGTGTCTTTGTAACTCAACCACGTGCTTTGTCCGCACATGTTTCCACATATTTGTGGTATTGAGGTTACTGACACTTTTACCTCTTTTTACTTTTTGATTACACAGCTTGCATTTGACATAGCAAATATCATCTGCAAGTGTGTCAAAAAAGGACCACGCAGTGCAAGTCCTGGGAGCGCCCGTTTTGGCTTTTGGAAGAGAACTGCTCCGAACGGGTGCCAAACTGGAGGCTACAGGCAACCGAGTCTGCAGCCTACCTCTCCCTCCTGTTTGGACCGTTGGGGCAATCTCTTCCTCAGAGCTGCTCCCACCACCTTCCTGTTCCTCACGCCATGTTGGGTCTTGGACCTCATCATCTCCACTACCCTCTTCCAACACCTGCTGCTGTTGGGTGGTCTGGCCAGCACCATGCTCAACAGAAACTGGCACCTGAGTCTCATCATCATCAGATGCGTTCTGCGGTGTGCTGACCATCGGCACTGGCTCACCCGCCTCTTCAGATTCAGAGAGACACAGCTGTTGCGCATCACTGCATACTCCCTCTTCTTCACATTCCAGAATGCTGCTTGGCTGGGCCCCTGTTTGCAAGCCAACAGATTCTGAGAACAGAAGCAGAGACTCAGCTGGCTCCAGTTCAGAACTCTCTGACTGCCTGGGCAATTTGGCAGGCGGTGAAGAGACAGATGGTTGTTCAACAGTGCTGTGGTCCTGAGAGGAGGTGGAAGCAATTGAAGTCGATGCATTGGCTGCCATCCAACCAACAACGGCTTCAATTTGTTCTTCCCGCAGCAGGGGCTACGCCGAGCTCCTACAAAAGTGCGCATAAAGGAACGCTCATGGGGAAAACTGGTGGATGCTATGTCACTGGGGGCGGCAGCAGCCACAGAATCCCCACATCCTCTCCCTGCTGAAACGCCACGACCACGTGCCTTACTCCCTGCCTTCTTCATCTTGGTAGATTGATAAAGAAAGTCAGAAAAGTTATAAGGCCTAAGTGTGGTTATTCCTCAGAGACTGCAGTGAACACTGCAGACAACTGTTCACTAGCTGTGAAAGGCCCCTTTGTGTACTTCTATAGTGTTTGCAACCAATGTATTGTATACGGATGGAAGCGCGTCACACTAATAGATTTGACTTTTTGGAAATACAATGGAGCAGCACCAATTAGAGAAAAATGTCAAGGATGAGGCAGTGACACACGCTCAGCAGACTACAACCAGCAGTGGTTGAAGAACTAACTGGAGCGTGATCTGCACTCAAAAAATGAAAACCTCACAGACTACAGTGAACACTGCAGACAACTGTTCACTAGCTGTGAAAGGCCCCTTTGTGTACTTCTATAGTGTTTGCAACCAATGTATTGTATACGGATGGAAGCGCATCACACTAATAGATTTGACTTTTTGGAAATAGAATGGAGCAGCACCAATTAGAGAAAAATGTCAAGGATGAGGCAGTGACACACGCTCAGCAGACTACAACCAGCAGCGGTTGAAGAACTAACTGGAGCGTGATCTGCACTCAAAAAATGAAAACCTCACAGACTACAGTGAACACTGCAGACAACTGTTCACTAGCTGTGAAAGGCCCTTTGTGTACTTCTATAGTGTTTGCAACCAATGTATTGTATACGGATGGAAGCACGTCACACTAATAGATTTGACTTTTTGGAAATAGAATGGAGCAGCACCAATTAGAGAAAAATGTGAAGGATGAGGCAGTGATACACCCTCAGCAGACTACAACCAGCAGTGGTTGAAGAACTAACTGAGCGTGATCTGCACTCAAAAAATGAAAACCTCACAGACTACAGTGAACACTGCACACAACTGTTCACTAGCTGTGAAAGGCTCCTTTGTGTACTTCTATAGTGTTTGCAACCAATGTATTGTATACGGATGGAAGCGCGTCACACTATAATTTCAATTGAATGGAGCAGCACCAATTACACTAAAGAAAAAAAAAAGAGTCTGTGAGTGACACGTGCAGATGCCTACAAACAGCGTTGGATGCAGAGCAAACTGCAGCGTCACCTGCACTCACAAACACACACCTCGCACAGAGCTGTGAAAACAACACTGCAAGGAAAAAGGATGATTCACACAGTGGTTTCTCAAATAGCCTGCCTACACAGCAATTCACAAAAACGCTATCTGTAACTGTCCCTTAGAGTCAGCAGAGCAGCGTTCTGTCCCTAACTTGATTCACAGCACAGTGAAGCTAAAATGGCGGCGGCACCTTTTATAGTGCATTCTGACATCATTTCAGCAGCCAATCACAGCCATGCCATTAGTTAACATGACCGCAGCATTACAGGATGTGCCCACACTTATTCGGATTCCTCATTGGCTGAATAAAATCACAGTGCCTCTCAAAGAATTATGGGAACTTCCTATTCCGGTATACGATATAGGAAAAGTATCGGAACTAAGTATCGGAATTCCGATACAGCGAATATCGGCCGATACCCGATACTTGCGGTATCGGAATACTCAACACTACTAGCTACACTATCTGACTGATATGCAACCACCTATCTAACTAGCTAATATGTGGGATACAGCAGGCTTTTTCACATATAGAAACTGAAATAATATTGTGACGCGAGTCACGGCAGTAAATATGAATACTACATGCTGTAAGTAAAGGGAGCTCAAACAATCCGAAGTCAAGTCCAGGAAATAAGGCAGTATGACAAAGGGAAGTCAGAGATGAAGTCCAATACACAATTTGAGGTCAGGAAAGCCAGAGAGACAAAACAGTTACAGGGAGCAGACGCAAGCAAAGTCAGGTCACAAGCAAAGGGTCAGAGTCCGGGAAGAGATCCAGACAAGCAATATCAGGCACAGAGCGCAGAGGTATCAATGCTCCAGAGGCAACAGCAAGTGTACGATTCACACCGGGGGAGGAACTAGCATGCTTACATGTACGATTATCCACCACCCTTGGATCCTTCAGACAGAACCTGAAAACCCATCTCTTCAGGAAAGCCTACAGCCTACAATAACCATTCCGCCTCGCCGCCACCACCCGAGCTTCCACCTCGCCGCCACCACCCGAGCTGCCGCACCCCCGACCTTCTGTTTCTTCCCCATTATCCCATAGAATGTAAGTCCGCAAGGACAGGGTCATCTCCCCTCTGTACCAGTCTGTTATTGTAAATTTGTTAACTGTAAGCGATATCTATAACTTTGTATGTAACCCCTTCTCATGTACAGCACCATGGAATTAATGGTGCTATATAAATAAATAATAATAATAAAGCTTAAATAGAATCCTGAGTAAGGAAAATGAACAAGTGATTGCAGCACAGTCAGCCCCGACACAAAGTAACAAAAAGCAGAGTGGAAATCGTGACAGTACCCCCTCTTCAAGGGGGGCCACCGGACCCCCAGGTTTCCCAGGAATTAATCTAGGACCCAACTTTAGCAAGGGCACCTTCAACTTAATATTCTTAGAGGAAAGCCATATGTTATGATATGGTAGCCGAGGAGGACAGTAACAAAAATAGAGGCAGCCAGTCACCCAGATAGGTTGGTAACTAATGGATTGCAGAACCCTAAACTAACCGCACAACTGGAAGCAGCCGTGGGACGTACCTACGATGATCTAGACGCCTCGACACAGCCGGAGAGTTAGCTAAGCCTAGAGATAGAAAGGGGAAAGCTAACTGCCCCGGAGTAGCGCCCCAAAGGAATAGGTAGCCCCCACACATATATTGGCGGTGAGACAAGATGAAATACAAATGCAGGCAGAAAATAGAGTAAGCAAACGCTGGGGCCCAGAACTGTCTAGATAGACAGGACAGAAAAGAATACTTTCTGCAATCCAGAAAAACCCTAAGAAAAATTCCAACACTTCTGATTCCAAAAAAATACTGAGACCACACAATGTCTCCCCGCTATGTCAGAACTCTGGTGTGAACAGGTAGCTACCCAACAGCCACTGAAATAACAGGGACTGAACAAATGAACAGAGATAACAGAAATAGAGACCAGCGCAGGCCCCTGCAGGGGGACCCGGCTGTCCTCACTCAGAAGGCAGAAAAAAGAAAAAACACAGAAACTAGCAGAAAATTGCTTATCTGAAAGTTGCAGGAGCCCGCAGCAGCTGACTTCCAAACTGGACCAGGAAGAGAAAACTAATCACCGGCGAGGATCATGGAAAAGTTACTCCCCTATATCTCCCCAGTCATCACTCCCAGATCATCCGCAGCTGGATCCTCAGCTGAAGGGCCTCTTGTCAGTCAAGACAGCTTCATTAATATCAACAGCCACCAGAGGGAGCCCCAACTCAGAATCCATAGCATTCACAACAGCCATACCTTATCTCCCACTTTGAAAGTGACCCCTGATGAGTGCCTCCTATTGGCCTTCTGCTGATGCTGAGCTACCCCAATGTTCTTTTTAACCTTCCACCAAACATCTCCCAGCTCTGGAATGGTGACATCCACCCCAGAATACCCAGAACTCACCCTGGAAAGCTCACCTAAATGAGGATGAATCCTGTAATTACAGAAAAACGGCAACGTCTCCATGGACTGATCAACCCAACTGTTAAAGGCAAACTCAGCCGGCGGAAGAAACGATGACCAGTTCTCCTGTTGATCGGCGACAAAACATCTTAAGATTTGCTCCAAAGACTGATTTGACCTCTCTGACTATTAGTCTCAGGATGATAAGCAGAGGAAAAGGACAAATTAATCCCCAGTTTACTGCAGAAAGCCCTCCAAAATCTATAGACGTATGGTACACCCCTATCAGATACAATATTTAGAGGAATCCCATGCACTGGTACCACATGAATAATAAACAGTTTGGACACAGTTTCAGCATTGGGTAATCCAGATAATCGGACAAAGTGAGCCTGTTTGCTGAAGCGATCGACTACCACCCAAATAGCAGTCATCCCCCATACCACATGTGGAGAAACGGGGGGTCGGCGGGCACCCAAGTCTGCTAGCCGACCAGGGATCGTCCCGCCTAACACCTGCTCTCCTATTAAACGTGGGCATAACACTACACAAACAGGGTTAGGGTAAAACTGTGGCAATACTTTATTGAACCACAACACCCAATAGCAAACAGAACAATCCCAACAATTACCCCCAACATGGTGCACATTACAGGGCCTCACACTTCTGCTGACTTCTCTCTGTCTATTGAGTATTTTTATATCCGAGGCATGTAAGCTATTTTTAGATTTACTCAGTGTGCTTCAGTTCATCCTCACAGCCTTTCCCTATCTACCTTCGAAGTCAACAAAGTGGTTATAGAATACAATACACAGCATATCAGCTCACAATAAACACACTATGTACAATTCACTGTTACAGACTTACATAGTATATTAAATTGTATGCAAGTCTGTCTTCTTGACCCACCAGAAATAAACACTTAAATCCACTAGCCAATATACAGATAAAAAGTCAATTCTTGTGGGTTTACAAAAACATGGTTGTCTGGGAAATTAAGATACAATCTGGTTTCTTCACATTGCTCCCCCATCTTAATTAACCAGACATGATAGGCTTACGGTTATCCTTCTCCACTTATGGGGAGCAGTCCACAACATGTCTTATGCACAGTCACGAATGTGTGTCTCACCTTTATGACACAAAACATTGTATTACCCAGTTTCCTCAGCATATTCCAAGTCCTCTTTACGACAATAAACTCCACACTTAATTGAAGAGTAGCAACTGGTATCCATTGGGTCCACACATGGCTTCCTCCGCATTCCATAGTTACTGGATTAACTCCCATTCAATCCGTTGAAGCTGGAACATCTCCTTTAGTTTCCTTTCTTGGTGAGGTCATATATCCATTCTGATTTTCCCAAGGCTGAGTTGGTGTGGTTGGACATAGCGTCTGAAACCTGCTGTGCATGCCTCATCAATGGTCTGCTGGGTCTGTCTGTATGCCTCCCTGGTTGTGGAGCCCTGGACGGTGTGTGAGAACACCAGCCCCCTGCAGCTCCTCCGGTTCGACCGGGCTGAGTAGTATCCCACTGCTGCAACCAAGTGTGGAGAAACGAGAGGTCGGTGGGCACCCAAGTCTGCTAGCCGAAACCGCATGGACCAGGGATCGTCCCCCCTAACACCCACTCTCCTGTTAAACGTGGGCATAACACTACATGGACAACACAGGGTTAGGGTAAAACAGTGTGGCAATACTTTATTGAACCACAACACCCAATAGCAAACAGAACAATCCCAACAATTACCCCCAACATGGTGCACATTACAGGGCCTCACACTTCCGCTGACTCACCTGGATAATGATAGATGTTATGTCAGAGCTCCCAGGGTTGATATTCCACCTGTGATATACACACAGAGAAGAGATATTGACAAGCGTAAGGAGATGACCGGGAACAGTCCATAGAGTCTGTACAAGGTCCAAAGTCAGTTGACACAACGTCAGAGCTCCCAGGGTCGCTATGCCACCTGTGATATACACACAGAGAAGCGATAACAACAAGCGTAGGGAGGTGACAGTACATACTGTCCTTACAAGGTCCAAAGCCAGTTGACACAAGAGTCACCACCTGGCTTATCTGACCATCTCCATGGAATCAGGAGACCAGCGGGTCCCAAAACCTGGCTTTCTCCAAACATATCCATGGTTCAGAGATGGTCACTGGATCAAATCTGTGTCCCTCATGATGGTGCCATGATGAATTAGCTGCAGTCCTGTCTCTCGTCCGTTGAGTGTTGTGCAGAATGTCCGACTGGTAGCTCTGTGTGATGAGATGAGATCTGCTCTCTCTATCTCTTGAGTATTTTTGTACCCGAGGCATGAAAGCTATTTTTAGATTTACCCAGTGTGCTTCAGTTCATCCTCACAGCCTTTCCCTATCTACCTTCGAAGTCAACAAACTGGTATAGAATACAATACACAATTAGCATATCAGCTCACAATAAACACACACTATGTACAAGTCACTGTTACAGACTTACATAGTATGTTAAATTGTATGCAAGTCTGTCTTCTTGACCCACCAGACATAAACACTTAAATCCATAAGCCAATATACAGATAAAAAGTCAATTTTTGTGGGTTTACAAAAACATGGTTGTCTGGAAAATTAAGATTTCTTCACACCATGGTGTACAATAATAAATTATATTGTGGTACCGTGTTAGCCAGAAAAATCGATGTGAATACTTCTCCGTCCAATTATGACAAGAGCATTCTTAAAGTGATACCTTTATTTATTAAAGGTATCACTTTAAGAATACTCTTGTCATAATTGGACGGAGAAGTATTCACATCGTTCACACCATGGTAAATCTGAAATGAAATCCATAGACGAATCCATGGTATTTCCGGAATTGGCAAAGGAGCCAATTCCTCGGCTGGCCGGCAATGCTGTACTTTGGCGAATGCACAAGTTTCACAAGCAGACATAAAATCTCTAACATCCTTATGCATAGCGGACCACCAAAAAAGTCTAGCAACTGCCTTCTGGTTGGCAGTGACCCCAGGATGACCACTCAACACAGAATCATGGAATTCTTGCAAGGCATAATCTGAGATACACAGGGACAAACAGCTTGCATTCAGGGGTATTGAAAGGAGCCAGGGACTGAGCAGTACAAATCTCCGCTTCCAGCTCAGAGGAAACCATGGCCACAACAACACCCTGAGGAAGGAGGTTCTGGAGGAGACAGAATCAAGACTATGAGACAGGGCATCCACCTTCATATTCTTAGACCCTGGTCTGAATGTAATAGAAAAATTAAATCATGAAAAAACAAAGACCATCGAGCCTGTCTAAGTGTCAACCACTTGGCAGATTCAATATAAGCAAGATTTTTGTGAACTGTCACCATGGTGACTGGATGAACAGCTCCCTCCAAAAAATGCCTCCATTCTTCAAAGGCCAATTAGACTGCAAGCAACTCCTGATTACCCACATCATAGTTTCTCACAGCAGGAGAAAATTTTTTAGAGAAGGCACATGGTCGCAGGTTAGTTAAAGTCTCAGGACCTTGAGACAATACAGCCCCCACCCCAACCTCAGAAGCATCTACCTCCACAATAAACGGTATCTTGAGATCTAGTTGCACCAGAACAGGAGCAGGAATAAAACATTTCTTTACATTTTCAAAAGCCCCAACCGCTTCCGGCGACCAAACCTTTAGCTCCACCCCTTTACGAGTGAGGTCCATAACAGGCTTAACAATCTGAGAAAATCCTCTAATAAAATTTCTATAATAATTTGCGAACCCTAAAATGCGCTGCAGAGCCTTAAGGTTGCTGAGTTGAACCCAAACAATGATGACCTGAACTTTCCCAGGATCCATCTTAAACCCGGAGGCTGACACAATGAAACCCAAAAATGATATTTCTTGAACAGAAAAGGTACATTTTTCAATTTTAGCGAACAACCAATTATCCCTCAACCTTTGCAAAACCAAAAAGACAAGTTTATGATGTGAATCCAGGTCAGGTGAGAAAATCAGAATGTCATCCAAATAAACCACAATAAATCTCCAAATATAATCAGAAAAAATATCATTCATAAAATTTTGAAAAACTGCAGGTGCATTTGATAGACCAAAAGTCATGACAAGATTTTCAGTGACCTTCAGATGTTAAAAATGATGTCTTCCACTCATCACCCTCACGAATCCGTATAAGATTATATGCCCCTCTAAGATCCAGTTTGGAAAACCATTTGGCCCCAGAAAGTTGATTATATAGATTGGAGATAAGTGGAAGTGGATAAGTATATGTAACCGCTATTTTTTTTAATTCTCAGAAATTGAGGCAGGGACGAAGACCTCCATCTTTCTGTTTAGCAAAAAAAAGAATCTTTCAGCTACCGGCGATGAGGAAGGGCGAATATGACCTTTTCGTAAACTCTCGCTAGTATACTCTTTCGTGGATGACCATTCAGGGCCAGACAAGTTATACAAGCGAGCCTTGAGCAATTTGAAATTAGGAATGAGAATAATTGCACAGTCATAGGGGAGGTGAGGAGGTAATATCTCAGATTCTTTTTCCGAAAAAACATCTCCAAAGTTTCAGGTATTCCAGAAGACTCTCCAGACTAGCGGAACAAACATGCACAAGTTTAAGACATTTTTCAATACAAAAAGGACCCCATTTGACAATATCTCTCCAATTCCAGTAAATAATTGGATTATGCGTACGCAAGAAAGGAATACCCAACACAATTCCAGAAGGTAAATTGTCCAAAACATAACAGGAGATATTTTCCGTATGAAGAGACCCCACCTTGAGTGTGAACTCCACCATAACTAACCAAACCAGATTTTTGAGCAACAGTGTTCTGTCAATGGCCACAATTTGAATAGGGCTTTCTAGCTTAACTGTCCCTAATCCTAACTTCAGAACCAGTCCCGCATCTATGAAATTAGCAGCTGATCCGCAGTCAATAAAGGCAAATGTGAACAGACACTGATCTTGAAATAAAAGTTCAGCATTCAACAACACCTTAGAGGAGTAAAAGGGTACCTGTAAGTCTGAGTGACCTCCTCAACAATCACCCAGACTTAGGCGCTTCCCGATGGCTTGTTTGCTGCAGGTCATGCCAAGCAATTTCCTTAAGAAGGGTCCAGGTTGGCCACAATAGAGACAGTCCAAATTCCCACCGGCTTCTCTCCGTAATCCTAGAGCTGGCAGCACCAACCGACATAGGTTTCACCTCAGGTGCAAAAACTGGGCCAGTTGGACAAAAGGGAACCTCATTTTGTACCTAGCGTCTTTAACGCATCCTCCGATCCATGCAGATAGCCTGAGTCCTGGCCTCCACCAAGCAACCAGGTGGAGCATGTAGAGGCAGAACGTCCTTAAGAGACACCGATAGACCCCTGAGGAATTGGTATCTGAGAGCTGCATCATTCCACAGGACCTCTGAAGACCACTGATGAAACTCGTTACAATAGTCTTCTGCTGTGCAGTTCCACTGCGTCATATTCATGATCCTTGTCTCTGCCACCTTGACCCTGTCAGGTTTGTCAGATCGGTCCTAAAGCATCAAAAAAGCATCCACCGAAAGACGTTCATGAGCAAGAGAGGGTAGGGAAAATGCATAGGTCTGGGACCCCCCCGCAAAAGTGACATTATAATTCCCACCCGCTGTGACTCATTCCCTGATAACCGGGGGCACAAGGCAAACAATAGTTTGCAACTCTCTTTAAAATCCTGAACTAGTCCTTTTCTCCTGAAAACTTGTCAGGGAGTGTAATAGTAGGTTCAGGGGGCTGAGCGACACGTCAGATGGTACAGGAGTCATAACAGCGGTCTGTGTGAGGAGAATTCTGAGGGGCAGTAAGAGTACCAGAAATCTGGCCCTGTAACTGAGCATGAGAGGATGCCCATTTGTGTGGTTCCAAGGCTAAATCTTGAACTAACTGAGTCAGATTCGCCACCTGATCACACAAAGTATGTAACGGATCCGTAGGTGGGAAACTGAAAAAATTTTAACGGTCAATCGCATTGTGACGTGAGTCACGCCAGTAAATATGTATACTACTTACTATAAGTAAAGGGAGGTTAAACAATTCGAGGTCAAGTCCAGGAAATGGCGCAGTACGACAAAGGGAAGTCAGAGACGAAGTCCAATACACAAGCCGAGGTCAGGAAAGCCAGAGAGCCAAAACAGTTACAGGGAGCAGGCACAAGCAAAGTCACGTCACAAGCAAAGGGTCAGAGTCCAGTAAGAGAATCAAGTCAAGCAGGGTCAGACACAGAGCGCAGAGGAATCAATGTTCCACAGGCTACAGCAAGTGTACGACTGACAGCGGGGGGAGGAACTAGCATGCTTAAGTAGAATCCTGATTAAGGAAAATGAACACAGGTGATTGCAACACAGACTCACAGCCCCAAAACAAAGTAACAAAAATACGGAAACAGTGGAAATCGTGACAAATATAATTTAGAATGCTATGCTCATGCTCATAATGCATGGAGCATTATAGAAGCAGAGCACAAAATACTTGTGCCGTGCTGACTTTGTCTGAGAACCTGTTATGCCCCCCCCAAAAAAATCCAGAAGGTACATTTTACAGCCAAACTGGACACTATCTAGCTACACTATCTGACTGATATACAACCGCCTAACTAAATAGCTGAAATTTTGATGCAAACAGTGGCAGTGTCAGGAGCAGCCTCTCTGCGTTGTATCAGTATCAAAATGGCGCTACAACAAGATGTCCGCTATTTATATGCTGAGGGACATGTGATTTCAGCAGCCATTGACACAAGCCATTGTGTCAGGATATTGTGGGTGTTTCCTGCGCCCTGATTGGCAATTTGCACACATAAAGTTAGGGGGGAAAAAAATGACTGCTGTGCTGTGCTTACAAAAACATCACGCCTCTGAACTCTGCAAACCTCCTCCCCTCATCATACACGTGCCTAACGCTCATGATACACCACCATTATCGTTGCTAAAGTGCGGGAAATATTTTTATGGCAACGTAAATATTTTCCCACACTTTTGCCGAAAGTGGCCTATTTTTACCGATTTTATGCAATTTTGCTTGCGTTTCCGATCATGGATCCGAATGTGCCATATTTGTGCTGAATTTATGTTTGGCAAACATTTTCCGAACAAATTCGCTCATCTCTAGTCATAAATATTTAGACCCTTTGCTCAGACACTCATATTTAAGTCACATGCTGTCCATTTCTAGTGATCCTCCTTGAGATGGTTCTACTTCAATGGAGTCCAGCTGTGTTTAATTAAACTTATAGGACTTGATTTGTAAAGGGACACACCTGTCAATATAAGACCTCCTAGCTCACAGTGCATGTCAGAACAAATGAGAATCATGAGGTCAAAGGAAGTGGCCAAGGAGCTCAGAGACAGAATTGTGGCAAGGCATAGATCTGACCAAGGTTGCAAAAGAATTTCTGCAGTACTCAAGGTTCCTTAGAGCACAGTGGCCTCCATAATCCTTAAATGGAAGAAGTTTGGGACCACCAGAAGTCTTCCTAGACCTGGCCATCAAGCCAAACTGAGCAATTGTGGGAGAAGAGCCTTGGTGAAAGAGGTAAAGAAGAACCCCAAGATCACTGTGGCTGAGCTCCAGAGATGAAGTAGGGAGATGGGAGAAAGTTCCACAAAGTCAACTGTCACTGCAGCACTCCACCAGTTGGGCCTTTTTGGCAGAGTGGCCCGACGGAAGCCTCTCCTCAGTGCCAGACATATGAAAGACCT